>OY992878.1:143541318-143888818 GCA_963921405.1 Cepaea hortensis
AACCAGCTTGTTCAGCAACCAACCGGCTGCCATTTATCTGAACATGCATTTCACAATACAAGCAAACGCGGACAGATGCAAAAGCCACCCACATAAAATCCACAGCTCACAGTGTCGCTCCACGCGCTTAACACAGCAGCCGGACGACGGTACCATGAAATGCCAGTCTAACATGGTGAAAATGCGTAAGCAAACCATAGTCGCAAGCAAAAATACCCCAGCAGTCATATCTGCTTAACAGCCTATCCGCCACATTGGACTGGAATTTGCTAAATACTGTTCAACCTCAGCATTGCTATATCTAGTCTACTTTTGTAAAGTAAGTAAAATGTAATGGACCGTTTTACACGACTAAAAGTGCATTGAGGATATGAAGCTGCAACCATATTTTTATAAACCAGTCGGCACTCGGTGGGTAATATAGTCAGTATCATACTTGCCGCCTTTACTTCCCAAGACACCTCTTGGTACCCATTTTAGGCTGGTTAGATCTGGGAGCTCATGTAAAACTTTAAAATTCGTCCCCATGCGGGTTCAAACTCATGGTCACCGGGCAGCAGGAGGTTGTCTAGCCACTACGCTTCCACGGCTCCCCCAAACTAAGATTGACTTCTTTTGAACTGTCTTCAGTGTTGTTGATAAAGGAACCAAGATATTCACAGATTATGATATTTTCAATCTCGTCATTATTGGCAGTGAGTTTTGGTTGGCATATATTTTTGTCCGAGGACGTTATTTTTGTTTTGACACGCCACTATATTGCTGTAATGAATTAACTGAAAACGTGGGGGGGGGGGGGGGAGAGGAGGAGGTGATGTTTGGGAATTGTTTTAAAAACATATAATTTGTGTTTTTTACCCAAAGGTACAATTTCAAAATGTTTGGAATAAATACACTTAACGAGACTTCCTGTCCCTAAGATGGGGGATGGGCATTTAAACGGGTAAGGTCTCTGGAGTATTTATGCTTGTGGCTACCATTTGTATTCGCATTTTCCTCATGTTGGACTGGAAGTGCATGGTTCTGTTACCCTGCTACAGAGCTGAGTGCGTGGCGCGACACTGTGAGCTGTGAATTTCACGTGAAATGTTTTTACATCTGTCCGCGGTTGTTTGTAGCGTGAACTGCATGTTCATAATAATGGCAGTTGGCATGTCGCAGAACTGACTGGATTGCCTTATGCAATAGTGTGTGGCTGCTGGTTTTCTAGTGTCTGCCGCTTCCATCGACGATGAACTGCAGTTTTCGTGGAGGACTTTTGTGTTGGCATTCTGGCGGATGTATTATGTACAGTGTACATGTGCGGGCTGTTGATTTGTCGAGACTCATGTTTGTTCCATTTTTCACATGGTGAAGTGAGGAATATTCTGTGTGATATTCACTGGCACAGGAACGGAGCATAATGGGGACGACCTGTTGCCATGAAGTTGGAACCGCGACTAGCGACTAACGACTAATACTTAAAGTGGCATCTCTTGTCTATTACCGAAATATCAAACTTCAAAAATTTATATTACATATTACATGCATGCAACTTGTCATCTCGTGTCTTTTAATAAAATATCAAATTTCAGTTTCGATTACATACATTTAACAGTTAAGCAGACACGTTAGCGTAGTTGACAAGGAACTACGCTGATAATGTCATGAGCCGGTGGAACGAGAGGTAGAGACCTGCGTGAGTCATCTCGCTAAGTGAGGGAAAGACTGACCACCTATATGTCGCTGGATGGTGGACCAGGGTGAGTGGAAAGCAAACAAAACATATTCTTCCAGGCATTCAAACCTACAAAATGTGATGGTCCTATAACATCACATCACATCATATCAGAACACATCACATCACATCAGAACACATCACATCACATCATATTACAACACAACATATCACATTACATCATATCAGAACTAATCACATCACATCATATCACAACACATCACATAACATCAGAACACATCGCATCATATCAGAACAATCACATCACAACACATAATATCTTATCACTTCACATCATATCAGAAGACATCACATAAAATCAGATCACATCACATCATATCAGAACACATCACATCACATCATATCAGAACACATCACATCATATCAGAACACATCATATCAGAACACATCACATCATATTACAACACATAATATCACATCACATCACATCACATCACATCAGAACACATCAGAACACATCATATCAGAACACATCACATCATATTACAACACAACACATCACATCACATCATATTATAACACATAACATCATATTACAACACAACACATCACATCACATTATATCAGAACACATCACATCATATCAAATCACATCACATCATATCACAACACATCACATCACATCATATGAGAACACATCACATCATATACGAACACATCAAATCACATCATATCAGAAGACATCACAACATATTAGAACACATCACATCATACCAGAAGACATCACATCACATCAGAACACATCACATCACATCACACACCCATAGCACATTCCTACTTCAGGACATGTTAACCGTTGACGAATTAAAAGTGCATATATAAACACGTCTCCACATTCCGATGTGACCGAGATTAATCGACATGGGCGAAAGCAGTCAGACACCGAAAATAGCTCGGTACATGTACATGGCAAATGTCATGATTACCAAGTATGCAGATCCACCGTTGAGTCGGGCACAATATTGCATTATAACAGGTTCACAAGTATGTCACAGGTATGTCGCTGGATGTTGGACCAAGGTGAATGGGAAGCAGACAACGCATAGATAGCGTATATTGTAAGATCTAATCTTACAAAAACGAAAGCTCGTGGAAAGATAGGTTGAGAGAGAGAGAGAGAGAGAGAGAGAGAGAGAGAGAGAGAGAGAGAGAGAGAGAGAGAGAGAGAGAGAGAAAGAGAGAGAGAGAGAGAGAGAGAGAGAGAGAGAGAGAGAGAGAGAGAGAGAGAGAGAGAGAGATGCTGTATTTTATTTTTTGTGTGTGTTTTTGCTATGAATTTTGCTATTATATTATACAATGATATTAATTAACATGGACATCTTCCTATTTTTCGCCATAATCCGAGAGGGTTGGGTATCCGTTCTCACTGCCCAAGAGTCAGTGGGAATGTGATATCATTAGATACCAACGGTATCTAACGTCCCAACCCAGTGCTACAATGGAACCCAGCACTTTCTGAAAGTGAACCGGACACCGTAACCTTTTAGTCACGGTTCCAACAACTGCTATGAAAGCACCTTTATTTTATCTGTACTTCTATGAGTGCCAATCAATACCTTTAAAATTTTTTCTCATGCTATTTCAATGGCCTCAAAGATTCCTTTCCAATTCATTAGCTCACGATCTGCTGCAGCATTTAACTTCGGAATACGAAACTTCACTGAAGATATATGTAAGAAACATGATTCTATCCGGGATGATACTTACATGACCTCATGAGGTCAGCAGAAACGAATGGATAACAGCGCTCGTTCTTAAACATCATGTGTGCTGATACAGAGTTAGCGGGTTCAACCCCTACACCGGTCTGTTGGGCTAAAATCTTGACTTCTCGCCCTTAACTTGAGGACGTAAATTACAAGTACCTCAGAAGTCGGAGTGGGTTCACCTGATGGCGAGGAACACTGGTAACAGAGAAAGCTAATCTACACACAAACAGTCCAGTACACTTGAAGTAGTAGGACGTGCATAAACTACGTTTGAGCTCAAATCGAGCGAACGTAAAAAAGACACAAAAACATGATCTTCGTTTGTTCCCCCCGTGTCACCGAAAATATTGACCTAATACTTCTAACAACGAGATGAAGTTGCCGTGGCGAAGTGGTTACTCTGCCTGCCTCGCGCTTCAAAGATCGTGGGTTCGAATCCAGGCTACGTCGCTCGGTTCACGAGTGCAATTTCCTAGGACTTGTTTGGCTTGTTATCGTTGGTATGATAACAGAACACGCACAAACTATTCATGTGACATGAGGAAATCAATTGTTGCCACCTGAAGTGGATTACGCACGACACGGCGCTACTTTTGTTTGTCCAAATACCACCCCCCTCAATGTACTTTAGCCAGTGTAGGCGTTGGCTGGAATTCAGTACAAAGGTATTCATATATGAAAGCTGTTTTTACATATCTGGTGCAAACCAAGCGTGACACATACGCAGAACGATCTTTTGATGCTTTGACCACGGACATGGGCTTGTTTACATGCCTCGGATTTATTTACTGCTTTGCATATACCGTTTCCAATTGCTTGGTGATGGCTTACGTGTATTTTTCTTCTTTGTGATAACGTTTCACATGTCCTAAATGAATACCGAGTTGCCTTCAGCTGTTACGCTGAATATTTATGTCTTAGACATTTGAAATAAATGTATATGCCGTGCCCATGAAAACTCTATGAGTACTTTTAACCCATGATCAAATGCGTGTACTGTTTTACATGTGAATGTGTGAGTGAGTGTGTGAGTGAATGTGTGAGTGAGTGTGTGAGTGAGTGAATGTGTGAGTGAGTGTGTTAGTGAGTGTGTGAGCGAGTGAATGTGAGTGAGTGTGTGTGGGTGTGTGAGTGTGTGAGTGTGTGAGCGAGTGAATGTATGAGTGGGTGTGTGAGTGAATGTGTTTGTGAGTGAATGTGTGTGTGAGTGAATTAGTAATTTAGTGAGTGTGTGGGCGAGTGAATGTGTGAGTAAGCGTGTGTGTGTGTGTGTGTGCGTAAGTGTGTATATGCATACGCATCGTCCTGACGTGTTGACTGTGACAAATAGCTGCTTGTTGTTATCAGTTGTTACCTTATGATGTACGGCTTCCGCCCCTCGACGACTGCCGGATGTACTTGTACAGACAGAAACGGTGATGAGACTGATAATTTAAGCACACGTTTAGTGAATGAAAAAATATACTACCTTAACTTGATTTTGTTTCTTTAAGATTACACGTATAGTTTTCCGTTTTCTGAAGAACAGTGCAACTATGTTAATTATTCGTATTCGACCACATAATATGCGTATGTAAGATAGTGACTGCTGCTAAATTTACTGAATAATGTTAAATACACCACTTGTCGTCAAAAATATCAAAAGATCTGCTCCATAACACCAATTAAACACAATTAAAACATAATATCCTTGAAACACATAATTTTCACACAATATGGAAAATGTCAGGAATACAATAGACAAATTGTGGTGAGAAGAATAATATAAACACTATTTTCTATTTAGTTATAATTATTATTCTTTTAAATTTAATTATTTAAGTACTCCTTAAATACTTTGTGATAGGCAAAACAAATTTAGGGGCACAAATGTTGCCCATTAGCGCATTAATAATTCGATATGTTCCATCATATTATGACGAATTTTCGCTTTTAGTGTTGTTTTAAATTACTACTAAATAATCTAACTGACTACTGTTCCTGGTATTAGTTTTAGAATCTATCACAAAGTCCTTTAAATGAGAATAACTAGAATCTAAATTTGTTTCAAACTCTAATGTGATTTAAGTCTACGAGGCCGCAAACTAGAAAGCGTTACCATTTGTAAAAATAATCAAAACAAACTTCAAAACACTCGTTTTCTACTACTACCCCCCCCCCCCCCAAAAAAAAAATGGATCCTAGCGCCTTTTTTCACACTGCGGAAGCGAAATATTTGTGTGTAAATTTTAATTTACCGGAGCACTAAAAATTGCGGAATAAATAAGAGAACTGGAACAAATAACGCACTATCTATACCCAACCGACCTATCGGTTCACGGGTGCCAAAACCGTTCCACTGAACCGACCTATCGGTTCACGGCAGAGAATAAGTGGCATACTAACCAATTGATAAGAATGGAAATATGGAAAAAAAAAGAGAACAGTGAAAAGAAAATGAAGAAGTGAAGAAAACATTTTCTACTTATCTCAGAATCAAAGAACGGGGATATATAACTCTCTGCTTTTTGTGATGCTCGCTGATCAACGCCATAGGGAAGGCAGACGTGCCTAGCATACACATATATACACATGTGGGCAGGCAATGAAAAGGGCACATAAAGTATTTGGAGATGACACACGATCGTAGCATGTCATATAAAAATAATGTAGATCTGTCTGTTATGAGAAGCGAACAAGACCATGCAGCACCGAAGACCATAATGATTACTCACGTGTAACAGATACTGTCTGTCCTATTGTTCCATAATTTACTCCTGTTAGTAATTTATCATGACATGGTTTTTTTTTAACACCCTCTGCTTGACAGTGTGAACAATTTGGAAAGGGTTTGGGATGAAGGAATCGTATTGCCTTCGATTGTACACGAAATATTCCCATAACAGCTATTAGATAGTTTAAAAAGTTAGTTGCATATCCTCTACAGGACGTCGCAGTCAACACTAGCATTTTATTTTGGTGTTGTGACCTCTTGGCAAGTTTACGTTCAATAATTGTCATTGCTTTCTGAACGACCGACACCCACACCATTTTGTAAAATAACAAGGCAAGACGGTCTACTTCCAAACTGCCCGCAGCTATGTTTCGAACGCAGGTATACGAGATAACGAAATGCGTACGTAACCCATTCGCCACGAAGATAGTGCTTGGGTTTACATTGGTGAAGCTTAACCTGAATAATCTCAAGAGAAGGCGAATAAAGAGTGGAAGGTCATGAATGGAGCTGGCAGAATGTACCATCGGGTGGGTTACCATAGTCAAACAGAGGGCATGGGTGGACTCACAGCGACGGAAAAGAGCAGCTTCTACAAATTAATTATCACAAAGGACGGAGAATATAAATAGCGATGCAATTCTGAGCCAGAGATGAACCCTAATATAACTTGTCTTCTGAGGTTGAACGGAGTTGGGGTAATGCTATAATGGCATTTAACCGAATGGAAAGTGCAGCAGCTGATAGATTAATATTCTGGAAGACACGACGCAATAATGTACACTGCCGACTCTTTGCTCCGTCCAGAGAAATGTGCTTGGGGAGTCCCAGCTACAGCCAGCGCAGTGGCAGTTTTTTTTTTTTTTTGCATATCCTTTACAGGACATCGCTGTCAACACCAGCATCTTTCAGCTGTATGTTGATCTCTTGGCAAGATTACGCTCAGTAGTTTGCCATTGCTTTCTGAGCGGCCGGCTCAGTATCCCGCAAGTCACGAGCGGGGGTCGAACCGCCTCAGCTCTCGCTCCGCTACGAGACTCTGCGTGATAAACGGGATTACAGAGAGAAAGTGTTGTAACCCCACAGCCAGAGAGACCGGCTGCAGTGGCAGTTACTGAGCAGAATAGTCTACAGATCAAAAACTTTAAGCAAGAAGACGAAGGTGGCTGCGATCATTGTGGCTTTGAAATAAAAAGTGGGTACTTGATTCACCAGTGCAGAAATATCTTCACGCTACTTGTTAGATAACTTGTAAATCAATCACCTTTTTTCACAACTATGGTCTTTGATTCTCAGTCCATATTGTGGTGGCTTTTCGAGTTACAGACATACGCCTTATCTTCAGCAAACATCGGTCTTATTTGGGATAGATATATGTTTACCCAGACATATCGGTCAATAGCTAGTGTCTGTTATAGACGGACGCTCAACTCGATCCCTGGGTCTTTGGGGATATATATTTACCCAGACATGTCGGCCAACAACAAACCCACTTAATCATATTTCAAGTGTATTTCAATGTGCCACTGCAAGCATGAATTTCTGACATTCAACCATCACAACACAACAGTTCTAATGTATATGCTGGTTGGTAAATATTCACGGATCTTGATTCGGTAATGAATAATCCATTTCGTTGGATACCTTTTCAAACGATGCTTTTTATTAAACAATTTTCATATACACCGGTGCAATTGACCGATTATAACCGCACTCTTCCATACACACACGAGTGCATGCCCGCACATACATATGTGAATACATTTTTACCTTTAAGTTAAAGCAATTAACGGTTGCTAATGTTTACCCATTGAAGATTACATACCTAATGATGTCATAGCACATTCTATGTGCGTCTATTCCTAAGTTTGTTGAGGTTATAACCGCACTCTTCCATACACACACGAGTGCATGCCCGCACATACATATGTGAATACATTTTTACCTTTAAGTTAAAGCAATTAACGGTTGCTAATGTTTACCCATTGAAGATTACATACCTAATGATGTCATAGCACATTCTATGTGCGTCTATTCCTAAGTTTGTTGAGGTTTGTTAACCAGGAGCGTGACCTACATGTTGTGCATAACATAAGGAGCGGTAGCGTCTGGCCATATTTTCCGAGGCTTTCTACCTCTTTTGAATTGTTATGTAGAGTTCAGTGATTACTTTCGCCTGTCGAAAGCAGTGGAACGTTATTTATGGTTTGAAAGATGTCATTTATTTACACGATCATTCAGAAGTAGTGCAACATTAGTCATGGTTCTGAAAGATGTCATTTATTTACACGATCATTCAGAAGTAGTGCAACATTATTTTGGTTGTGAAAGATCTTATTTATTTGCAAGTTCGTTGAATAGTACTGCAATATTATTCATAGTTGTGAAAAAGGTGATTGATTTACAAGTTATCTCAAAAGTAGCGTGAAGATATTTCTGGTTGGGAAATATGATACAGAGTGTATTTTTAATGACTATGGGGTTTTTGAAAATATTGCCGTTCCAAGTGTTGTATTTACCTTTTATCTTGCGTGTACATTACGAGAATGACATTCAAACTTGAATTGTGCCAAAGAAAGAATTTGGAGAAACGCACGAACACTGACACCAAAATGTTTAGTTGAGTGGTTGGTTGATTGAGTGGTTGGTTGGTTGAGTGGTTGGTTGGTTGAGTGGTTGGTTGTTTGAGTGGTTGGTTGGTTGAGTTTTTGGTTGGTTGGTTGATTGGTTGGTTGAGTGGTTGGTTGTTTGAGTGTTTGGTTGGTTGAGTTTTTGGTTGGTTGGTTGATTGGTTGGTTGATTGATTGGTTGGTTGAGTGGTTGGTTGGTTGAGTGATTGGTTGGTTGAGTGGTTGGTTGGTTGAGTGATTGGGTGGTTGAGTAGTTGGTTGGTTGAGTGGTTGGTTGAGTGGTTGGTTGTTTGAGTGGTTGGTTGGTTGAGTGGTTGGTTGGTTGAGTGGTTGGTTGAGTGGTTGGTTGGTTGAGTGATTGGTTGGTTGAGTGGTTGGTTGGTTGAGTGGTTGGTTGAGTGGTTGGTTGTTTAAGTGATTGGTTGGTTGAGTGGTTGGTTGGTTGAGTGGTTGGTTGGTTGAGTGGTTGGTTGGTTGAGTTTTTGGTTGGTTGAGTGATTGGTTGGTTGATTGATTGGTTGGTTGAGTGGTTGGTTGGTTGAGTGATTGGTTGGTTGAGTGGTTGGTTGGTTGAGTGGTTGGTTGAGTTTTTGGTTGGTTGAGTGATTGGTTAGTTGAGTGGTTGCTTGGTTAAGTGGTTGAGTGGTTGTTTGGTTGAGTGGTTGAGTGGTTGGTTGAGTGTTTGAGTGGTTTGTTGAGTTGTTGAGTGGTTTGTTGAGTGGTTGAGTGTTTGGTAGGTTGCGTGGTTGGTAGGTAGAGTGGATGGTTGATTGGTTGCTTGAGTGGTTTATTGGTTGTACATTCTCTGGAAGACGAGTTTTAACTCTTAGCTCCGATGCGTTGCCGTTCAGATCTTCTAGGCCCTAGAAAAGGCTGGCATATATCAGAGGGGCGCTGGTGTAGAGACACCTCTTCCAACCCCTGGCTACAACCAGGCTACGCCACTGAACATATTCATCCTGGCATTTTGCCATTTTTTAAAAAGCAGACGGTACGTGCTGCCCTTTTAAAGGTTTTGACAAGTCAAATATGTCACTTCGTATTTATTGCAGTTTCTAGAATGTTATATTGGCACTTAAACTTTACTGTACTTGTGTATACACTACACGTTAAACTTTTATTTTTTGGCAAACATAACACAATATAAAGTGACAAGCTGTTCGACTTACAGACTGTAGTAATCGATGTATATGTGGCATATTTGCTGGCTCCTGGGTGGTCCCAGCTTAAACTTTTTTTTCGCATATCCTTTACAGGACATTGCAGGTGGTTGGTAGGTTGCGTGGTTGGTAGGTAGAGTGGCTGGTTGATTGGTGAGTTGTTTATTGGTTTTGCATTCAAGTAACCTACGCGATGCGATCCGCTGCCGAATCTCGCGCAGCTGTGTTTCGTACGAGAACATACGGGATTACGAACACCGTCCTTAACTAGTTTAACTACTACGCCAGGAAGACCGGCAAGCCTAAAATCGGTAGCAGAAAATATCTTTAGAAATAAAGGCATCCGGCGCGATATATACAACATCACCCAACGAGCGTCGATTTGCCCAATACGCAGTATATGCCTAAAGCACCTTAAGAAAGCAACAACAACATGTTCTTTCATTAACTGTGTTGCTTTATATTTAATAGTGTGTTGTCTGCAGTTCTAGAAACACATAGGTCACCTGGACAGCAAACACAGAGTGGTACCTACCTCAGTACAATAGTGTAGCTTGTCACAAGGGTGTTCTGACAGAGTGACAGATAGAAATGGCTGTGGCTGTGTCTAGTGGTATGTCTGTATGAACACTCTGCAGGTTTACTTATGAAGAGTTATAGGCACTGGATAACACAGAAGTCGAACGCATAATTTTATTAATAACACAGGTATATGATGAAAACAAACATGACAGAATTTCCAGGCGCAGTTTCGGTATAGATACATGAATACACTTGATTTCCTCGGACTCTTTCCTGGCTAGTATCCTGAACGTGGCTCAAACACTATGGGCGCTGACAGCCTGGCTAAGTCTCCAATACTTAGCCCAGAATTCCACTCACTGAAAGCCACAAGGCGGAATTCTAACTAACTCCGACACAACTCAACTTCCAATCTCACTAACATGGCTGGTATTCCTCATTCAGCCCAAAATCCACTGCCCTATCTTGGCTGGTGTACCTCACTCAGCCACAACTCCCTGAATGCCTAATCTTGCCAAGAGTTCCCTCTTTATTCCCTCTTTGCGGACCTCCCACGAAACACACGATTTAACCCCTTGCACCCTCAATCTACATTCTATTAACTTTACATTTCTAGGCTTCCTTTGTTCCTTAGTTTACTGTCACGTTTTCCTCTGCGCCTTCATGACTAAGACTGACATCTCCATGATGTACCCTCCATTGTGTTTAGGGACCACCATTGTTTTTGACATTCCTACCTCAATCTTTTCTGACCTAACATCCGCCTATTACTTCTCTGACCCAGTTACCCCTGCTAGCATTAGAAAATTTCTAACTAGTCCGTTCACCCCAGAATTTCGTACACCCATGCACGTTACACTGCTCTTTCACACCACGTCTACCTCTCCTCCACCTACCAATACCCCCACCCCCCACAGCAACAACAACTTAGCCCTCCAAAAATGAACCCCGAATTAAGGTCGCGTATGTGTGGTCCAGGCGGGGAGAGTTAAGGGACATCATGTACTGTAGCGAGTCTTTACTGTAATCAACAATATACGATACAGCCAAAAGCTGACCAGCATCTTGTTATTCTTGCATACGTCTCTGTCTTGTACCTTGTACAACCAGCAGTGATAACAACCAGTTCACAGCTGTGGTAGCCAATTCACAGCAGTGGTAACAAATTCATCTAGACCCTGTCTCAGAGGTTCATGGCAAACGTCCCCTTGTCCTCCACATCCATGGGAATGCATGAAAAATAATCTCACAGGCATTGGTAGTCA
This sequence comes from Cepaea hortensis, assembly GCA_963921405.1. NCBI lineage: Eukaryota > Metazoa > Mollusca > Gastropoda > Stylommatophora > Helicidae > Cepaea > Cepaea hortensis. The sequence continues at coordinate 143,553,056 of OY992878.1, forward strand.
TTCATAGATGTGGAGGAACAGGTAGAGATCAAACTTCATACGAGACAATATAAGAATTGAAAACCGTAGTGTGGACACGTCAGGAAGGCCAGTTGGTCGTGCGTCGAATTACATTTAATCCTTCAGCACAGCGTTGACATCATTTAAAGGTAGCAGGTTCGAATCTGTGTGTGGTCTCACTGCATATTTCAATTTTTATATTATCTAGTGTAAATTGATTAGAGAAATTATACGTAGACAGTTAACATGTTTTGGTAACGTTATAAGAAGAAATACGTTAGATAACTTGATGAAAACTGGCAAAAGTGAGAGGAAAGGAACACGGGGAAGTCAGAGAAGTACATTTCTGGATAGCTTTGCCAAGAGGCATGGTGGAGACAAGAACAAGTAGCTGATCCAAGACTCTGGTGACCGTGCGAGACCGCGAAACATGACTGTCCACGCTTATTGGCATGACACATGAAGATGATGAGTGGACACGCGCGCACACATACACACACACACACGTGCGCGCACACACACACACGTACACACAAACACACACCCCACCCCCTCTCCTCCACCCAGGGATTCCCACAAGTTGTCATTTTTGTGTATTAGCTACATCCAAGGGTATAAGAAAAGCAGCGAAGAATACGCGAAGTAATAATTTTGTTTTCCATTTCCCCAAGAATTGCCACCCAGTCAGCCATCTCTAGCCCCTGGGACTTCCCTGCTAGCTGTACGGTAGCAGAACTATGTTGAGTATGTAACCATTAACTAACCAAGTGCAGGAGAAGCTCCCAGTAGCTACCGCCCACCAAACTGTTTAAGTCAGCGAAGGGCCCTTTATCGGTGCATTGTTGAGAAACCGGAGAGGCACGACAGACAAAACTCATTGTAATATTCTTAAAGTGCAGTGGTGTGGAATGTGCCGCACCTTACGGCAGACATTTTGGATGTGCCCAACTTTGAACTTTGTATAGCACAACAAGATGATTCCGAGATATCAATAGATCACGTCATCTACATATTTAAATCGTTCCTTGTCCTGGTATGTTACATGACCTGATAGCAATTGTGAATCGAATCAAGAATTGTTTGAACATCATATTTGCCAGTGTCGTCAGCTGATAGTAACTGCCCTGAATATTCCCTCTGATCGACCAGTCCCAGGGGTCCTCTACATAGAGGGCTTCCATAGGGAGTCCCCGTCGCGAATCGGTAACGCCGCCTGCTCGCGCTCCGAAGGTTGTGAGTTCGATTCCGGCCAACGTCGTTCGGTTCACGAGTGCAGTTTTCTCTTAAACTCCTCGGGGTCGTCGCTGGAGCTACTAAGTTCATGCTTTGCACGACGCTTTCGGCAAGCCGCCCTGCGGTAGGAGACTGAGCCACGTGGGATAAAACCCAGTGCAATGAAGCCTTTTAATACCTTTGAAAGGCCTTCGCTAGGCTACATATGTTTGAATGAGTTGACTGATAGACAGGCAGAATTGGTGAGACAAAGGAAAGCTAATGTCTCTCACTTTGACAACGGAAAGGTTGAAGCCATTAACGAGCCTCCGCGAACTAATCAACAAGAACGGCATTAAGTTATTGATATTAATTTTCAGTTGAAATCGAAGATACGATCGTGGTATAATGTTCTATAATTTTGTTTTTTTGTTTTTTTGTTCGCATATCCTTTACAGGATATCGCTGTCAACATCAGCATCTTTCAGCTGATTGTTGATTTCTTGGCAAGATTATGCTCAGTAGTTTGCCATTGCTTTCTGGGCGACCGGCTCACATACCCCGTAAGTTACCGACGCGGGGAGAACCGCCACAGATTCTCGTGCACATCACGTTACTCACGAGAGTATACGGGATTACGCAGAAAGTCGCTAAATCCAATGCCAGGGAGACCGGCGTTCTATAATTAATACATGAGAAATGAACTAACCGTCGAAAGAACTAGTAACAAAGGAGAGACAACCAATGTCTTTAGAGAACCAATTGTGTAAAATTCAATAACATAATTTTAATAAATATAGAATTTGTTAGAGGCAAATAGACAGAGAGCGAAAATTAACAATAATTAAACTTAATTTGAATAACGAAGACACAAACAATAGATTGCACGATTTATTGCCTGGCATATTTCGCTGCATCTCGTCAGGTACATACTGCAGAAATCACACAACTTACGTGAATTAATTAGATAAATCCTTCAAACTGAAATATACACATGTTCGCACAGTAAAAAATGTAAAAATTCAGAAATAAACATCATAATAGGGGACTTCAATGCAAAAGTAGGAAATCAAGGGGATAGATACACAGTAGGAAACTATGGTTTAGGAGAGAGAAATGAAAGAGGATACAGACTAGTAGAGTGGGCAAAAGAACAGGAAATGATTGTAGGAAACACCTGGTTCAAGCAACACCCTAGAAGATTATGGACCTGGAGGAGTCCTGATAGCAGGATTAGAAACCAGATTGACTACATTCCCATTAGCAGAAGATTTAGAAACGCGCTAACAGTAGCAAAAACAGTTCCCAGTGCTGATTGTTATAGTGACCACAGACTACTCACAGGAACATTGAGGATAAAGTTGAAGAAAGTCAAGTATACAACAGGGAACACTAAATATGATTTGTGTACATTGAGTAATGACAAGGAAATACAAAACAAATTCAACATAGAAGTACAGAACAGATTTGAAATATTGTCTGATCTAGAGATCCTATTCCAGGATGTGGATGATCAATGGGAAATGTTAAAGAATTCAATCAATGTGGCTGCAGAAAAAACTATTCCAAAATTAAAGAAGGTGGGTCGTAAGAAATGGATGACAGAGGAAATTTTACACTTAATGGAAACAAGAAGACTCAACAAAAATAATCCTGCCAAATATGAAGAAATTCACAGACAAGTCAGAATATTATGTAGGAAGGCAAAAGAATCATGGCTTGAGGAAAAGTGCTTAGAAATTGAAAAACAACACAACAGTCAAAATACCAAATTAGTGCACAAAAGAATTCAGGAACTTACTAATAAAAGAACAAGTACATCAACAGGCTGTCTAAAAACTAAAGATGGCAAAGTCATAATAGAAAAAGATCAGATTCTACATGTATGGACAGATTATGTGAAAGACCTGTATAATGATAACAGAGAGGAACAGTATGCTATTAGATTTAATAATGAAGGACCAGCAATTTTAAAGATGGAGGTTCAAAATGTTCTTAAGCATATGAAAGCTGGCAAGGCCCCCGGTGCAGATAACATCACAACAGAAATGATTAGAGCTCTAGAAGAATTTGGACTAGAGCAAGTCACTAGACTGCTGAACACATTATATGATACTGGAGATATACCTTCTGAATTATGTAATTCTGTATTTATTGCAATCCCAAAGAAATCAGGAGCCTTAGAATGTGATCAACATAGAACAATTAGTATAATGAGTCACATCACAAAGATTCTGTTACGAATTATCATGCAAAGAGTGAGGAAGAAAATACAACCTGAAATAGGGGAAGAACAATGTGGTTTTGTAGAAGGAAAGGGTACAGTAAATGCTGTGTATATGCTGCGAACAGTTATTGAACGTGCTTTAGAAGTAAACAAGGATATACATCTTTGCTTTATTGACTACACAAAGGCTTTTGATAGAGTTAGACATGTCAAAATTGTGGATATGCTTGCAGATCTACAAATTGATGGGAAAGACATTAGACTTATAAAAAACATATATTGGAAACAACAAGCTGCCATAAGGATTGATAATGAAGTAGGACAATACCAACCTATTAAGAGAGGTGTTAGGCAGGGATGTGTAATGTCTCCAGATCTTTTTTCCCTATACAGTAAAAATATTTTCAGAAATGTAGAAGACCTAAATGGAATCAGCATTGGAGGACGAAACATAAATAACATTAGATATGCAGATGATACAGTATTGATTGCAGACAATGCACAGGATCTGCAACAATTAGTAGACGCTGTGGTTGTCCACAGTGAGCAGCTGGTGTTGGAATTAAATTGTAGGAAGACACAGGTTATGGTCGTCACTAGGAAGAACGAAGTACCACAATGTAATATACAAGTAAATGGGAATATTCTTCAACAAGTGAATCGGTTCAATTATCTCAGAACAGTCATAACATCTGATGGCAGATGCCTTGAAGAGATTAGAATAAGAATCGCCATTGCGAAAGTAGCCTTTAGCAAGATGAAAAACATTCTGACCAATAAAATGATGTCAATTGAAACGAGAAAAAGAGTGTTGAGGGGATACATAGAGCCTGTTCTTTTGTATGGATGTGAAACTTGGACAATGTGCAGTCAAGCAGAAAAACATCTGATGGCTGCAGAAATGTGGTTTCTGAGAAAAATGCAAAGAATACCATGGACAGATAGAAAAACCAATGACCAAGTACTACAAGAGACAAATGAAAATCGTAGATTGATTAGAGAAATTAGACGTAGACAGTCAAAATTTTTTGGACATGTTATGAGAAGAAATGGACTGGAGAACTTAGTGACAGCTGGCAAGATCGAAGGGAATAGACCAAGAGGAAGACCGAGAGGAAAATACCTGGATGGCTTGGCCACATGGCATGGACGAGACAGAAACACTGAGCTGATCCACGACTCTGGTGATCGAGTGAAATGGCGAATCATGACCGCCCACGCTTTCCGGCATGGCACATGATTGATTGATTGATTGAGGAGGTGCCGGTCTCCCTGGCCTAGGTCTTAACGTCTATCTCCGAAATCTCGTATATTCTCGTGAGTAACGTAACCTGCGCGAGAATCGGTAGCGGTTCTCGCCGTGTTGGTAACTTAGGGGCATGTGAGCCGGTCGCTCAGAAATCAATGGCAAACTACTGAGAGTAATCTTGCCTAGTACATCAAAAGCAGCTGAAAAATGCCTATGTTGACTGCAACGTCATGTAAGGGATATTGAAAAAAAAATTTGAGGATGTACCCAAGAGACTGGCAGTAAAGAAACAATTTCATCTCATCTTGTAACTCTTGTACCTTGCATGTGTCGAGGTGAAGCATGAACTCATGAACAGCGAGAGAATACTCGTTTGTGGGATTCATATATCGTGATTCCCATGGATTCCGTTATTGCTCCTGTCCATCGTTTACGTGGCCGGCCTCTTCTTCTGGCTCCGTTTGGTCTGTACATCATTGCTTGTTGTGGTATACTGTTAGTTGGTAGCCTAGATATATGGCCAAACCATTCGACTTGCTGTTTTCTGATGAAATCTAGCACTGCTATACCACCCACTTTAGTTCTGATTTCTTCATTTCTGATTTTCTCTCTTCTTGATACATTGAATATCCTTCTCAGGAATCTCATTTCCATTGTTATAATGTTTCTTTTCTCTTTTTCTGTCATTGTCCAGGTTTGGCATTGGTAGCATAGAGTTGGCAGGAAGATTGTGTTGTATAGTGCTTTTTAGTATCTATTGATACGTGCTTTATCTTTAGTATTGGTGCCATTTGTCCAATTAGTTGGTTAGCCTTATTTGCATCTATTTTTAAAGAAGCAAAAGGGATGAAATTCATCATAAATACTCAACTACACTACGAATTTCAAGATTCCTGTTTACTGCGATCAAGCTTTGACACCGTATAGTTTCAATTTATAAAATACGTGTAGTTTATCACTTATTAGAAGTTATTGGGTGGTTTTAAAACGTTGGAACTATTCTAAATCATGTCTTACTATTGTACCGCTCAGCAATGGACATGATGTTGACACAACACTTTAAGACTTTACTACACACATTTTGACGTTTGAGTAGTACTCTGGAAAGCGTGTTAGAGAGATTCCGACAGAGTGCGCTAGGCGCTTTTGTGTCATCTCTGAATATGTCCATAGCATAGACGAAAACCCGGTACACGACAGCCAGCCGCTATTCGATTAGTGATTTGTGACATAAGTGATATTTGAGGATCGGAATTTAATTTCTTTGTCAATATGGGAATTTCAGAAGTAGAAGCATAATGTACTCGTTAACTGCATTGCAAGTTCATGTTATTCCGTCCGCGTTTTCTTAGTGCCCTAATAAAAGGACAGACGGACACATGATCATACTGCAACTGGTAATATGAGTATTGGGAATCTTCGCTGGCTGTTGAAGATGAAGATGGAACACTTATGGGAATGTCCCGAGTGTTGTTATGGCGGTTTTTGACTCAGCTCAACTTGTCCGCGAGTCTGTTCACGTTTCTGAAGCCGCATTAATATTGTAATCCCAACTGATTATAGAATTACTTCACTTGTGCTCATTCATTCATTCAGTAGCACGTCTTATGCAGAACATCGCTCCCATAACAACTTTCCGGAAAACTTTTCGATCACAAGCACGATGTCCCACGTCCGATACACCCATCTGGAGATCATCCACCACATTCTGCACGACTCTTCTCTTTGGCCTTCCCCTTCCTTTCTTCCCAGGCATATACCCCTCCATTATTGTTCTCTCCAAACTTTCGTGACGTTTCAGGTGACCAAAATATTTCAATTTTCTTTGTTTTATCGTCTTTAAACCTTCTTCAATATTCAGCTCTTGAAGTTTGTATTCATTTATTCTTTTCTTTATCCAAGATATTCTTAGAACCCGTCTATAACATTTATATTCAAATGCATTTATGCGCTGTTCAGCTTGTTTGATAAGTGTCCAGGTCTCACTTGTGCTAGCCTACCATTTCATAGACCAAACGGCTCTCGGTGGGCGACGTGACCTATATAATAGCTCTACTTCCCTGGGCATTGCCCGGTACCCATTTTTAGGCTGAATCGATCTCAGAAGAACTTATATCAAGTAAACAATAATTACCTCGAGTGGGGATTTGAACACATGACCACTGGATCGGCAGGAAAGCTTGCCAGACACTGCGCTACCTCGACTCCTAGCGGCTAACTGTGCCAGTCAAATCTTGATTGATGGCACTCTTCGCGCTTGATATACTTATTGTTCAAATAACACACTGCATTGTAGTTGTAGATACTGATTCATTCAGTCAAAAGTCCTCGCCTTGGCCGGACTCTTTAGGAGCGGTCATGATACTGGCTCTATCCATTGGTTGATCCTCAGTCAATATAGAGAATGGCAATTACATGTTTCTGCAGAATAATGTACCATTTCATTGCCTCCATACTGGTGCAGCAGCACCTCGCAACGCACAATGGAACTGTTCTGGAATGTCCTTCATTTTGACTCTAAATTATTCTTATTTTCTAGCCTCTAATCGGCCCTGAAATAGCAGCACTTCAAAGATGTTGAGGACGTTGTCACAAATGTGGCAATGCAACTCGGAAAAATTTCAAAGAATGGATTCCAGGAATTTTTAGTTAAGCAAGAAGACAAGGATGTCTTATGGCAGATACTGCTGAAGGGCGTGAAGTGTGATACCATTACACCGACTAGATCAAGGTGTCAAGAAGTAGGGTGAGCAGTTTCCTTCCTCGTCACTTTTCCTTTTGCAACAATTTCCAGAAACGTAGTCTCCCCATTCCCCCTCTCTCTCTCTCTCTCTCTCTCTCTCTCTCTCTCTCTCTCTCTCTCTCTCTCTCTCTCTCTCTCTCTCTCTCTCTCTCTCTCTCTCCTCTCTCTCTCTCTCTCTCTCTCTCTCTCTCTCTCTCTCTCTCTCTCTCTCTCTCTCTCTCTCTCTCTCTCTCAGTAATATGTTTCACAGTTGGCATTAATTCATCCGAAAGCTTGCTGTCTTGTTCCGATTTGCACATAGTTCTTATCCACACATAACAGAAAAGTCAACAACACTCATAACGGTCTGACTTCTCTACTGGATTCATTCTCATAAGATATCACATGAGACATTGTACAGTTCGCCTGATCTTATCTAAAGGAAACATGTTTATGGACGATCTGTTAAATGTGAAATACTTTGCTGGAAAGTAATAAAATACCGCACTCTCTAAACAAGTCTTGTCTGCAGTGTAAGCTTAATTCATTTAAGTCTCTACTTCCTTCTTCTCCTTCGGTGAGCGCCAAACAATACTATGTGTGTATATTTATGTAACTGTCTCAGTGCATCAACGGGTTCCCCTGTTGCTTTCCTGTGTAAAATGGTTCCTGGAAGAAGAGCACGCGCGAAGGTGGACATGGGGTATAACAGATAACTTGGGCATGAAAATACATGACAGCACGAAATAAAAATATTAATAATAATTAAAAAAAAAAAACAATAAACAAGAAAAAAAGGTACAGTTGCGTGTACTGTGCAGGACGTTGCAGTCAACTCCAGCATTTATTGGCTGTTTGTGATTTACTGGGCAATTTGTGCTTAATTAAGTAGTTTGTCATTGCTTTATGAACGGCCTACGTTTTATATCATCAGTATCAAAAACAAAGCGGTCTGCTTCCAAATCTATCGAGGCTGGGTTCGAACCTTCTACTCGGTATGTCGAGGGATTGTGAACAGTTTCACTCACCACTAAGCCACAGATGCTGGCTGAAAATATACGAGGCTGGGGAACAGGAACAGAGTTATTCTGGTTGGACAAGTTGGTGGAAACGTCATACTTCCGGAGACACTACAATGACTGACTGGCACCTTGCCTTCTTGACAGACGATAGTTAATAAAATGGAGTTATATCTCTCCATAACACAAAGCCTGGGCTGAATTTAGAGATTATATGTAGCCCATGCAGCATGATCCCTCTCACGGCCTGTCTAGTTTACTCCAGAGGACAGATAACACCAATACATCTGGAACAAGACACGCTGCCGAAGCTGCCCGATCAGCAATGCAATACTCTATCAGTCCGCCTGTCGGAGTTTCCATCCTAGACATGTTGCCGACAAGGCTTAGGGCCATAGTCTGCCCTGCCATGACATTTAGTCTTTTAACAAGTCGCTTAAAAGTCGACAGGGTCGACTTCATTGCACCGGATCTTATCCCATATGGCTCGGTCTCTTTCCGCAGCGCGGAAAGCGTCGCACAAAGCACGAACTCCGTAGCTCTAGCGACGACCCATAGGAGTCTCCGAAAAATTTCGGAGAAAAATAGAAACCTCAAGCTACGGCTTGCAACCTGGAGAGTAAGACCATTACACTGACCTGACGAATATTGATGATGTGAGAAAAACGGCTGTGTTTGATGCCGAACTCAATCGTCTTAACATTGATATTGCTGGCCTGCAGGAGACTCGCCTCGCAGAGGAAGGGTCACTCAGGGAAAACAATTACACCTTTTCTTTGAAGGGTAGAGGGCAGGCAGAAAAACGGCAACATGGTGTGGACTTTACAGTGAAGAATTCGCTACTGGGAATGATTGGAATTCCAGCTGGAGGTAATGAAAGATTATTATCCCTGCGCTTGGCAACCTCTTGTGGTTTTGCCACCATTCTCACTGCATATACACTGACACTCACTTCCATTGATGATATGAAGGATTCGTTCTATGAGCAGCTAGACTCTGTGATCAAGGCAGTTCCAAAATCAGACTACATTTATATGATCAGTGACGTCAATGCTCGTGTGGGCAAGGACTCGAGTTCATGGCCAGTGTGCCTTGGAAAATACAACATCGGTCGCATGAATGAAAATGGGCAAAGGCTGCTGGAGCATTGCACCAGAAATGACCTATGTATTACAAACTCCTGTTTTTTTTTAAGCAAAAGAACTGCATAAGGTCACATGGAAACATCCAAGATCCGGCGACTGGCATCAGCTGGACTTCATCATCACACGGAGACAACATCTGAACCAAACATCATTAACTCGAAGTTACCACAATGGTGACTGTGATATGGATCATTCTTTGGTTGTTGCAAGGGTTAGATTAAGACCAAAGAGAATCTACACAGCTAAATACAAATCTAGCCCCAGGATTAATATTATATATTACCTACGATCCTGATACGTGCTTTGAGTTCCAACAGCAACTTGAAGACGCTTTCACTGATACATCAGAAAATTGTACAGCAAGTGAAAAGTGGGGTAAACTTAAGGAAACTCTTTATAAAACAGCGGTAGGGGTTTACGGCACTGTGGATCATACGAGGCAGGACTTGTTTGCGGCAAACAGCCAGACACTGCAGCCCTTGATTGATAAAAAGAAGATAGCTCTCTTAAGAAACAAGGAAAGAACAACGCGTAACACTCTCAGTGAGCTTAAGCAAGCTAGGAAGGATGTGCAAAAGGCTGCCAGGCAGTGTGCAAATGACTATTGGATCAAGTTATGTGAGTCCATTCAAAGTGCAAGTGATAAGGGAAACATCAGAAGCATGTATGAAGGGATAAAGAAAGCCTGTGGTCCAATGATCAAAAGAAGTGCACCACTTGACAAACATTGACTGGAGAAATCATCACTGATAAGAAACAGCAGATGGATAGATGGGTAGAGCACTTTTTAGAACTTTACTCAAGTGAGACCAAACTAGCGGATGATGCCCTCAACGCCATAGAGGCTCTACCAACTCTTGACAACCTGAACACACTTCCCACCATAACAGCAGTAAAGTGTGCTATAAATGAACTTGCATCTGGCAAGGCCCCAGGTAAGGATCGGATTCCAATAGAGGTTATAAGGAGTGAGCAAGACACACTCACTCTACAGATCCACCAGCTAATAGAGCTATGCTGGCGAGAAGGGCAAGTCCCAGAGGATTTCAAAGATTCAAGCATCATAACACTGTACAAGAAAAAGGGCGATCGGAGCGATTGCAACAACTATAGGGGTATCTCACTTTTGTGTATTGTTGGAAAAGTATTTGCCAGAATTGTTCTGCGCAGACTTATAAGTTCTAGAAGATCAAGTCTACCCCAAATCACAGTGTGGCTTTCGACAGAACCGGTATACCATTAATATGATATTCTCATTGCGACAAATGCAAACAAAAATACAGTGAACAGAATCAACCACTGTTTATTGCCTTCATCGACCTCACAAAAGCATTTGATTTGGTCACTCGTGGGGGTCTGTTCAGGGCACTAAAGAAGATTGGCTGCCCACCAATTCTTCTGTCCATTCGGGAATCGTTCCACACAGGCATGAAGGGTATAATCAAGCTTCAGAAGAGTTCAAAATCAAGAGTGGAGTTAAGCAAGCTTGTGTACTAGCTCCCACCCTCTTTGGAATATACTTTTCACTTCTACTGAAATATGCCTTTCATGATCAGGATGGTGGTATATACATTCACTCATGCTCAGAGATTTAAGGCCAAGACCAAAATTAGGAGGGTACTGATCAGAGAGTTGCTTTTTGCAGATGATGCTACAATTACGACCCACTTTGAGGAAGAATTACGATGGTTTATTTTTTGTTTGTTGCGTATCCCTTACTGGACGTTGCAGTCAACACCAGCATTTTTCAGCTGCTGTTGATGTACTAGGCAAGTGTTACGTTCAGTAGTTTGCCATTGCTTTCTCAACGACCGGCTCCCATACCAGCACGTTATAACACAACGCGACACGGTCTGTTGCACAAATCGGTCGCAGCTGAGCTTCGAACGCCTGGTACCCGGCTCACGAACCACGATTGCAGGTCTTTAGCCACGTAGCCGGCTAACGTCTACTACGAAGGTAAATTAATAAGTAAGCCACAGATGGCTGTAGAAAAATAACTTAATATGATACCAACTTTAAACCAGTTTATTTTTATACATACATTGTCCCTTTATTTCTCAACATAATTTCCACCAACATTGATGCACTTATCCCATCATTTTATCAGTCCTCCCAAACCCACTGCATAGAACTGCGTGCCTTTTTTTAAAAAAAATTTACCTGCTAACCCACAGAACTGTTTGACTTACTTATTGACTTGCCATCGTAACTTTTTCTACCCAACTATGCACCGCTTTACAGGAAATAGCTATCGTTTTCATCGAAAACTCACCTTGGAGGGAGACCTTTCGCGAATGACGCCGAAGTTGAATGTGAAGTGAAAACGTGGTTTAGAAAACATAGCACGCAGTTCTATGGAGCCGGTTTGGGAGGACTAATAAAACGATGGGATAAGTGCATCAATGTTGGTGGAAATTATGTTGAGAAATAAAGGGACAATGTATGTATAAAAATAAACTGGTTTCAAGTTGTTATCATATTTAGTTATTTTTCTACAGCAATTTGTGGCTTCCTTATTGACTTCTCCATTGCTTGTTCTGAATTTGGTTTAACAATTAACAAAAAGAAGACACAGATTATGTCACAATGAGCACATGTCGTACCATCAATCCTTATTGACTTCACTGAACTAGAGATAGTAGATCATTTTAAATATCTAGGATCAGAGGTAAATAGCAAATTATCCCTAGATCAGGAAATTGACATCAGGATTGGAAAGGCAGCAACAACAATGAACAGGTTAACAAAAAGAGTCTGGGAGAACGAAAGCTTACTGCCAAAACAAACGTCCTTGTCTATCAAGCCTGTGTCATTAGTACTCTTCTTTATGGCAGTGAAGCCTGACAACTTACACCATGAGAAACCTTTAAGCAGCTTTCATATGCTGTGTCTGCGAAGAATACTTGGTATTAAGTGGCAAGACAAAATCACAAATACTGAAGTATTGGAAAGACCAGGTTGTGTGACGGTATATTCCATGCTCAGTCTTCGTAGACTTAGATGGATAGGACACGTTAGGAGGATGGATGATGGTAGAATACCAAAGGACATCTTTTTTTTTGGTGAATTACAGAAAGGTAAGAGATCTCAGGGACCTCCTCTACTACGATACAAATATGTGTGTAAGCGGGACATGATTGATACAGGCATTGATAATGCACATTGGGAGCAAGTAGCCGCTGAACGTGTTGCATGGAGGAAAATATCAGAAATGGGATAAAGACAAAGGAGAATATATATATATATATATATATATATATATATATATATATATATATATATATATATATATATATATATATGTGTGTATGTATGTATGTGTGTGTGTGTGTGTGTGTGAGAGAGAGAGAGAGAGAGAGAGAGAGAGAGAGAGAGAGAGAGAGAGAGAGAGAGAGAGAGAGAGAGAGAGAGAGAGAGAGAGAGAGAGAGAAACAAATCAGTTAATTATTTGAATCTATAACCCAGTTAATTATTTGAATCTATAACCCTGTAAGTACAGCAAGTGCACTGACACAAGCAAACATTTCTACATGTTATCAGTTGGTGCTTGAAACTGTAATTAGTTTAGTTCCATTAAGATAGCCTATAAATTATTCATACACTTCTGACCCACATTTGCAGCATCTATACCTGCTTAAGCAATCTAGGTCGTCATGATGTTATATTCAAACTGACATGATTAAAATAGTATCTAAACGGTTGAATTCAGAAGTTATCTAGAGCAGTGGTTCTCAACCGGTGGGGAGTTCCCCACCGCGGGGAGGGATTTTTAGGGTTTCGGGGGGGGGGGGGGGGGAAGAGAAATTAAGATTATTTCAAGATCGGGTTAATACAAGAACGATTACTTGATATTGTTTTTTTCCTCCATACTTTACGGTTCTGTACTTCTCGCGCTTATGAAATTCGTTTTATAAGCAAATCACGTTTTATGTAGACGTCTAGACTTGTTTTGGTATGTGTTAGTTAGCTTCTATGTTTACGTATACTGTGTAGGGTAGGGGGGGGGAATTTATAGGGAAGAATTACGAAAAGGGGGGAATGACATTCTCAACATATGGTGAAGTGGTGCACGGGCCAAAAAAGGTTGAGAACCACTGATGTAGAGGTTGGTTACTGAATATTATTTGGCATAATTTTCATCTGTAATTCTTTGAGTCCCAAGCAATGTGTGACGTATACTATAACTAGCACTTCTGGGTGTATCCCAAAAATCGCGTGATGCGTAATCTTACTTTTTAGTACTGATCAGTTCTTTGAAAGTAATACAAGCTTGTTTTCCCAACGCCACACAGCATGGACTATAAGTGGACGTTTCTCTAGGATATTACATTAATCAACTCTACTGCACCTATTACTTTAACTCCTTCTGTTTGCAGTTGTCACTTAAACCAACTCTACTGCACCTATTACATTAACTCCTTCTGCTGTTTCCAGTTGTCACTTTAACCAACTCTACTGCACCTATTACTTTAACTCCTTCTGCGGTTTCCAGTTGTCACTTTAACCAACTCTACTGCACCTATTACTTTAACTTCCTCGGCTGTTTCCAGTTGTCTCATTAACCATCTATATTGCACCTATTACATTAACTTTTTCGGGCCTACAGTGATATTTTCTTTTCTTGGCACTCAAAGATTGGTTACTTCCATACAGACAGGTCACTGTCTGTTTCAGACAGCAGTGAGGTAACACTGCCTGTCAGAGAATGAGTTCATAAAAACAAAGTCAAGGACTCTGCGCTCATTAGGTACTCAACGCTCTCTTAATGTTGTATGTCATTCACAGGAAGTTGCAACCAACCCCAACCCAAATTGATTTACTAGGCAATTTTACGACGAGTAGTTTACCATTGTTTTCTGAACAAGAAGTCAAAGTTAAGTCCAACTGACCAGTGTAGGGAATGAATCCTCTACCTTGGCATTAGTGTACTGGAAGTTTGAGTGTAAGCGCACAAAACCACAAGGACATGTGGGCCCCTACTAAATACATTACACTTTTCATATCAAAGGTCTGAACGTGTTTAAACTATGTAGGGCTAAATGATCAATGCACACTGCATGTATTCATCACAAACTTTTGACATGACAGCTGCAAGTATTTTCACCACGTTGATAAATAATCAATACACACTGTGTGCAAACATCATATATATATTTTTCACATGAAAGCTGCAAGCATTTTCATCATGTAGATAAATTATCAATACACACAACATGCAAACATCATATATACTTTTCACACGAAAGCTGAAAGTATTTTCACCACGTAAATAAAGATTTAATGCACAACGCATGCACACATAATATACTTTTTATATGAAAACTGAAAATGTTTTAACTACCTAAGGATAAATAATCAATGCAGACTTCACACGTCATATACTTTTAATATGAAAGCTGAAATGTTTTTAACATGTAGCGAAATGAGCAATGTACAGTGACGTGCGAGGTATAAATAATTTTATATTATAATGTTTGAGGAATAAATATTTAACAAACAGAAATAACATTTGCATAAAAATATAATTCTATAAGTAAATTCTGTAAGCAAATATCATGATTCACAACATTATTTTGCTCACTTGAAAACTGAATTGCATCAACATACAATGATTGCTGCATACACTATGTTTCACTAAAACATTTTGCAGGAAAACATTTTACTCCAATGAAAATATCTTGCACTCATCAGAATTAAGTGAATTATATTAAATGATAAGGCCTTCTGTGAGGTGTGACATATTCACTAACAATCTGCTACTAACTGTTACACATGCCTTCATAGTTGGGAACTTCTTGTTCATCTGTACTTTATCTCCTTGTGAGTATAGGCCCACATCCATGACAGACAAGCCATAGCTGGACACATATTGAAGGCAAAACAAACAAACAAACAAACAAACAAACAAAAAAACAAACAAACAAACAAACAAACAAACAAACAAACATTCACTCACTCACTCACTCACTCATTCATTCATTCATTCATTCATTCATTCATTCATCCATCAATCCATCCATCCGTCCGTTCATTCATTCAGTAGCATGCCCTTTGCAGAACCTCGCTCCCATAACAACCTACCGGAAAACTTCTCGCTCATAAGCAAGGTGTCTCTCGTCCGATACACCCATCTGGAGATCGTCCGCCACATCTTGCACCCATCTTCTCTTTGGCCTTCCTCTTCCTCTCTTCCCGGGTATATACCCCTCCATTATTGTTCTTTCCAAATTTTCATGACGTTTCAAGTGATCAAAATATTTCAATTTTCTTAGTTTTATCGTCTTTAGTAGCCGACCTTCTTCATTATTCAGATCTTGTCGTGTGGATTCATTTGTTCTCTTCTGTATCCAAGATATTCTTAGAACCCTATTATAACATTTATATCCAAAGGCATCGACACTATCAGATATTAAATATGTAATCAAATCGCAAGATAAAACGTCAACACAAACATTTTCATCACACAATAAAATATATATTCATGATCATTTTATAGTCTCTTTTTTAATACCCTAAGCCAACTAGAAACCAAAAGTATGATTTTTAATGTTTGTCGAATAGTACCCACACATTCTTGACCTTCTCAGCCAAATAAAAATTAAACCACAGACTTTCATAGCTTTAGCATTCTATCACACAGATAGTCTGAAGACCTCACTACTTCATTCACACCACCCTCTGTCCTGAGTTACCAGCACGGTATAGAAAACGCCATAGCAATGAAGTATAAGTGTGAAGTGTTAAACTTTACATAAATTACATTACTGCATAACCAGGTGAGATACCATGATCGCACTGCCATCTGTCCTTCACATAACAATCTATCTTCATCACTGTGCGTATTAGACATACGCAAATAAACCGCTGAGCAAGTTCTGCATGACTGCCCTCTGTACAACGAGTTAAGAAAGATATACTAACCCACTAGATCGATACTGAACTTCAAGATACATGATACACTATTGATTACAGACAACGAACAGGATCTGCAACATTTATTAGATGCATTTATTTTACACAGTGAACAACCAGAGTTGCAATTAAATTGTAAGAAGATAGAGAGTATGGTCATCTCTAAGAAGAAACAAACACCACAATATAATATACAAGTATGATTAGAACAAGAATTGTTAGGCAAAGATGGAAAGTGTTTAAGCTATGTAGGGATACACGATCAATGCAAACAGGTGGGCAATGATGGGCCTTTTGCAAGATGGTAAACATGCTGAGCAATAAAAAGATGTCAATGAAATGCTATTTAGAACCTATACTTTTGTGTGAATGTGAAACGTGAACAATGAGCAGGCAAACTGAAAAACATCTAAAGCCAGTGGATGTATGGTTTCTGGGGAAAATGCAAAGAATATATTCAACAAACAGAAAAACCAATAAGCAAGTCCTACAAGAAACAAATGAAAACTGTAAACTGATTAGAGAAATCAAACCTAGGCAGTCAATATTTTTGGGGCATATTATGAGAAGAAATAAACTGCAGAACTTGGTGATATCTGACAACATTTAGGGGGAACGAACAAGGGGAAGGCAAGTAAGTAAACATCTGTTTTGACTTAGCTACAAGGCACAATCGAGTCACAAATGCAGGACTTATCCGCAACTCTGGTGATCGTGTGAGACAGCGAAAAGTGACCGACCACTCTTATCGGTATAGCACATGATGATGATGTAAGGAACAAAACAGGAACTCAAAAAAATACTAGTCAAATTCATCCTGAGAAATCACCAGTTTGTGTAATCAAGAGTGTTTACAAGAAGAAGAATTAGAACCAAAAGTAGAAGGCAACAATCTGAATATCTATTCTATCAGCCTGATTCTTCAGTGACTGCAGATAATCAATCAAATCCCTGATAACTATGTTGATAAGCAGTATATGAGCTACTCACGTACAATGGAGTCCTTGAATAAACTGCTCTTACAAACGCAATTAACAACTCCAGTAAACAAGCAGCCATTTGGTCAGCTTGTCAACAGTAATTATGTGTGTGTTATCTCTTGGATACATCAGTCATGTTTGGGGCTTCATAAATATAAGGCCATTTGTTTAACAAACACTAAACATATAACACAATTTGTACAAATCATAGCCATGACTGGCCAATGTCCTAGCTTAATTGAAAAAAATAGAAAATCTATATAATAAAGAATACAACATTTTAGCTAGGAAAATATTTTATGTGGATGTGAAATACAAGTAAAAACCACTACATTAATTTCCCTAAAAATAGTTTATGGGCAGTCACAAGCTAGATTTATGATAGTCTCGTGTTTTGTTTTTAATCCATACTAAACTATGGACTAATTAGATTGACACGACATATAATTTGATACTGTATATTGTTTTCTCTTGTGTTTAGCATGATTTTGCTGCCTTAATAAGTGTAGTCAAAGATTGAATACACTGTTTTGATTTGTTGTTGGATGAGGCTGATGAAGACAAATGACATCTGTGCTTGACATTACGTCTGAGAACTTGTATGAACAAAGTATATTGTATTTGAATGAGCAGTATCTTGGCTCCATTGACAACAACACTGGGCATTGCTCACAAGAAATCAGAAGCGGAGTGACCATTGCAATGATGAGGTCAAACATTGTTCAGAGTCCATGGCACAATCTCAGAACATATGGTTCTGAGACACTGCCCATTTTACTGTCTGACATCTACTGCCTATAAGACCTTGAGATGTAGGACAGGCGGGTTTTGCAGTGTAGGATAGGGAGGGGGGGGAGGGGGGGTTCAGTGTAGGACAGGGGTGTCTTGAACCAAGGCCTCCTGACTAGTGCTGTCACCGTAAGCTGAGCAGGTTAGCATTTTCTGTTTGTACCCACCTCCCTCTGACAGAAACAAATCCACACCTTACCGAGGATTCGAACCTGGGTCTTCCGAAGGAGAATCCGGCATCTTAGCCACTGGGCCATTTACTCCTGATTGTCCCTTTCACAATCACTAAAAACGAAAACTTGGACTTCTGATCGGAAATGTTACAGAAGAATGCATATGGAACACCACAAAACTGACATTCCACGAGCCCTGAACATGAAAAAAGACTGGCTCGTAAACCGGACCTAGTCTAGGAGACTGAAACACTTCAGACATGTTAACCACCACAGTGATTTGGAAAGGGTAATGACGGAAAGCACGTTCCTGGAAGAATAAGTCAGGGGTTTCACGGCATGAAGATGGGTACAGAATATTGCAGGTATCTTCGGCATAAAAGGCATTAGGCTGGAGAACTGGGAAACAAAGAAGAATCTTTTCATCTGGCCATGATTGGAGCGATGTGCTGCAAAGGACTTGTTGTGTGATGATGATGTTCAGTTGATAATTATTGTTTTAATAGCACCAACAGATTTGAAAACCTAACCTATCAAAACTGCACGATAAATATGCTCAGTGAGTCAGCTGCATGATGTTCTCATACCTCAAAGACAAGCTGGGTGTAGTTTGTATTTCTGATGTGTCAGATTATTTATACATGGCGTACGTTTAATGACTGTGGGGTGTTTGAAAATATTGCCGTTCCAAGTTTTATATTTACCTTTTATGTTGCATGAACACCACAGAAGGCGAATACAAAACTTGGAACGGCAATATTTTCAAAAACCTCACAGTCATTAAAATACGCCCTATAAGTGCAGAAATATTGATCACAGAATGTTGAAGAGCCCATTACCTTTCCAAATCACTGTTATCATGATCAGAACAAACAGTAGTAATCATCATATTCATCATCATATGACATCATCATTGTCATGTTCCTTACAAAAAGACATGTGCCTTGTAAAGAGACATGTGCCTTGTAAAGAGACATATTCCTTGCAAAGAGGCATGGACATTCATGTCTCCCACCGACCTCCATCCTTGATGTTCTAGAACAATTCCGCTGATGAAATCTCTCAAAGCTGACACCATCTAGCATCACGTCTCTCGATCTGCCTCTGCCACTTCTACTGCTGACCTTTCTAGTCACCACGACGTTATCCAATGCCTCCCTTCTCATCATTTGACCAAAGAACACCGCCCGTCTCTTTCTTAGAGTTGTGTATAATGTTCTACTTTCCACAGCTTCTTCCAGGCAATCTCTGTTAGTTGCCCTTACAGTCTTGTGTATGTATCACTTAACAAAGTTCTTGCTTGAAGAGTCACTGCATTAGGAATTGTGTTTCAATAACGCACCCAGTGTGATAAATCCTAGACCTGCTAATATACCACACATCTTTCCAAACGAAGGCCACCTCAAGTCAATCTTTGAAGGAGTTGGTTCTGTTGCTTGAAACTCAAGGAAACCTTCCTGTAAGATGGAAAAAGAAGACCGGTGTTAGAAATAAATATTATTCTACAATTGTTTGTGTGTGTGTGTGTGTGTGTGTGTGTGTGTGTATGTGTGTGTGTGTGTGTGAAAGAGAGAGAGAGAGAGAGAGAGAGAGAGAGAGAGAGAGAGAGAGAGAGAGAGAGAGAGAGAGAGAGAGAGAGATGTACTGATACATTTTGAAAGATACCACATACAATGTCTATGAACAGATGACAATCGAAAATATACAATATAGGGGTAATTATGGATGACCACAGAGCTGCTATCTCTTCAGCTTATTCACTTGTTTCTATATAAGAGCTCTGTTCGGGAAGCTCCCGTAGAATACTTGTGGAGGTTCGGTCATGTTTTCCATTACCTATGCCCCGTTCAACATCATAAGCGAACTTGATATGGAAAATAAATAAGAGATCCTCCTCCTCCTGGAACGTCAAGCATTTTGTGCCCACATTTTCAAACACCATTTCGAGCCAAAATAGGCCCTACGAGCCATCTTAGAACTCACGGCTCCAAACTTTCAACCCCACTGGATGAAATGAATAGTCATCAATATTCTTGATGGACAAACACAAATGGCTAATAGGGAGGTTCATGCAATCGCCTAATATGTGCACCTGGGCCAAAGATGAAGGTGCGAGCTTGTAATTGGATTCCATGGTTATAGGCTGCTAACATGACCGATAGGCAAAGGGTCTTTCAGGCCAAATGGTACATGAGAGTTGTTGCAGATAGGAATAACCCCCTGCATGAAGCCATGGATATGGTCAAGGGTCATAGACTAAGACGAGGTAGGTCCTGAATGGCACAGGAAGAAATATCCATACGTCAAGGGTGTGTGATCTAGAGACCATCAATCGTGAAAAAGAGTGGGTTGAAGTTCCGGAAGACATGACGGACTGGCATGATGTAATAGTAACACTGGGTCGTGAGTGCAGAGAATAGGCATCGGGCCGCACTGAGTTTGAAGTGCAACAAATGATCCAGAGTAACACACATCAAGGTGACATAGTCATCTACACCGATGGGTCAGTGGTGAGAAACAGACGTAGTGGTTTGGGGTTTTATTGCAAAGGCTAATGGACGAGTGTCTCCCTGGCCAAGGGGTCAACAACTTCTCCGTAATCCCGTATATTCACGTGGGTAACACAGCTGAACGAGATTCGGTAGCTGATCTCGTCGCGTTAGTTACTTACGGTGGTATGTGAGCAGGTCGCTCAGAAAGAAATGGCAAACTATTGCCAAGACATCAACAGCAGCTGAAAAATGTTAGTGTTGACTGCAATGTCCTGTAAAGGATATGCGAAGAAAAATGGACGAGTCTTGAAAAAGGAGAGTCTTGACATATGAGACTACGATCTCCAGCATGAGAGTGGAGGTGGAAGCAGTAACAGTGGCATTCCGTTGGTTAGAGGAGGCTACTACAACACACACTGTATTCATTACGGATTCGAAGAGTATGTTTAGTAAGGTGGAGAAAAAAAATGTTTCGTCTGGAATGGCTATCGTCGCTTCAGAGGTCACAGATTGTGAGAATTGTGTGGATATTTTGCCCTGGCCATGCGGGGTACGGGGGAATGAACAGGCTGATAGGCTGGCAGGGAATGCACCTCTTGGTGGTAGATTGCCTATGGACAAGGGGGAGGTGGTCATGCGTTTGTGGAAACATTTGGAAAAAGCGGGGAAACAGATTGAGAACCCGTATGTGGGAAGAATGGGATTGCGGGGGATCGCTAGGGGTTCTGGAAGAATCTCAAAACAGAGGGAAGACCAGGAAAACTTTAAATCATATAGCGGTGGGAACGATTAGTAGCATAACTCTTCGCTGGCTGTTGAAAGAGGGGACGGAGTACACATGGGAATCTCCTGAGTGCAGTGATGTCGGTCAACTCAACTAACAGAGTTGAAGGTTATGAGTCACGCATGATCAGAGTCGAAAGCTACGAACTGAAATCAGTCGACGGTTATGAGTTGGAATCCTAATCGAAAGTTGTGGTTTTTAAGCACAGACGGAAGTTGTAAGTTTGAATCATTAATGAAAGTAATGAATCAGAAATACGGAAGTCATCATCACCGAATGAACAAAATGGCTTGCTTTTAAACTTCCGGTGTGTTGATGGCGAGATGACACCAGTCAGTTGGACTAGAATGTTGACCTCTCCTTGACTTAGAGACTTAAATTACAACTACTTCAGAAGTCGGAGCGGGTTGGCCTCACGGGCAGGACACTGGTAACAGGGAAAGCTAACGCACACGCAAAAAAAAAAATAAAAAATAATCCACCCAGTGTCGAATACGCTCGAGCTCAAAGCGAGCGAACAAACAAAACAAAAAAGAAAGAAAGAAAGAAAGAAAAAAAAAGCACATATAAAGTTCAAAGTAACGAGTGGAACTGCTTGCTTGCTTGTGTTCGTTGGCTTGAGCTCTAACGCGAAGGCCTGTATGTCGGATGAAGACATCCTGTTGTCCAACATCAGTGTGATGTCATACAGGACCTGAGGTTTGCGTGAGTATCCCTTGTCCCATGTCTGGCTTATCTGTGTGCAGACTGGTGGTTCCTCGCCGTACAGGCAGACACTCTCCGACTTCGGAGGATTCGGCGATCCTACTGACTTTAGCCAGGACCCCGAAGGGACCTGCTGCCCAGGACGCTCGACGAGGACGCGTCAGTAGGTCTATGCCAGTATATAACCCGGCCCTGGTGCCTTAGAAACACCTCTCCGCCCCACGAGTGAAAATAAAAATCGGAAGCTATAGTTCAGAATGAATATCGAACGTTGCCAACTAAAACAAAAGTGGACAATGTGTTTTAATCGCAGCCGAAAATGATCCATAATTCTCATAGTGAAAATGTGGCTGCGATCTTTATTGAAAAAATATCGCGAGAATAGGAAAATATCGTGAGAACGGAAATAGCTTAGCACACAGCCAAAATGTGACAAAAGTTCCTTTCACAGCGATCCAGGAAGACGAATAAGGGTCATGTTTTACCAGTGCTTGAGTTCTAATTTAGCAAATCCTAATATGTTCATGGGGAAACCTATAACTGCATCCTGTTTTTTTTTGTTTGTTTTGTTTTTAAAGATTCCCGATAATGTGCTATTGCGAGACGCTAAATTGTGATTCTGTACGGAATTAAATTGTGATGTTTATCGGAGCTGAAAATATGATTTTGTACCCAGCTAAAAACGTGACCTTGTGGGTTGTTGAAAAATGTGATCTTGTGAGGATATGAGCATGTGGACTTGCGGGGAGTTAAAACATGTGATCTTGTAGAGAACTGAGCCTGTGCTCTTGTGGCAAGCTGAATATGTGAGCTTGTAGTATGTAACTGACCATTGTGCTCATTAACTTAAAGTGCCATATGAAAGTCGGCTGCAATCATCATCATGTTCCATGCCGATAAGCGTGGACGGTCATATTTCACAATCTCACGCGATCATTAGAGTCGTGGATCAGCTCAGTGTTCTTGTCATCTTGACACTTGACCAAGCCATCCAGATATTTACGGTAATGGGAAAATTATAACAACCTAGATCCTGCCATCTTCACTGTACAATGACACAGGCTTTTCAAAGTCCATATCTTGATGTTGTCTGTTCACGTGTAATGTCATCTTCCACTTCCACGTTATTCCCTCCACCTTTCCCTCCGGTATATCCTTTAACAAAGCATTGTATCTACTTATATGTCCGAAGTAGATTAACTGTATGACTTTGATCTCACTGACTGATGTCTACTTCGTTATCGTTTTACACTGTCATAACAATACTCTGAGCCGGCTATCACAGAAGTTTAATACCGCTTCTTATTAAGTGATGTTAACAGCTCGCTAGGCTTTCCCGTCATATTTAGTTAGTCGTTAGTTTGTCGCGGTTCCAACTTCACGGCAAAGAGTCACCCCATCATGCTCCGTTCCTTTCCAGGGAATATCACATAAAATGCTCCTGACTGGCCTATGTGAAAAGTGGAACAGACAGGAGTCTGGAAAAACCAAAAGCCCTCACAGGCATACGTCATATTTATATGGTCATCCCGTCATATGTATTCTACTCTAAGAGTCTCGACAGCCGTCATTTTATTATTTTATCAATTATTTATTGTTACGTTTACTTGCTATGGGCCCAAGCGCAGTCCATACATGTGCCAACTTATAGTGCACCGGACTGATTTTTGCGTGTGGATTAGCTTTCCCTACTACCAGTGTCCCGCGCCATCAGGCCCACTCCGACTTCAGAGGTACTTGTAATTTTCGTCCTTAAGTCAAAGACGAGAAATCAACATATTAATCCGACTGACTGGTGTAAGGTTTGAACCGCTACCTCGGCATTAGCTCACCAGATTTTCAACAACGAGTGCTCTTATTCATTCAGCCACGCTGATCTACATTTTAAAAATCAACATAGGCTCCAAAGGTCGATCCAGCTACAAAGTGGTATCAGGAAATGTCTTTGGAAGTAAAGACGACTAGAGTGATACCGACCACGTCGCCTACAAAGTGCCGATTGGTCTATTCAAATATAGGTCTAGCATCGCCCATAAAGTGCCGATTGGTCTATTCAAATATGGGTCTAGCATCGCCCACAAAGTGCCGATTGGTCTATTCAAATATGGGTCTAGCATGGCCCACAAAGTGCCGATTGGTCTATTCAAATATGGGTCTAGCATGGCCCACAAAGTGCCGATTGGTCTATTCAAATATGGGTCTAGCATCGCCCATAAAGTGCCGATTGGTCTATTCAAATATGGGTCTAGCATCGCCCATAAAGTGCCGATTGGTCTATTCAAATATGGGTCTAGCATGGCCCACAAAGTGCCGATTGGTCTATTCAAATATGGGTCTAGCATCGCCCATAAAGTGCCGATTGGTCTATTCAAATATGGGTCTAGCATCGCCCATAAAGTGCCGATTGGTCTATTCAAATATGGGTCTAGCATGGCCCACAAAGTGCCGATTGGTCTATTCAATTATGAGTCTAGCATGGCCAACAAAGTGCCGATTGGTCTATTCAAATATAGGTCTAGCTTCGCCCACAAAGTGCTAATTGGTCTATTCAAATATGGGTCTAGCAACAAATGCTCATTGCGCCTCAAGGAGTGTAAAAAGAGTCCTTCCGTTTATAAGATTTCCGTTTATTTGACAATCATGTCCAATCACTGGCCAAATTCTGGGTAAGTTGATCTATGTCTACAGTTCAGGGGACAAACTAAAAAAACGGAGCTTGATTTGAGAAATTGGGCGTAGACAGTCTATTTTTTTTTAACATATGAGGAGAATTGGTCTTGAAAATTTAGTGACAACTAGCAAGTTTGATGGAGAGAGAGCAAGAGGAAGACAGAGGGATAAATACCTTGATGATTTGGCAGCATAACAAGGTCGGGACAGGAACAGAGACCTGATTCGGGACTGGTGAGCGTGTGGGATGGCGACCTTGACCGCCCACGCCTTTCGGCATGACACTTGATGATGATGACGTCTAAAGTTAGTTACATGTCCTTTACATGGCGTCGCAATCAACCCTAGCATTCATTGGTTGTTTGCGATTTAATATGCAATTTTCGCGTTCAGTAGTTTGCCATTGATTTCTGAACAACCAATGCCGGAATCAACCCACAAAGCGGCCTGCTTGGAAATCGTCCGCAACTGATTTCGAACTCTCGGGTAATTGTGACACGCCTGCACTGCTCCTAAGCCACAACGCCGGCGACCTATATCTAAATCATCCACACACCAAAAGCCAGACATTCCTGAAGCCATAACCTGACATTTCTGTCGATCTTTTCCAGAATTTGATGTGATTGACAATATGAACCAGCGCCATCTAGCGGAATGTGATATCTAAAATGCCTTCTAATTTATTTTTTTTTTAAAGTTAGCAACGCCTTTTTATCACCTCTGGCACTTACTCGACGGGTTTCACACAATTCACAATTATAATCTCTCTCTCTCTCTCTCTCTCACGCGCGCGCGCGCGCGCGCACGCACGCACGCACGCACACACACACACACACACATACATACATACATACATACATACATACATACATACATACATACATACATACATACGTGCGTGCGTGCGTACACACATACATACGTACGTGCGTGCGTACACACATCACAAGCACTCGTGAGTTTGAACAACTGTTCTATAAATATACCATGATACGGATCTGATGTTTTCCTTTTATAGTTACCAGTAGTTAGGCCGGTTCATAAACTTATGATTTATTGTATTGTTCATTCTGACGCAACGGTGTATAATACATTAATATGCCGTTAGTATGCTTCTGCTTGCGAAAAATGCGAACAAACCATATATAGTTACAACAGAAGATAACAACAGTAATAATAACAACAACAACAACAACAATTCAATTCGACCACACACGTGTGTGTTCTTGTGTGAGCCGGCGTGTGTTGAGTGTGTATCACACACAAGTCCAGTTAAAGATTAAAGTTGCGTATAGACTGTTGTATATCGTGCCATTGCTGGGCAATTGCCGGGAAACTGGAGATTGAGCTATGCTGAGAATATTGCGGGAACAGAAGAAATCAGACGCTGGGGCATTGGGATCTGTAGGTGTTATTGTATACCATTTAACGAAATCATAAAAAAGACAAATGTTATGTATGAGGCACGCCAACAGAAGAAGCGGAACAGAGAAACTAGCCGTGTTAGGAAAGCAAGATAATCTGGGAAGAAAGAGAAAGTTGGGTGTGGATTGAAACAATTAGGCAACAAGTAACATTCTAAGCAAAACAATTGCATTGACATATCAGATGGCAGAAAGTATTGGATAATGTTGGTTACCAATGTTTGCCACAGACCAGGCTCAGTGGTAGTAGTAGCAGCAGCAGCAGCAGCAGCAGCAATAGCAGCAGCAACAGCAGTAGTAGCAGTGGGGAAGGGGTGTAGTAGCAGTGGGGAAGGGGTGTAGTAGCAGTGGGGAAGGGGTGTAGCAGCAGCAGCAGTATCAGAAGAAGAAGAAGAAGAAGAAGAAGAAGAAGAAGAAGAAGAAGAAGAAGAAGAAGAAGAAGAAGAAGAAGAAGAAGAAGAAGAAGAAGAAGAAGAAGAAGAAGAAGAAGAAGAAGAAGAAGAAGAAGAAGAAGAAGAAGAAGAAGAAGAGGAAGAAGGGAGGCGGAGCGGTGCGGGTGTGTGGGGGGCAGGGGGAGAAGAAGATAGTTTTAATTACTTAGAAATGCCATTCCTTAAACATTCAGTGTCTATAAAACCCACAAGAGATAGAACCATTATTCGCTGGATACGGGAGACTCAAACTTTAATGAAGAGTTAATATTACAATTATCTGGGACAGCACGAATTAACATAACACTTAGCTGAGACATAAAGAGTGCAGAAAAATGCCCAGGATGTTGTTTATATAACGATAATATTTCAGTAACTGGAAAAAGCAGCACATTTACTGGCTACCTCTCTACCCATTCTATGAATTGAAAGCAGTCATTATACTTCCCAGTTGTAAACCCAGAAGTGTTGGGGAAAATGCAAATTAGATGTGTTCTAAAAATGTGATGATTGGACAAGAAATACGAGGAAGTTTGGTAGATGAATTTTTATTTTAACGTTCACTCGCTTTTGAACTCAAGTGTAGATCGTACATGTGCTACTAGAAGACTGATTTTTGTATGTGGATCAGCTTTCCAATCTTCAACTGCTCCAACATCATAAGGGAAGAAATACAAACTAGAATCAACTCTGGAAATAAGATATACTATGCACTACAACATCTACTAAAATCAAAGGCGCTATCTCGTAACACCAAAATCACAATATACAAAACACTGATCAGACCAGTTGTGCTGTATGGCTCTGAAACCTGGAGTACAACGAAAGGAGACGAAGCCTTGTTACAAACCTTTGAGAACAAAATTTTAAGACGCATCTTTGGACCCATTAGGGATACACAAAGTGGAGAGTGGAAAAGAAGAAGTAACAAAGACATTTATGATCTGTTTAAGTCCCCGCTAATCACTGGTATCATGAAGGCTAATAGACTACAATGGCTGGGGCATATAGAAAGAATGGAAGATAATAGGGAAACAAAACTCGCTTACACTCAGGAAATAAATGACCGTAGACCCCGAGGTAGACCAAGAAGGCGGTGGAGAGATAATACATGTACAGACCTACAAGCACTTGGAATCAACGACCGGCAAGAGAAGGTCCACCAGAGAGACGAATGGAGACGGATTGTATTTGCAGCAAAGAACCTCAATGGCTCGGAACGCTGAAGAAGAAGAAGAAGATCAGCTTTCCTTATTATCAGTGTCCCTCGCCATCAGGCGAAACCACTTCGACTTCAGAGGTACTTGTAATTTACGTCCCCCAGTCAAGGACGAGAAGTCAAAATTGTAGTCCAACTGACCAGTGTAGGAGTTGTACCCGCTACCTCGCCATCAGCTCACTGGGTGTTTAAGAACAAACGCTGTTATCCATTCTACCATGCTGACCTCGAGGTATATGATGTGCGATGTAGAAAGGCAAAGAAAGCAGTCAAATAAAAGATTATTCAGTAGAAGACTGTAGCTGCGAAATCCAGCCAGACATGGTTCAATTCTAACAAGGGTTTGACATGAACCACATCCTATTCAACGCCCCATTGGAAAATGGAAGGCACAAGAAGGTGTTTAGTTATAGACTTCTATGTTTCACACTGTGTCCAATTCAAGTCATCCTTCGTTGTTGAATATGTTTCCGAAGTTGTCTATTTACCTCTAGTGTTTTAACACTGCTCAGTCGGCAGCTGTTCTGTGCAGTTTACTCTGTGCATCCTGCGAAGAAAACGTCCAAACTCGTTTATGGTATTTATTTATATTCCATCTAGTGAGCAGAAGTGATAGTTAAAGTTTGTTGTATGCCCCTTACATGTCGTCGGAAATCAATCCCCGCATTTACTGGTCGATTTCCTAGCCAACTTTAAGCTCAGTAGTTGGTCATTGATTTCTGAACACTCGACGCTCATACGATTGTAAAAATCAACGCAAAGCGGTCTGCTCCCAACTTCTAACCTGAAATGCCAGTTGTGAAACTGCGTTCACTATCCTTAAACCACAGAAGCCGACCAGAAGAGATAAGTATAGTGGTGAATATTTCTCAGCCCCTGAACACTGGTCTTTCTTGATGTTGTTTGACGTAGGAAATGCGTGATTTTTCCTGGTGTGCCTTGTTGGCGACTGTGATCATAGATGTTATTTCAACTGCACAACTAACATCCTCGGCGATATTTTATGACACAACTTTTCTTCTTTTTCTTCTCCTATCTGTTATCTCCAGTTGAGTATAGATTCTCAACCAATACACGCCAAGGATAAGGCTTGTACCCTCCCAATTGCGCTCCTCCGCTCGAAGCCGTTGGCACAATGTTGGGTGTCGTGTTTGGTAAACGCCGCCCAACATTCGGCGCTAACAGAAAGCAGGTAGTACCGCCTACTGTTCTACGGTAGCTCAGTCATATCCGATTAAGAACTTGTCTCTCCTTTGCTATATCCCGCAGATTCCCCGGTCTTCTCTCCGTATTATACATCCCAGCCTCCAATTCTCTTTTCCGCGTTTTTTTTTAAAAGGTCTCCCTCAATTTCTTTTGCTCCGTGGGTTCCAGAGGAGGAACTTTCTAGTTATAATATTAACAGGGTTACTGAATGTGTGTAATATCAAGCGTTAGTGTCTTTTCCTCACCTTATAACTGACTGGGATTTCTTTACTGCTCTACATAAGCCATTTTTCATAAGCATAAGCCATAAGCCATTTCCCATTGGTGATTCTGTCATGTGATTTTAGTCGCTTTCTACGCATGGCACCAATTAATGAATATGCCAAGTTTGTCAGTAAATGTGTTTGTCGTTATCCATGTTTCTGATCCATACAGTTATACTGACACTGACGTTAGTTTCCATGTATCTAATAGTTTGATATCAGCGGAATGCAAAGATATGGATATATTAACTGATATCACTATAATATAAAATAGCAAGATACCATGGCATGCAATCCAGATCAAACTGTAATTGATATACTTGCATATTAAGACATAGCATTATGTCAGCCTGCAATTATCAATAGCAATTTCAGAAATATGCGTCTTGTGATTGGTGGGGATCAGGTGAAAATATACAATATGGCGGTAAAAATATAGTGCACTTGTGCAACGGTCAACGATTGCGATATCTCATACTTCGTGTTAGAATCAGAGAAAATGACGAGAAACAATGACTACGATCTCCAGCATGAGAGTGGAGGTGGAAGCAGTAACAGTGGCTAAGGACAATACTGCTACCGTTACATCGTAAAACATTCTGCATTCAATACTACTGTTGTTATCAGATATGGTGTGTACTTTAATCTCCACTACTTACTTCTACTTCTATGTATGCCAGTCAACACCTTGTGAATGTATGTCTCATGCTACATAATCACTGCTTTTAGCAGGGGGAATGGTAGCTGGGATGTTACAGTGTCCGCCCCAGACTGCAGGTAGTGGGTTCGATTCTAGCAGAGAAGGGACATTTTCCCAAGTACAATGATCATTCTGTATGTGTTACGAGACAGAATATTGTACAATGACAATTTATGCTTTTGTTATAGAACAGGGAGGGGTACAGACGCACAAATAGCGCAGATCGGCTGTAAGACTAATACAAATACAATTGATTGTCAGTCAGCCATTAAGGGGAAATAATCAGACGTTGGAGGCAAAGATTTCCATGTCTTTCAGTAACTGCGTCTGCCCTGGCCGTGTTTTCCTTAATTACGTAGATCTGGGTTCACATCCGGGGTCACTTACACGGTTACACCGTGATCAATGTGGAACTGGGTTCAACAAAGGGACACGTAAGGGTTACAAGGCGATCAATGTACAGACCAAATATATTAATACAGATGTAACCTCTATAGTTTCTAAAGTCACATGGGGAGGGGGAGGGGGAGGGGTATGAGCAGTAGAGGTTTGAACTGAAATAGTTCTCGCAGACAAGCAGGCAGACAGACAGATAAACAGCTAGACAGAAGGGTAGGATGGATGGATGGATACATAAAAGATACATCTATTTACACATAGATAACAAGACAGAGAGACACGTAGGTAGGTTAATAGGTAGGTAGTTTGGCTCGTAGACAGACAAGCAATCAGACAGACATACAGACAAACAGACAAAGGAATTGATGCATACGGTAGCTAGACAGACAAGCAATCAGACAGACATACAGACAAACAGACAAAGGAATTGATGCATACGGTAGCTAGACAGACAAGCAATCAGACAGACATACAGACAAACAGACAAAGGAATTGATGCATACGGTAGCTGGCTCGCTGACCATATTTAACAACCGGAGGGACATCGCAGGCCTAAAGCAGTATGCAAACTACTGAACGTAAAACTTGCCAAAACATCAACAGCAACTGAAAAATGCTGATGTTGACTGCAAATAGGATATGCAAAACAGCAGTATGATCACACTACACACACAGGAGACCGACCGGACGCAGGTTATAGGGTCAAGGGGCATTTGTCAACAACAGGGTCACCATAACTAGGAGAAACGGTCGGGTCTGATTTGACCTTTTCTTGATAAGACGTCTGTCGTGCTTAAAGTACAGATTACTTGAAGTGACTGCATCCGATTCACAATACGATGTGTACAACTTCAGCATGCATTTGTTTAGGGTTCGCTTCCTCTAGACACAAATGCCGGGTTTAACTGCGACGTCCTGTAAAGGATATGCAACTAACTTCTTTTCCTTCTAGACAGATTTCATTAAAGGTAACAGGCTTTTATCTACCCGTGGGTTAAGTTTTATTTCCTAACAATCTTACCAGGGCAGGGGATACGGCCTACACTTTGCGATTTCTAACGGCTGGGAGATTGTTAATGTGCACAATTTACAATCGGGACTCTTGTTTTTCGCATTTACCCGAGAATGCCAGGTTCCCGACATCACTACCCAAAGATCAGGGGGACGTGTGATATCATTAGACACCAGGTTCTTGGCAAAATGTCCAGCCCTAAGCCGGGATCAATTACGTGCACAGTCTGAGGCGGACCCCGTCACATTTTAACCGCGGTGTCCCCCCCTCCCCCCCCCCTTTCCCTACCAAAGGCAATGATTATACAGCATGTGAAAATCATTCACAAGGTAGTGATTGGCATACACAGAAGTAGAAGAACCAATTAGAGATTAAAGGACACACTAGACCAGATACAACCTGAAAGCTATGGTGCCTATGTCTGGATTAAGTGATGTGTCTGTGTACGTAAGTTCGCTCGTGTTGAACTCAAGCGTAGTCCACACACGTGATACTTACTAATTCTAGTGCACTGGGCTGGTTTTTGTGTGGATTAGCTTTCCTTATTGCTAGTGTCCCTCGCCATCAGGCGAACCCACTCCGGCTTCTGAGGTATTTGGAATTCACGTCCCCAAATCAAGAACGAGAAGTCAACATTTAGTCCAGCTGACCTGTGTAGGGGTTGAACCCGCTACCTCGGCATCAGCACACCAGTGTAGGTCTGGGTTAAACTTGGGGACAATCACAGTGTTACACAGCTATCAATGTAGGTCTGGGTTAAACTTTGGGGACAATAACAGTGTTACACAGCGATCAATGTAGGTCTGGGTTAAACTTGGGGACAATCACAGTGTTACACAGCGATCAATGTAGGTCTGGGTTAAACTTGGGGACAATCACAGTGTTACACAGCGATCAGTGTAGATCTCGGTTAAACTTGGGGACAATCACAGTGTTACACAGCGATCAATGTAGATCTGGGTTAAACTTGGGGACACTTACACGGTTACACAGCGATCAATGTAGGTCTGAGTTAAACTTGGGGACACTTACACGGTTACACAGCGATCAATGTAGGTCTGGGTTAAACTTGGGGACAATCACAGTGTTACACAGCGATCAATGTAGATCTGGGTTAAACTTGGGGACACTTACACGGTTACACAGCGATCAATGTAGGTCTGGGTTAAACTTGGGGACAATCACAGTGTTACACAGCGATCAATGTAGATCTGGGTTAAACTTGGGGACACTTACACGGTTACACAGCGATCAATGTAGGTCTGGGTTAAACTTGGGGACAATCACAGTGTTACACAGCGATCAATGTAGATCTGGGTTAAACTTGGGGACACTTACACGGTTACACAGCGATCAATGTGGGTCTGGGTTAAACTTGGGGACAATCACAGTGTTACATAGCGATCAATGTAGATCTGGGTTAAACTTGGGGACACTTACACGGTTACACAGCGATCAATGTAGGTCTGAGTTAAACTTGGGGACACTTACACGGTTACACAGCGATCAATGTAGATCTGGGTTAAACTTGGGGACACTTACAAGGTTACACAGCGATCAATGTAGGTCTGAGTTAAACTTGGGGACACTTACACGGTTACACAGCGATCAATGTAGGTCTGAGTTAAACTTGGGGACACTTACAGGGTTACACAGCGATCAACGCAGATCTTGTTTAAACTTGGGGACACTTACAATGTTACACAGAGATAAATGTAGGTCTGGGTTAAACTTGGGGACAATCACAGTGGTACACAGCGATCAATGTTATCATTTATGGTAAATCATCATGTAAGGAGAATGTGTGCCAACCACTGATGTATCTGTAGCCAACAGAGTACTGAATCTATACGTGTTGATTTCAACACATCGCGTGTGTTATCCGGACTCATTATGAAAATATGATGTTATTAACAACGAGTCCTATCAAGCGTGTCGTAAGGTGCCATCAAGAAGGGTTGATTTCTAAGTGGCTTCTTCATTCCGAAGAATACCTGAGCTACACAATGTCTCTAATCGTAAACAACGTAATTTCGTTTCTATATTTCAGGGCAGAAGATCCGTCGCATGTAAAGGAAGAGAGACAGAGAGAAAGGGGAGGAAGGAAGGCAGGCAGGCAGGCAGGCAGGCAGGCAGGCAGGAAGGAAGGAAGGAAGGAAGGAAGGAAGGAAGAAAGAAAGAAAGAAAGAAAGAAAGAAAGAAAGAAAGAAAGAAAGGAAGGAAGGAAGGAAGGAAGGAAGGAAGGAAGGAAGGAAGGAAGGAAGGAAGGAAGGAAGGAAGGAAGGAAGGAAGGAAGGAAGGAAGGAAGGAAGAAAGAAAGAAAGAAAGAAAGAAAGAAAGAAAGAAAGAAAGAAAGAAAGAAAGAAAATCAAATCAAATCAAATCAAATCAACTTTATTTTCAAAGGGTAACAAATTGGGCACGCAGGCCCGTCTTACATTCGGCCCTTCCAATCACTCGTCTTTCGTTCATCAAGAGCATTGTACATTTACATAGGAAGAAAGATAAACATTGTGAAATTAATGTTGTAAACATAATCAAGACAAATTACCATGTTATGAGGCCCATATCCCATCTACCCATACATCACCCCACCCACACACACACACTCAGGGACACATACATACCCCACCAAGCAACCCATCCCCCTCCCGCACATACCCCACCCACACACACTGCCTTCACCTGTTCTCCCAACCAAAACACATTCGCCACCCACAAACAACCCCCACCAACCCACACATCCCACATACACATCCTACCCACACATCCTCTCCCCCACCCACACCTCCAACCACCCATCCCCCAGCCACATCTCCATCGACCACATATTCCCCACCCACGCACACACATCCCCCTTCCAACCCACACATCGCACATCCACTCACACATCCCCAAATCATACACACACATTCCCACCAACTGACATCTCCTTACCTTGACACACACATACACACATCTCCCTAACCACCTATACATCCCCAATCCACTCACACACACCCCATCACCCACACGTACATCCTCCACCCACCCACACATGCCCTAACCCAATCCCCCACCACACACCCCCACCCGCACATCACATACATCCTCTACCACGCAATATTCCCAACCCACACACCGCACACATATCCCTCACCAACACATCCCACACCCACATACCACCATGCATCCCCATCTACACACCACACATATATCCCCCACCCACATACCACACAATATTCCCACCCACACTCACACAGATACCCTGACCCATCCACCCCACATACCCCCACCAACACACACATACCCCATCTACACAATATACCCAACCAACACACCACGCGCCTCTCCCCACCCACACATGCATTTCCCACCCATCCACCAACACACACTCACTCACGCACACATCCTCCACTACGCACCAACACACCTCCACCCACCCCCAACCAAACATCTCTCGATCACAATACCCCTACTCACACACATCCTCCACCCACTCACGCATCCTACCCGGACACATACACATCCCTCACCCACCTACACATCCCTAAGCCACTCACACAACCCCACCCACACATTCTCCATCCACGCACACATCTCCCACTCCACACCCCCACCACCCACACATACTTCTCCCAACCACCACACACCCCCTACTCACCCAAACATAGCCCCCACCCATACACACATTCCCCGCACCCATTACACATCCCCCACACCACACACTATCCCCCACCCACATACACATCCTCACCCATACCACCACAAACATACCTCCCATCGACACACCATGCACACATCCCCCACCAACACACCGACACATATCCCAAACCCACACACCATACACTTCTCCCCACCCGCCATTACATCCCAAATCCACCCACACAATCCCCTACCTACACAACCCCGCCACCCACACATACTTCCCCAAACCATCCACACATCTCCATCCACTCACATCCCGCCAAATACACATCCCCCGCACCCGTCCCATACACATATCCCCCACCCATACACACGGCTCCCACACCCATACTTTCATCCCCACACATCCAACCACACATCCAACCACATATCACTACCCACCAACATACACACACACCCAAACCCATCCAAACGCATACCCCACCCATATTCCCCCACCCACACATATCCCCACACTCACACACATCCTCCACACACTCTCACACATCCTCACATACAAAATGCCTCACGTGAGCATTGAAGCTAGTATGAACAAACTCCCACACTTTACTCACACACATACACTGCCAATTGTCGTGAGCAGTCTCATGAAAATGTTAAACGTGGAGACAAATGTGTACATAAACAGTGTGTGAAGTAAAAATAGTGATGCTCTCTCTCTCTCTCTCTCTCTCTCTCTTTCTCTCTCTCTCTCTCTCTCACACACACACACACACACACACACACACATTCACTCTTACGCTCACTCATTCTGTCTTTCACTCAAACTACAGTAATGTACATGAGTTTACATTATACATGATAAAATTAAATGGTATTTAACTAATAATATGACAGATGAGAATACACAAACATATGGATTCGCGTGTTACATAACATGCGTATTACATGACATACATCTGTTCAGCGCTCTCTCTCTCTCTCTCTCTCTCTCTCTCTCTCTCTCTCTCTCTCTCTCTCTCTCTCTCTCTCTGTAATCTTTCATATATACACACTCACACGCATGCGCGCGCTCCCACACACACACACTAACACATCGACTCTCCCTCTCTCTCTCTCTCTCTCTCTCTCTCTCTCTCTCTCACTCACTATTTCCCCCATTCATTCACTCTGTCCATCTTCATTCACTTTATCTCTAACTCTCTTACTCTCTCTCTCTCTCACTCATACACAGACAGACACACACCCTCACGCTATAACTCAATGTTTCACTTACCCCAGCGCACTTACTCACTTTTTTACTCTCTCCCTCTCTCTCTCTCTCACTCACACACACTCTAACACTCATTCACTCACTCTCTCACTCATTCACTCCTCACTCATTCACTCACTTACTCTCTCACACACAATCGTTCACATACACACTCACTCTCTCAATCACACTCTCTCACACATACACATACGCATGAATGCACGCACGCACGCACACACTCCCTCACTCACTCTCACACATACAGTACGAATGCATGCACTGACACATTCCCTCACCATTTCTCGCCCAATCACTCTCTCCACCCACACGCATGCACAAGCGCACACACACATTCATTCTCACTCTCTCTGACACCCTCTCTCTCTCTCTCTCTCTCTCTCTCTCTCTCTCTCTCTCTCTCTCTCTCTCTCTCTCTCTCTCCCACACACATATATAGTGAACAATTATAGTTAAACAATTATAATGAACAACTATAATGAACAATTATAATGAACAATTATACCAGAAAGAATACAGTAGGCGGTCACTGGCTCTGAATCTTAGCCATTATGAAGAACAGTTTGACTAATCTGTTCACGGTAATACAACAAACATTATTATTATTATTATTATTATTATTATTATTATTATTATTACTACAACAGTATACCGCTGAAATTAAGAATCTTCCTCTGTTGGATTTTAAGTAGAGTCAAGAAGGGAGAGAAAGAGTGACACACACGCACACGCACAGAGAGAGAGAGAGAGAGAGAGAGAGAGAGAGAGAGAGAGAGAGAGAGAGAGAGAGAGAGAGAGAGAGCATGGTTTTCTTTTTGCCCACGACGGAAAAAAATCCATCATCTTACCGAGGATTCGAACCCGTGTCTCTCGATGGAGAACCGGGCATTCTAGCCCTTCGGCCAGCCGCATCTGACAACAGAACAAACAACAGATAATATACTCGTTCTCAGAACCCCGGGGGACAGTATCTTCTGCATGATATTCACGAAAGCACACACACGTACATGCATTAACCCGAACAACAAACTCAATATTCCCCAAACTATTAAACATAATCACGGCATCATATTAACCATGGTATCTTAAGTTCAGTTTCATACTTAAGTGCTAGTTAATTAACTCCATAACTGCCTCATTAACGATATTGTCACCCTCTCCTACTCCCTTTGCATCTACACCCGATGAATATTACGGGAATACGAAAAACCCGTTATTTGTAAATTACAACATGCTTCTTTGGCAACTACGGAAATCATGCATCCCTCCTTGATGAAGCTTCTGCGTCTAAGGCTGTCTAGTGAATGAATAATCTGCTAGGAAAATATCGATCCCTGCAGGCGAGCCTGCCCAGCCTGGTCAAATGAGATCTGCGAACACAATGCCACTGTTACATTATCAAACGTCTAACAGCACATGTTATATCCACCATAAACGCTGTAAGGTCTGGTGGCAATGTCCGACGTTAGGAAAAGCTGGGTATTGTTACTAACGAGCTCTTCTGTTTAAGAAGATTATATCTGATGAGGCCGTGTGGCCCCGTGGGGATGACATGGAAGTAGCGGTAAAATATTCATTCATGTCATCGTTTTTCCTTGTCTGTGCTGGGATCCTTCTCAGGTTCATTACAAGGCAGTTTGCGATCTTTTAAATTTGTGTCCATGTTGTTTCACAGTTGTTAGGTCTCGTTTGTGTTGATTCGCATAATGATGTCCGTGTAGGTGTGGGAAGGTCGCTTGTGGTGCATCAGTGAGTTGAAGGGAGAGGGAGGGGAGGGAGGGACACAGAGAGAATGAGAGAGCGGGGGACAGAGAGAGTGGGAGAAAGTGAGGGAGACAAGGAGAGAGAGGGAGGGGGGGATATAGGGATAGAAAGAGGGAGAATAAGAGAAAGGGAGAGAGAGAGAGAGAGCGAGAGAGAGCGGAAGAAAATGACGGAGACAGAGAGAGAGACGGGGGATATAGGGATAGAAAGAGGGAGAAAGAGAGAAAGGGAGAGAGGGGGAAAAGGGAGAGAGGGGGAAAAGGGAGAGAGGGGGAAAAGGGAGAGAGGAAAAAAGCAAGAGAGAGGGGAGAGAGTGGAAGAGAAAGAGAGAGAGGGGGGGAGAGAGTGGGGGAAACAACAGCCCAAACAGCCTCTACAATGAGTACGCGTCGTTGTCAGTATATCCCTTAGCTGATTGTCAAGCAGGTCCTTACAGATTCAGCGAACCTGGTCGGTAGGTGTTCGCATGACCGTTGGAACATCTGCAGCAGAGGAAGAGTACCATTGAAGACCTTCGTGCCACTCACCATACACTTCCATGGGAAGGTAGCGCCAAATGAAAACCAGCAGTGTGCTGCCTAAATCAACTGACATTTCAGTCAGAGGATGCCCAGAAAGTCAGTTCGCCCGAATCATTTGTTACAATTTTTACCAGATGTTTGTCTCCAACTTGATATTGATTTTATCTCAATGGACTACAGTATTTTCAATTTAATTTCAGTTTAATTGATTTGTTTGTTTGTTTGTTTTGTTTTTGTTTTACTTATGAAGATAAGTTTTGTATTTCGTGTTGTACCTAGTTAATCAATTTATTTTGTATGGTTATGCAAAATCCAGATTTGTATTTTTCTCCTGTTCTGTGTTGCCGAAGTCTCCTTTATTGACCAGTTCTTGGGGAACATCAGTGTTATAGGCTGACGATCTTTGCTTTATTGTCCGCCGTTGATGTTTGTTTTTCATTACTGTATCTAACATCGACACTGTATTTAGCTATAGTTTTATACAGACTCAGATTACCCCGACAGCTGTATTTTATTTATGTCCTTCAGCGGGTGAAACTTTCTTCAACTGAAAAGACAGAGGCATCTGTAAACTGTTATTCCATTCTGCCTCTCAACACTCGACATTTGATTCCTTTCCAATACCGTCAAACGTGTTTATTCACTCTATATTAAATAGTTGCCATGTTACTTGCTATTCCCTGATTACTGTCAAAAAACGTCAATTGTATATATCCATCACTATCTTGATAAGCTGCGATGATACAATTCCCCGGGCCCCATCCTGCAGTGTGTCTGCTTTTTAATCTTCTTTTGATTGTCCATAATATGGAACTAGCACCATATGTCCAATGCTCCTAAAATGTTGCTTTGTGAGAGTCTCCGTGGCGAAGTGGTCAAGCCGTTTGACTCGGGCTCCGAAGGTTGTGGGTTCGATTCAGGGCCGCGTCTTTTGGTTCACAAAGTGAAATTTTTCGGGGACTCCTGTGGGTCGTCGCTAGAGCTACAGAATTCGTGCTTTGTGTCATATGGGATAAAACCCGGTGCAATTAAGTCGAACCTGTCGACTTTAAAGCGACTTTTAAGCGACTTAAGCCTAAAATGTGCACAAGGATTCTTTACCCGTACTTCTGAATGTGCCTTCTTCTTCATATAGTCCATGCCGTGTGAGGTTGGTGATCATG
Organism: Cepaea hortensis; assembly: GCA_963921405.1. Classification (NCBI taxonomy): domain Eukaryota; kingdom Metazoa; phylum Mollusca; class Gastropoda; order Stylommatophora; family Helicidae; genus Cepaea; species Cepaea hortensis. Next base: position 143,593,137 of record OY992878.1, read on the forward strand.
TCTGTCCACAGCCCTCTCTCGTGTACTGCCAGTCAATTATGATACCGATGTTCCTCCAAGCCATAATGTCAAACTGTCATGCATCTTCTCTCTTGATCTCCCCTGTCTCTTCTCCCTTCCAGCTTTCTCGTTGCGATATTCTCCCCCTTTTCCCTTCTCAGTGACTTGCCCAAAGAATGTGGACTTTTTCCCTTCTCAGTGACATGCCCAAATAATGTGGACTGTCTTTTCTAAAGCGAGTAACCAGTTCTCTTTGTGGGTTAACTTCGTTCTGCAGGTTTTCAATTATCAAGTTCTACATTCACAAAACTGTGAGGGAAATGATTACACCCCATATTCATTATAACTAAAGTGGTACGACGGAATCAATACCAACACGGATATAACTGTACTTTAAAGAGATTACATTCACAAACAAAATGGAACTGAATAGAAAAGGAGCCCAGGAACGTGTGAGATCATGAATGTACAAACCGCGGTGAATATTGGTGGTCCGCGCAAGAATGCCAGCTCATCAATGGCATCAATCGATTGCCAAAACTGCTTCCATTAAAGCAAACATAAAGAGAGAGAGAAAGTAACCATTCTGAACTAGAAATCAAATGGTGGGAGAGAATAAATGGGACCTTTCATTGTACAGACATGCTTGCGTACAGCAGTTCAGCGAGTGACACGTTTCCGGTGCTATCTATCATCCATGTCATTCGTGATTTCAGTGAAGGAGAGTTATTACATGTACTAATACTAATGACAGACGAGAAGACGAGCGGCAATGACAGGCGGGCGAAGGGACGGATGGTAATAACGGACGGACGGACAGACGGACAGGCAAACGAAAAACTACATTTCTCAGGCAGCTTAGGACGAATTTCTGACATGATTATGTTAAACAAACAAGTATCAAATTCAAGCAGGCAAGTTTCTTGATGTCTCACTGCAGACAAACACAACAGTAAAATATCAGAGTTTAAAGCGCAAGGGAGACAGATGTAAACGTGTTGACTACATTAGAGCTTTCCTATTACAATGTATCTATAGCCAGAACTACAGAGATTATTGTTCTATGCTCTTTCTTATTGTCGTATATAGTGTTCTAGGCTAATGAAACTAGAACACTATATACAACAATAAGAAAGAGACAAACAGCTTTCTTTGGTCATGTAACGAGAAGAGCGGCATTGGAGAACATCGTGACAACTGGAAAGATCGAGGGGAAGAGAGGCAGAGGCAGACCAAGAGAAATGATGCTGGATGGATTGAGACGGTGGCACGGAGGAATATCAGCAGCAGAGTTGATACAGAAAACCAAAGACCGAGATCTGTGGAGAGCCATGAACGCCTACGCCAGCTGACAGGGTACTTGATGATGATGATGCCATTTCCATACCGTCTCTTTATTGGTTGTTCATTCTTTCTCCCCTCACCACTATTTCACTTCTCTTACTGTGTCACTTCCTGTCAATCAACTGACCCGGAGGTCAACTGACCCGGAGGTCAACTGACCCGGAGGTCTCATGACATACAGTTTGATTTTTGTTCTATGATGAGTACAGAAATAAACGTGTCTTTCTTCGAGGATCCGCATAACCAAGTGCCATTTTTGTAGTTTCAAGTACAGTTGTATTTGTCTCTTTCTATATGTGTACTGATGAAGGCTTACTGGCCGCAACATCAACTTTTTCATTTATGACTGTAGTCTTGTAAAACTGATCCATCCATTATATATATATATATATATATCAAATAGCTGATATATGCTGATATATTCTATAGAAAGAGCAATAAGTCTGGCAGACGAGAGTACTTGTCACACTTCCGCAATGCTTTACAACGAACAAGGAAGTTAACCTAGGCATTGGGCAGACAAAACATGTGTTCTACGTAGTATGGACATGTGGTTAATCGCTCCTTGAATAAGTCTGTTGTACGCTCTGCATATGAATGCAATGCTTAACGACGAACAAGGAAGTTAACCTAAGCATTGGGCAGACAAAACATGTGTTCTACGTAGTATGGACATGTGGTTAATCGCTCCTTGAATAAGTCTGTTGTACGCTCTGCATATGAATGCAATGCTTAACGACGAACAAGGAAGTTAACCAGGTTTGGGATAGACAAAATGAGTGATCTTCGTAGCATGGGTGTGTGTTTAATTATTCCTTGGGTCAGTTTGTTTTATGCTCTAGATATAAATGCTCTTGCTGTATTTACGGTATTCTTTGGTCATGTGATGAGAAGAGAAGAAATGGAGAATACAATGACAATTGCAAAAATCAATAGGAAAAGAGGCATACAAAAGGAATGATGCTGGATGGACTGAGAAGGTGGCATGGAGAAATATCATCAGCCAAGTTGATCCAGAATACCAAGGACAGAGAGATGAATGCCTACGCCAGTTGGCATGGCACATGATCATGATCATAAGATAACAAAGCAACAATATGCAGTAAACAACTTATTATGCAGCTTGCATTAAATGATAGATAAGCATCCTAAAGGAACGAATATCAATCTCTGGCGGGCGGGAATACAGACTTGACGCAATTGTTCACCGGAATAAACCACTACAAATCATGTTATTCTGTTGACTAATCTTATCGTACGAGCTCTGTGCCATTAACAAACATCAATAAGTATAAATAGAACCTTGTCCACCAATACTTAAAATAGAAACCTATGGGAAATCCCAAGCAATCATGAGCAGAGTAGTAGTATATTGTTAAGTAATCTTTGCATTCAGAGTGTTGGGAAAAGTCACGAAGAAGGAAATATGAATCTGTTAAAATACTTGTTTCCCCGTGTTAATGATTCCTTTCTCTGTATTACTGACTGTTTACCCGATGTTTTATAACTTCATTCCCTTGCTTTTTGACTTATTTCCCCTTGTTATCGACTAATTCCGCTTGTTTTTTATTTCTTCGTTCACTCGCTTTGAACTCGACCTATCCAACAATTTGATTGGGTTTTGCGCATGGACCAGCAAGCATTACATACTACCCGTGTCCACCGCCATCAGGCGAAACCAGTGGGACTTCTGAGGTACTTGTAATTTACGTTTCAATGCCAAAGTCGTGACGTCAAAATGTTAGAACAACTGACTGTCTCTTGCTATTGAAGTATCGATTTCTTTCACCTTGTTATTAGCTGCTTTCTCCTTCAAATGAACTGTCATTATTTTACCTACTTCTTTCCTCTTCTTATATATTCTTTCACTAATATCTAGTTATATTTCATTGTTATATACTTTTTTCACTATTATCTACTTATTTCGTCATGGTATATAGTTGTGTCCCTGTATATTCTACTTCGTCCCCTATTATTTACTTCTCATCCCACGTTATCGACTATTATCTCCTTTTCTTCCCATTTTGCTTGCTTCTTCCCCCGTGTTATCTACATCTATCATTATTATGTTCTTTTAGTTATGTTCCCGTTTACTTACTTCTTTCACCTTTCATCTACTTTTCTCACTATTTTGCCTACTCTTTTTCATCGCGTTATCTACTTATTTTCCGGTTTCCCAAGTATCTACTCATGCTGCCATGGTCTGTGTATGTGGTATGTGTTATTGTATGCAGTATGTGTTATCGTATGCGATATGTGTTATCGTATGCGGTATGTGTTACTGTATGTGGTATGTGTTATTGTATGTGGTATGTGTTATTGTATGTGGTATGTGTTACTGTATGTGGTATGTGTTATTGTATGTGATACAGGACTGTATGTGGTATGTGTTATTGTATGTGGTATGTGTTACTGTATGTGGTATGTGTTACTGTATGTGGTATGTGTTATTGTATGTAGTATGTGTTATTGTATGTGGTATGTGTTATTGTATGTTGTATGTGTTATTGTATGTGGTATGTGTTATTGTATGTTAGTTAGTTAGTTAGTCGAAGTTCCAACTTCACAGCAACGGGTCATCCCCATTATGCTCCGTTCCTGTGCCAGTGAATACCACACAAAATGCTCCCCACTGCCCAATGTGAAAAGTGGAAAAGACAGGAGTCTCGACAACCACCAGCCCGCACGGATACACTGTGCATAATGCCACCGCCAGAATGCCAACACAATAGTCCCCCACAAAACACCCAGTTCATTTCTGATGGAATCGGCAGTCATTTTCCTATATGTTCACCCACACAGTCCACGAAATACAGTTCATCGTCGATGGTAGTGGCAGTCAACCAGAAGCCCAGCAGCCACGCATTTCTGCATAAGGCAAAAACCGGTCAACTCTGGGACATAGCCATCTGCCATCGCTCCGAACATGCAGTCACGTTCCAAAAAACCTCGGGCAGATTCAAAAGCATTTCACACGAAACTCACAGCTCACAGTGTCGCGCCACGCACTTACTCAGTAGCAGGGCGACGGAACCATCAAGCCTCCTTAGTCGCCTCTTACGACATGCGTGGTAGGCTGCAGTGTTGCTATTCTTTGCTTCCCTTATGGGCCCCGGCAACACACGGGATGTTATTGTATGTGGTATGTGTTACTGTATGTGGTATGTGTTATTGTATATGGTATGTGTTATTGTATGTGATATGTGTTATTGTATGTGGCATGTGTTATTGTATGTGGTATGTGTTATTGTATGTGGTATGTGTTATTGTATGTGATATGTGTTATTGTATGTGGTATGTGTTACTGTATGTAGTACACGTTACTGTATGTGGTATGTGTTACTGTGTGTGGTATGTGTTACTGTATCTGGTATGTGTTATTGTATGTGATATAGGTTACTGTATGTAGTAAAGGTTACTGTATGTGATATGTGTAATTGTATGCGATACAGGTATCTTATACAAGTTACTTACTGCATGTGGTATAGATTTATGCATGTGGTAAGGATTTCTGTATGTCTTTTGATATACTGTATTTGGTATAATATGTTGTATGTCGTATGGGCTACTGTGCGTGGTGTGGGTTACTGTGTTCAAAATGGGTTACCGCATGCAGAAAGCAGTGAGTCAATCTGTGAAGACAATTTGGGAAGCGCTCGTCTACTGGAATGTTGCAACTGGCAAGTCAACGACTTTGATAACTAAACATTGGCAACTATATACGACTTTGATAACTAAACAGTGGCAACTATATACGACTTTGATAACTAAACACTGGCAGCTATACACGATGTTGATAACTAAACTCTGGCAACTATATACGACTTTGATAACTAAACATTGGCAACTATATACGACTTTGATAACTAAACAGTGGCAACTATATACGACTTTGATAACTAAACAGTGGCAACTATATACGACTTTGATAACTAAACTCTGGCAACTATATTTCTATAAATGTTGCATATCTCTTACGGGACGTTGCAGTCAACACCAGCATTTTCAGCTGCTGTTTATGTACTAGGCAAATGGTTCTCAACTGGTGGGGAATCCCCCCTCCCCCAGGGGGGAATTTTAGGGTTTCCGGGGGAGGGGTTATTGAGATTATTTCAAGATGTCATTAATACAAGAACCAGTTACTTGATATTGTTTTTCCCTCTAAATTTTACGGCTCTGTACTTCTCGCCCTAATGAAATTCGTTTTATAATGTAAGCTGAATGAACTAAAAAAGACTGTTAGATTCATACAAGAGACAACATTGCAGTTATAAACATAATTTAGGCGAACGAAAGAAGAAGATGAATAATGTAAGTAGACACGCAAATCACGTTTTATGTAGACGTCTAGACTTGTTTTAGTATGTGTTATTAAATTTAGCTTCCATTTTTATGTATACTGTGTAAGGGTGGGGATTTATAGGAAGGAAATTTGAAAAGAGTGGGGGGGGGGGGGTGACGTTCTGAACATATGGTAAAGGGGGGCATGGGCCAAAAAAGGTTGAGAACCACTGTACTAGGCAATTGTTACGTTCAGTAGTTTGCCATTGCTTTCTGAACGACTGGCTCACATACCCCCTAAGCTACCAGCGCGGCGCGATCCGCTGTCGAATCTCGCGCAGCTGTTTTCCCCACGTGGATATACGGGATTACGAACAACGTCATTAACCTCCTTGGCCAGGGAGACCGGCAACTATATACGACCTTGATAACTAAACTCTGGCAACTATTTGATATATGTATTTATGAGCTATATCATCAAGTCCTTGTCTAACAAGCCTGTGTCCTTAGTACTCTTCTTTATGGCAGTGAAACCTGGACAACTTACTCACACCAAGAGAAACGCTTAAACAGCTTTCATATGCGGTGTCTGCGAAGAATTCTTGGTATTAAGTGGCAAGACAAAATCACAAATACTGAAGTATTGGAAAGATCAGGTTGTGTGACTGTTTATTCCATGCTCAGTCTTCGTAGACTTAGATGGATAGGTCATCTTAGGATGATGGATGATGGTAGAATACCAAAGGACATCTTTTTTGGTGAATTACAGATGGGTAAGAGATCTCATGGTCGGCCTCTACTACGATACAAAGATGTGCGTAAGCGGGACATGATTGATACAGACATTGATAATGCACATTGGGAGCAAGTCGCCGCTGAACGTGTTGCATGGAGGGCAAATATCAGAAATGGAATAAAGACAAAGGAGAAAATTATTGCAGATAAGTCACACACCGAGCGTGTGAGATGTAAGATGGTGCATGATGGTGGAAATGACCACGTGTTCACATGTACCCACTGTGAACGGACATTTACAGCGCGAATTGGCCTTATCAGTCACATTCGCTACCGCCATAGGTAAAAGTTATTATGCCTTTTTAAAGCACGAACTATCGTCTGTCAAGACGGCAACGTGCCAACGTCACATATCTTACGATTATAAATACTGAGTCACCATACAATGTCTACAAAATCTGGCATACATAGATAAGAGAGACAAGAAGATTTATATACATGAACCATATAAACAATTTTTGGCATGTTCTTTGCCTATCGTTGCAGTCAACTCCAATGCCTATTGACCGTTTGTGATTTACTGGGCAATTCAACTGCTTTCTGAAGAAGAATTCAACATTTAAGTCCAACGACGTGTGAAAAAAACCCACTACGTCGCCGTCAGAAGTAAAATTTTCAGCTCGTTAAACCTCCCAGCCACGGGGACCAATATGTGAAAACATGGCGCAAAAACGTTATATATAAAAGTTTGAATAACAAAGGATCATTTTACAGACAATACTCCTGTATATATTAGTATAAAGTATGTATATAATAATTAATCCAAGAGAGGCTGACATAATGATAATAAAGTCATTTACTTATTCATAAATTAGTGTATACATTAATAAACAACTCTTGAAGGACTCAGAGAGGGGGTAGAAAATATTTGTGGCTAGAAATCAAACTCGTTAGCAAAGAAAACCTATCAATGAGTAGATAGATACCTTTACCTAAGATGAAACCAGTCAAAAAAGGGGAAACTTAATGCATGAAAAGGTTGAACATACAAGAGGCATAGCTAGGTGTAACACCCACTTCTCAAATGAGGAATCCACGGGAAGGTTAACCAGGTCAACAAATGCCCGCAAGTCGGATGTGTCGGCCTAACGGCGCATGAACGCAGCTCTGCTTTAAACAGACAAAACGCAATCACGTCCGAAAAAGAAGAAAAAAACTCCGGATGAACGCAGAAAAAGAAGAAATGGGGAATGAAAAGGGAGATGGAAACTTGGGAAAATAAAGGCATTGAAGAAGGAATGTGATTAGTCTACTGGATACATGTTGTCACACCGGCATCGAATGTTCTGCCAAATCTAAACCTTCCAGCGAACAGCAAGGACATACCCAAATAATTATAATTATATTGGTGAAACAGCCGGTATAAACAGTCACAACAAGTAGTGGGGGGGGGGGGGGGGACTGAGTGGTCTCGAGGTGATGTATGGTGTCCGCCTCGAGCGCTGAAGGTCCTGGATTCTGGCCCTGGTGAGGGCCGGGATTTTTTCACATGGACTCATAGTAACAAAAATTTCTCCTGGTCTCTGTGTAGTGAGATAGGGCACCCGTGTGTATTGTTGCGCACGTAAAAAATCCCTTGGCGGTTGGAAATCGAAAAAGAGTAGCCTAACGGCACTTCCCGGGCAAAATTTCAAGTTAAAAATTTACCCAAAGTATTTCAGGATCTTCGCCGGTGTTACGGAGTTCGTGCAGTGCACTGAGCTGAGATTATCAGGATTCAGGTCTGAGTTAGGAGTAGAACGGAGCAGTTATAGGTTACACCCTTGTGCCGTGATGTTGATCCGTTGACTAAACTAAACTACACCTAAACAACAAGTAGTTCCTGTCAACAGAATACTCAACACAGCCATATACAACTAGTGCAGCCTTTGTAATTTCAACAATTTATGAACTACAGCGATAGGAATATATCTAGATGACCCCCTTTACCCTGCAGCATCTCCCTCTGGACACCTGTTGAGGATGAAACACCTCAAACCTGTGGGGAAAGCCTGGCCAATCTAAGTCTCATTCCGTCCAGTCAGGGTGGGCTGTGCTGAATCATGACCTGCTTACAGCTTGATATGTCCCTCCATAGATGCCAAGTTCCAGTACCTTTCTTGCACACCCCTCTGGCTTCCTGACTTGGAGAGGGGAGGCAAAGCTAAGTAAAAGTCTCAGTGGATATGCTATTATGGTTTTGGATCAAGAGAAAAGTCTCTGCACGCAGCATTCTTTGATTGGTTCTCTTTCTAGAGCCCTTTCTATGGTTCAGGTGAACTAAATTCCAATGAATCAAAATTATGTCAGGATAGGTCAATGCATTGCATCTCCAGGAAGATATGCAATCAACCTTGTGTTGATGTTTTTTTACGAAATGATATGGGTTTCGGTCGTTCAGAAAGCAATGGTAAATTACTTACTGAACGTAAACTTGACAAGAGATTCTAGTCTAGTCTTTCCTCTTGGGCCTAAGGCGGCGCATAGGGCAGAAGTCGTGGCTCTCCATGTTTGTGCGTAGGGCTAACATTTAGAGCAAGAAATCTGATTCTGTAACAACGGCGAGTTTTATGATGGAAACAATGATGGGATTGACTGTGACATCCTGTAAAAGATATGCAACCAACCAACCAATTAAAACACCCCGTAACATTATTACTGTTTCTTTATTGGCACTGACTTGTGTCTCACTTGTTCCCTATCCTAGCCTCTGCTAATATTGTACAGCTGAATTAATTGTTCAATAGATGTGTTTGAATATTTGGAATGTGAATATGAAAGCCTTATAGGAAGTACTAGGAGTGTAAACAGGATCTAAGGTACACCAATCCTGTCAAACAAGGTGGCTAGCCTAAAGTTGTCGGTTGAGATTTTCTAGCTCATTATAATAACAAACAGAAACTTCTAAAGAACAAGTTCACTACACCATATTAAATCTGTTATGTGGCAGATACTTATAAGGTGAGACACGTAAATATTGCTCAATTCTTTCAAGGGAAAATAAACATGAGCAAGCATTCCTCAAATATATGTCTTCAATATTTACACTGAAGATCACAGAAATTGGCAAATTAGGTAAAGAACATACACAATAATGCAGTAGGACCCAGATTTTTAAAAATGGTATAGGTCAAAGGTGTTTTATCTGTTCTTCAAATATCTCTTGGATAAACCTCACTTCAAAACATGCATACATTTTCTGAAGATCTAGATGCTCTGCACCTGATCTTGTTCTGTAGCTGCTTCATATACAAATGTTGGCCCTATAATAGGTTATGTCCTCAACAAGTCAGTGTAGACTGCCTCACATCTTATTCTTCCTTCCTCCATCTACCACAGTGAAGTGTTGGAGGATTGCCATCTTATTTTGCATATTTTTCAGCTTCTTCATTGTTAGGCATGTTGCAAACAGATAGGATTCATTGCATTAAATTTCTTTTGTATTTTTTACATTGTCCTTTAAGAGCAGCTCTGCTTGTGCTGTTCAGTTTTCAGGTTACTGGCATTGCATCTAAGAAGAGATGTGCTTCTCTTCAGTTTCCTCAGTCAACATTTCTTCAACATTTAGTCAATGTTTCTGATATAAACTTCACAGTATAATTTGTTTATTCAATGGTCTATAAAGTATAGCTTCTACTATTGTTTCCTTGGGCCACAAGGTTTGCTCTGATACAGTGTACAAGGGACAGTCTTGAAGTATGTGATCTGCTGTCTGGGGCCCAGTGTTATCCTCATATTTTTGGATGAATGAACAGCACACAAGCAGTAATAAGGTCAGCATTACACCAGCCATCTTGACTTGCTAGATCTCTGGCACCCATTTTGTGAGGCTGAGTTGGCCTCAGTATAACAATGAATGGAATAAAATGTGTCTTCCTAAGACTAATAGAGATCAAACTCTACTGTATTCAACAACACTGATTTCCAGTTGTCTCTATTTCTGACAAATTTATGCATGAATAGTCTTCTTTATGCATTTCAATCAAATCTTGTTCCATGATCTAATCTGCTGTTTCTTTTTGAGTGTCTTGTCCCTGCATTTGTATAGTATATGCTTCTTAAACTTCTGCTAGGTTTCATACATTTAGAATGGTTATTCCTCTTAATCATACGTATTTTATGTATTAAGGAATGCTTGGTTATTTAGTTCCATAAAATATCTTTTCTGAATTTCATGATCTTAACAATGAATGCTTGTTTATATAGTGTGATGAAATATATGTGGTTTTGTCCAAAATGTATTGACACTACTATCTTTGAATTTACCAATCCTTTAAAGGTTTTCTATGTATTGTGGCAAAACCATACTTTCTCTTACACCAGATTCCATGTTACTTTTAATTTTCATTTAGGTTTCCTATGTATGTATGTTTACCTTAGCGACATATGATAACTGATTTTCAAATACTCTGTAGTTGAGTTAAAAGTAGTTTATTTCACTTCTGTAATTATGTCGGATAGTGAGATGTTTTTATTGCTTAATGTTTACATTGTAAATTATTACTGTAATGTTAACACCAGTTCAAGGTTTTTTCCTTTATTTCTTTATCTATATAGAACTGTGTATCTCAAATTCTTATACTCTATTTACATCATATAATTTACATATTTAATTGTGTTTGTTGCATATATTTGGCATTATAAATTGTTTCTGAAACTTATCTTCAAATGATATCTCATATGACCTATTTCCTGCAGACAAACTTGTGTGTATTCTTGTTATGCACTGATTTATTATGTTTTATTAGTTTAACACTGTTATCTAGCACAGAACTGCAGCAATTTGTAATGTTTTTGGTTTACATCATTTATTTGTACAACTTTAGTTTCCATATATTACACAGTATATTATAGGACAAGTCTTGTTTGTGACTAATGTTTACTTTGACTTTAGTGAATGATGTTTAATGTTATTCTGCTATGGATATTCAGTATAATAAAATATGTTTTTCCAAACTGACTCAAAACTGTATGGCTGCTTTGATATCTGAGGTGTGTATTTTTTTTTTTTAATTTTCTTACAAATACTTGATGCTTAAATAGCTGGGTATGAATTCTGCGAATATTCCTTAGTTGTAAGTTCAGGTGGATTATAGATCTGGCATATTATGGCATCTTTTTTAAGAGTGTCTAGTTGGTTGCAAATCGAACTACACGTGTGCCTTCAGCAAGGCACTGTCACCATTTGGAGCAGGTTCGAATTTGGTAGGCCACACATTAGCTTTCAATTTTCACGCTGCCAGTGCGTCCTCTCATCTCTACTTCACTCCTCCACTTCTATGAAGGCTAATCAATACCTGAAAATGTAATCTTCATTCTATTATTTCAATATCTTTAAGGATTCCCCTGTAAATGATGTGTATGTGGGTTAGTATGTGTATTACTGAAAAGATGAAAACAAAATGGGAAAAGACATAGATCCGAAAAAAAGAGCTAACAAACGAGTTAGAGAAAGTAAATAAGCCGAATACACGAATATACAGTTTATATTAGCAGGACAAGACCCTACACTGGGTTACAGTTGTAAACATTGGTAAAGTATGAATAAAATTAGAGCAACTGAGGTAATGTTGTGGAAATGCGTGCGTGTGTGTTTATTATATATATATATATATATATATATATATATATATATATATATATATATATATATATATATATATATATATATATTGTTGTATGGATTCTTCTTAGATTCTTTTGTATGGATGTGAAACTTGGACAGTGAGCAGTAAAGCTGAAAAACAGCTGATGGCTGCAGAAATGTGGTTTCTGAGGAGAATGCAAAGAATACCATGGGCAGACAGAAAAACCAATAACCAAGTACTACAGGAGACAAATGAAAATCGTAAATTGATTAGAGAAATTAGACGTAGACAGTCAACAGTTTTGGACATGTTATGAGAAGAAATGAATTGGAGAACATGGTGACAACTGGCAAGATTGAAGGGAACAGACCAAGGGGAAGACCGAGAAGTAAATACCTGTGGCTTGGCCACATGGCATTGTCGAGACAGGAACACTGAGCTGATCCATGACTCTGGTGATTGAGTGAAATGGCGAGTCATGACCGCCCACGCTCTCTGGCATGGCACATTGTGTGTGTGTGTGTGTGTGTGTGTGTGTGGAGAGAGAGAGAAGAGAGAGTGAAGGAAGAGAGAGAGAGAGAGAGAGAGAGAGAGAGAGAGAGAGAGAGAGAGACAGAAGAATATATCGTTCTTGACTTGAGTCTAAGAAATTACTGTCTATTACAACTATAATATCGTAAAAAGTAAAACTACTCACCCAATGATTATGTGTCTCCATCCACTGCCTCAAATTATTGTCCACATACGACGTAACAATTTCAACAATATTATCTACCATATTCGGCATCTGGTGCTCCCAACAATACACCACAAAACGACCGGTGAAACCAAACAGCGCCACAACACGTCCCCAGTTCACAATGCCATCAGTGAAAATTTCATCCACGATAGCAGAAAACGTTTCAGGCGCACTATCTTCAGTAACATTTAACCTTTCTATCATGTCTGAAAAAGTGTTGCCAAATTTTTCTTCGAAAGCGTCCCCAAGTTGTCGCATGGCATTTTGAACAGAGTTGGGAGGGACGTTAGTTTGCCGGCCGTCGTTCTCCCATGAAAATCCGCTTCTATCCAAACGGTATTTAATATAGTCTACAACAATGGCACGGGAGCCTTCTTCAACCATCGTGTTAGTAAAATCAGTTGAACTATAGGCTACCTCATTCACGAGAATATAAGCCGTGCTAACCATCTCAAATGTAACACTGAATGAACCACTGTAATATCGCTCTGCGAGTATAAATATAACCGACTACACATTTCCCGGTCCCGTTAACTAAGTTATACAAGTCGGTCGTACAGACAGATAGTCAGTCAGACAGGTCCAACACACAGTGGAGTGAATCGAAGCGACTACTCTGCCAGCAGCGTGTTTCGCCTGGCAAGTATTCACAAACCGTTCAACTGAGACATTTATATAGCATAGCATACACACCCACCGCTTATTGTGTTTAATCTCGTTTAACTGATTACCAAACCCCGGGCCTAATTTTTTACCGTTCTGTTTCATGGGCGGAAAGAATAGTAACTCTGTAATCTATATTTACTAACTAATGAAAAACTCCTGTCGGTTATTTTCCGGAGCTCATAAGTGAAACAGAATGGTAACTCTGTAATCTACCATGCATGTCGTAAGAGGCGGGTAAGGAAGGGCGACGTGGGAGTGGTTACGCTATCACACAGGTAATTGTATCTACAATATCCAACCAATCAAGTGTCAGTCTTTTTTTTTTCTTTATGTCCTTTACAGGACATCGCTGTCAACACCAGCATCTTTCAGCTGTATGTGATTTCTTGGCAAGATTACGCTCAGTAGTCTGCCATTGCTTTCTGAGTGGCCGGCTCACATACCCCGTAAGTTACCGATGCGATTCGAACCACTGCTGATTCTCACCATCATCACGTTACCCACGAGATTATACGAGATTACGGAGAAAAGTCGCTAACCTCTAAGCCATGAAGCCGGCAAGTGTCAGTCTAAGGAAATGAAATATAACCTAGCCAACCATATGTGAGATGATGCTATCAGTGTTAATCATTTTGTTTTAAAGTTGCATATCCTTTGCAGGACGTTGCAGTCAACACCAGCATTTCTCTGCCATTGTTGATTTCTTGGCAAGTTTTCATGTTCAGTAGTTTGTCATTGCTTTCTGGACGACCAGCTGCCATACCGACACGTTAAAACCAGCGCGACACGGTCTGCTGCCAAATCGGTCGTCGCTGTGTTTCGAACGCGGGTAAACGGCATTACGAATCGTCGTCCGCGACCTAATTAACACGGAGGTCGGCCATCTATATGTATTCTTCTTCTTCTTCTGCATTCATCCGGAGTTTTTTTCCGGACGTGATTGCGTTGTGTCTGTTTACAGCAGAGCTGCGTTCTTGCGCCGTTAGGCCGATACATCCGACTTCTGTGGGCATTTGTTGACCGGGTTAACCTTCCCAGTATATGTATTCGAATAATAAAGACCGAAATTAATCATTACTCCTAGAAGAACTCAACGGAATGCGGGGAAAGCCGCAAGGAGTCAGGATCGCCGATTTAACTATTTTCACCTAGGGAAATCTCCAGAACTGACGTCCAGAACGTGTAGTTGACCAAATTAATCTTGGAGTGGTGATTGGTCTATGAAAATATGGGTAGGCACCATATGTCCTGTATGCCTAAAAGCGTAGAAGAGTGTTAGCTTCACTTACTGATTATGTCCATCTTCTAAAGATGTGGGTTGAGCTATGTGATAAAACTGAGTAACCACACCTGTTTTAAGGGTGTCAGTGGTCATGAATCGAAGTACACGTGTTCCATCAGCGAGTCGTTGTCGTTATTTAGAGGCGTAAGGTTAGAATCCTCTTCGATATGTTACTGGGGCATATAAAAGCAGCAAGTAATAGTAACGGGTTGAAAGAAGACGAGCGGAGAGAACATGCCTGCGAGCTGCAACAAAGAACCTGAACCTACAGATACTACTGAAACTACCACGAGGAAGATCGACAACAACCCACCACAGACAAGAGCCAAGACAGTTGAGAAGAAGGAGGAGAAAGACACCATAGTCGGAGACACCGACTCAAACACAGTCAGATGGGTTGTCAGGCGTATTCAAGTGGAGCTGTCAGACGAACAAATTCTGAAGCAGCTACAAGAAGATAAACTCCACATCCAAATCTTGAAGGTGGGGCGGATTCTAACATACTCAAAGATCCCTACAACTTTAGAGGTGGTGACGACAGAGGGCAGCGAGATGCCGATCAAAGTGATGATGAACAAGAGAGCTCAACAACCTGAACGATTCATTCCAAGAATCACACAATTTTCAAAATGCCAGAGGGCCGGCCACAGCAGAGCAACATGTCGCAGTAAGACAGAGATCTGCCGATACTGCACCGATCACCACGCCTTCAAGGAGTGTCCGCTGGTCAAACAGGACACGGACTTCCGAGCACCCAACAACAAGAGAAAGTGAGGCAACTGCCTGGGCAAGCATGGAGCAAGATACCTGGACTGTCCGTACCTCCAAAACCACAGAGACGTCTTCAAGATAGCCATTACCACAAAGACACCATTCAATGAAGCAATGGGGATGTGCGAGACAGCCACGGGTATATCACAAACTGAAAGATATCAATTGAAAAACCAGATAGACGAGCTGAAAAAGCAAGTCAAGGCACTGCTGACGCCGACTCCGGCCAGCGACAACGAAAAACTTTTGGTGGATATAAAGAAGATCCAGCAAAACATCAAGCAGGGGGTGGAACATTTGGCTGAGATGAAGAAGGAAAACTAAGAAATACTACGAACCATTAAATCAGAGAGAGAGAGAGAGAGAGAGAGAGAGAGAGAGAGAGAGAGAGAGAGAGAGAGAGAGAGAGAGAGAGAGAGAGAGAGAGAGAGAGAGAGCACTGCTAAAAGCTGAAATGGAATTAATCCAAAACAAACCAACAGAAGCCATGCAACAGAGAAGCGGCAAGATGAAACCCAACGAAAGACCGAGCCGAAACCGCAAGATAAAGGCAGCAGCCTAACCACGACGGCCGAGATATCCAAGGGGAAACCCATATCCCGGCAGACATCTGAAGAAAACCGAGATGAGCACCCTGATGACGGCACGGAGTAGCCCCAGGTACCTACCTACCTTGGAGGAGTTGCAAGAAGCGGCAAGGATGGAGGAACTCAGGCACCAGAAATTCAGAAGCCGCTTGAGAGAAAAAGAAAAGAAGAAGCCAAAGAAATACAGGGGGAAATCGATAGTATACCCAGAAAGACACTGTGACTTTGAGATCGGACCCGGCTACGCGTACTATATAGAAGACGGAGAGATCATCCCATGGCTGACCGCGGAGGAAGAATGCGAAAGGCAACAGAAACTCGAAATCGAAAGAGAAAATAGACGAAGGAAGAAAATGAAAACATCGAAAAGCTTCTACAGACAATACACACAAAAAAGGAGGAAAAATACCAAATAAAATGTCCGTATAAGGACTGCAACCAGTCAAGTCAGATGAGCCAGGAGCCTTCACTAACCAAATAAACCACCAGAAGAGACGGGCACAAAGGACAACTCGCTGATCACCTCCCCAGCTGACGTCACAGACACAAACGCTTACATAACCAGGTAGAGATAGGACTCACTCGTAAGAGCGCACAGATAAAAAATCAGGGTTAAAACCCCACAAAAACCAAGGATCTCAACTCTAACCACGGCTAAAAGAAGCAGGTTGAACGAGACCGAATTTGGAATGTTTGTTTTTTAATCAAGCAAGCAAGCAAGCAACGGGTTGAAGGGTTAACGGGAGAGTGGCCCATTCATCCCGTAGAAAACTGCATAATCCAACCAACTGATAAGTTTATAGAAGAAAGCATTGTGTGAGTTGGTTGTGCAACTGGGCTTAACTAGCGTGTAGGAAGCAGAAGGTGTAGTAGTAGTAGTAGTAGTAGTAGTAGTAGTAGTAGTAGTAGTAGTAGTAGTAGTAGTAGTAGTAGTAGTAGTAGTAGTAGTAGTAGTAGTAGTAGTAGTAGTAGTGATAGAGGAGGAGGAAGAAGAAGAAGAAGAAGAAGAAGAAGAAGAAGAAGAAGAAGAAGAAGAAGAAGAAGAAGAAGAAGAAGAAGAAGAAGAAGAAGAAGAAGAAGAAGAAGAAGAAATAGAAGAAGAACTTTGAACCATCAACAAAGCGAGGAGTATAAAGGTCGGAAGCCATAATGGATTTACGAGGGGAAGTAACAGGAAAATAAACCAACGACTTATCTTACATGTATGATTGGATAGAAGTATCATTCCGTGCTCTCATATCAGAATAATACGAATATTTTAACCATCAAACAACTATCTAGTGTTGTAAAGCTAAGAGTCACCGTGTGCTATGTACAGTAATTAAAATAAAGGACCCTTTTAATGCTCTACGCGCATTGGATATAAGTTGCAAGACGCATATTTTTATCGACTAATTAACAATATTCGTTAAGTGATGTAGTCAGTATCGTGCCGCCAAATTTATTTCCCAAGACATTCCCTGGTACCGATTTAAGGCTAGGTTGACCTTGGAGTGTTTTTTTTTTTTTGTGTACGGTGATACGAACTTTAAAATCGAAACCCTGCCTGGCAAATGTGTCTTTGCAATTGTCGTACATCATAGCTTTATATTTTGTGTTAACGTGAACTTCTAGTAACAACACTTCCCCTGGTCTCTGGGTAGTGAGATCGGACGCTCGTCTGTATTGTTGCGCACGTAAAAGATCCATTGGCAGTTGGAAATCGAAAAAGAGTAGCCTAACGGCGCTGCCCGGGCAAAATTTTGAGTTTAAAATCTACCCAAAGTATTTCAGGATTATCGCCGGTGCTACGGAGTTCATGCACTGAGCTGAAATTATCCAGACTCAGGCTTGAGTTGGGAGTAGAACGGAGCATTTATGGGTTACACCCGTGTGCCGTGATGTTGATTCGTCGACTAAACTAAACTATATTTTGTGTTCAGCTCAGCAGCAATCAAAACCTATTGTCGATAAAATTATTCAAATAACTAGATTATTAACTATTTCAGTTGTTTCTTTGTCGTATAACATCTACTACAGGGGTGGGCAGACTACGGCCCGCGGGCCGCATGCGGCCCGCCAAGTGATTCTATGCGGCCCTCGAGGGCATTTAGAAATAACAATTTTTAATTCGTTTTTAAGTTATTTTGTTGAATTTTACAGAATTTCATGTACTGTTATGATAAGAGTCAGTAACAAACGTAAGATTGAAGATGAATGTCGTGTTTTTAATGATGAATGGACAACTAAGTACTGTTTTATAAAAGTTGGTAGCAAATCAGTTTGCTTGTTGAGTCGTGAGTCAGTGGCTGTCTTCAAGGAGTACAATTTAAAAAGACATTATCAAACAAAACATTCCGATTTCGAATACAATATAACGACCGAAGAGAAGGAAAGGAAATGCCTTGAATTGGTGAAATATGTGGAGAAACAGCAAACTGTTTTCACTAAACAGTCTTCAATTCAAGATACCGTAACTGAAGCTAGTCTTGTGCTGTCACACAGAATTGTAAAACAGAACAAGCCATTTTCTGATGGCGAGTTCATCAAGGAATGTTTGCTAGATGCAGCAAACATTATGTGTCCAGAACAAAAAAAAATAGATTTGACAACATTACTTTATCAAGGAGAACTGTGGTCAGACGTGTTTACAAGATCAGTGACAATTTGATGCATAAACTTCAAGATGCAAGTAAACAATTTTTGTGATACTCTCTTGCATTGGATGTACATGATACTGCCCAATTATTGATATTTATACGTGGAATAAACACTTCTTTCAAACTCACTGAAGAGTTACTGAGTGTTGGGTCACTCAAAGACACAACCACAGGCCATGATATATTCAATGCTGTTACTAACTGTATTGAAAGAACTGGGTTGGTTTGGAACAAGATGGCAAGTGTTACAACTGACGGAACTCGTGCTTTGACTGGAAAAAATGTAGGTCTGGTAAAGTTGATAAGTGATAAGATTAAAGCAGAATATCCAGACCACACATTATTACCACTTCACTGTGTGATTCATCAAGAAAGTCTGAGTAAAACTGTTTTGAATATCAAGCATGTTATTGACCCAGTTGTCAGTGTCATCAACCTCATCAGATCAAGAGGACTTAATCACAGACAGTTCAAGTCATTACTTGTCGATTGGGAAACTGAACATTCCGATGTCCTGTACCACACCAATGTTCGATGGCTGAGTCTCGGCAAGGTGTTGAGGCGAGTGTGGGAACTCAGAGAAGAAATACTGATGTTCCTAGAGATGAAGGGCATTGCATGTGACTTTAATACTAGCATTGTCAATAAAGAGTGGCAGTTAGACTTTATGTTTGCCATTGAAATTATGGAAAAGTTAAATGAACTGAATGTCAAACTTCAGGGCAATGGTGTGTTTGACCATGAATTGTATGTACATGTGGAATCATTTCAGGCAAAACTCTCACTGTTCTCCAGACAAGCAAGTGAAAAAAGATTTTGTCACTTCCCTTTGCTGAAACAAGAAACCATTTCTGGTGAAATGACTGAAAAATACAAAGCCCAATTAGATGCATTGATTGAAGAATTTGGATGCAGATTCCAAGATTTCAAGAACTTAGAGCCACAGTTCAATATTCTCAGTTCCCCTATTAGTGCAGAAGCTGATACAGCCACAGAGGACATACATTTGGAGCTGCTTGACTTATAAGCAGATCATGACCTGAAAGAGAAATTCAAGACAGATGGTTTGCTGGATTTCTATGGATCTTTATCACAAGAATCATTTCCCAACTTGAAAAACTTTGCAGCTAAACTTTTATCATTATTTGGATCAATATACATTTGCGAACAAGCATTCTCTTGCTTGAAGATCAACAAATCTAAGAATAGATCTTTATTGTCGAACTGTACCTTGCTTGCTGTCATGCAAATTTCAACAATTAAACTTGCTCCAAATTTCAAGAATATTGTCAAAAATTGCAAGCAGTTACATACATCTCATCATAAATCAACAACTGTAGTGACAATATAGTCGCTGTGTGTCTAAATTAAAGCCATTGATAGATAATAAAGAATATTTGTTATAATAACAAGTCGTAAAATCGTGTTAACAAATTAGTAAAAGTTTTTGTCCATATTGTCAAATATAATGTATAAGTGTATAAGTAAAATAAAATTGCAATAATTAGTTATTTATACTGATTAATAACCTATAAATAATTAATAATTACTTATTGTGATAGGTTTCTGTAAACAAAATGGAATATATATATATATATATATATATATATATATATATATATATATATATATATATATATATATATATATATATATATATATATATATATATATATGCGGCCCGCTAATAGCTTTACATTTGTCAATGCGGCCCTCCGCAAGAAAAGTTTGCCCACCCCTGGTCTACTAGATTGTTAGTGTTGTCAGGTTTCATCCATCGAAAGTAGAGCATTCAACTTTGAAGCTGTTTGGCAGTGTCAATTGATTTAAAAATTACTATGAATGGGAAAGAATCACAAAAAAAACATTAGAAACCGTTGCAATGTTCTAATTATTGTGGTTAGCTCCCTTATATTAATTTTGGAATGTCATGTGCTGTAATGTGTAATTTGTCATCCATAAGAAAGTACTTGCCGGTCTCCCTGGCCTAGGTGTTAGCGACGTTCTCCGTAATCCCGTATACTCTCATGAGTAACGTGACGTGCGCGAGAATCGGTGGTGGTTCTCGTCGCGTTGGTAACTTACGGGGTATGTGAGTCGGTCGCTCGGTAAGCAATGGCAAACTACTGAGCCACGAAATCAACAATCAGCTGAAAGATGCTGATGTTGACAGCGATGTCATGTAAAGGATATGCGAACCCCAAAAAAAGTGTTTAGCATGCATGTCGTAAGATGCGACTAAGGACTCCCACATGGACGACCCACGAGGCGGCAGAGAAAGGTCTGTATACTTTGAACCGCAACGCTGGATCATAGGATGAGTTAAAAACATTATGTTCCAAAGACATACAGGAGATACGAAGGGAAGTAACAGGAAAGAATACACAACACTTATCTTACATGCAAGATTGAATAGAAGCACCATTCTATGCTTTCCTATAGGAATAATACGAGTGTATGAGAATCGACCGCTTGTTGTGATGTAAAATCTTGACTCGAATCAACTTAACTCATAATAAGGTTGTTCCTGGAGAAAGTTCGTTTTAAATTTGAAATTCCCGTGGGGATAACAACTGCTCCCTATTCGATCAATAGTTGTGAATCTATACATAAGCTGCCATTACTCTCTTTGGACAACAATCACCTTCAAATTAATATCCTATTTGTGGCTGACTCAGTCACAGGATTATTAATCTGAGCCAGGCGATGGACCCTAAAATAACTTCTCTTCTTCGGTTGAACGGGTTTGGGGTTATAGTATAACGGATGTGTTTTAGGTATTCTAGCCAACGTATTATTCATTAATTACAATTACACACACATAAACCCCCAAAAATATTGTTTTCAACTTTGCAATCTAAATCAATCTTAACACTGAGGACTAGTGCGTCACGTCTTTGGTGACATCCATGACCAGATCCGTTGGATCTTTTCCTTACGACATGCTCATGTGAGGAAATCAAGCAAGCGGTTGTGTCTGACCCGTTGGGGGAAGGTAATGGAGCACGATATAGTAGATGTGATCAGAGTCCTTTGGGGCTACGTGAATAAAGTTTAACATGATATAGTTGGTAAAACAGTTAATTAACTTACGCTAATGTTTTCCCGTGGTGAATTTGAATAACGAAGACACAAACAATAGATTGCACGATTTATTGCCTGGCATATTTAGCTGCATCTCGTTAGGTACATACTGCAGAAATCACACAACATAAAGTGAAATAACTAGATAACTTCTTCAAGCTGAAATATACACATGTTCGCACAGTAATGTCGATTGTCTACCACGGTAATTTTAAACTGACTAACATGTCTTTCTGCTTGCACAAGGCCGGCTCACGTAGGTTGATCATTATAGCTTCTGCAAACTTTAACAAGCGACTACTTTGTGTATTGAACAACACACGGAAGGCACTGTCTCTCAACCACATGACCGCTCTCGAGCACATACCTCGCGACTGATGAAGCGGGACTGTTCCGGTGTCGGCTTAACTCGGCTACCATCGTCTGTTGACCCAGTTCGGAATGTGTTCAAAAACCCTGTTGTGTACCTGCCGCTCTGGTCTGCCGATGTAGATGGTCTCGCACCTGTATGCAAATTGGTAAATAAAATTGGATTTGGCGAATAAAGCTACATGTTCTTTTACTGCTGGGGTGGGGATCGGTGTGGTTCTGTACCTGATAACTGGAGTTGGAGCACAGAATGTTCGTCCGACTGCTGTGATAAGCCAGTACAGCAGACGCTGCATTACGTCATCTCCTCGGAACATTAGCTGGATGAATACCTTGAGTTTAGGGACTGTAGTTTCTTCTGGTTTTGGTTTGGGCAGTTGGCAGTGGCGCTTTATAAATTCTGTGGAGTACCCGTTCAGGTTTAAGGCATTCTTCAGAGTTTCAAATTTCTCTGTCAATATGTCCTGGGTGCATATCTTTCTACCACAGTCAAACATGGTCCGTACTAAGCGCTGTTTGTACTGGACAGGTACGAAGCTCTGAAAATTTAAGTATTGGCCAGTCCATGTTTCTTTACGGTACCCCGATCTTTGAATTGTGCCGTCTGCTCTACGTCTCATTAGGATATCTAGAAACGGCAACGCTTCGTTGTGTTCGTGTTCCATAGATAGAGGGATGTTTTTATGTGTCACGTTCGTTGTGGCCTGGAACGACATTGCTTGTAGCTCGTCTGTGGTGATTATTAGTGTATCGTCCACGTAACGACGGTAAAAGGCCAAGTTATTGATGTCTGAAGATCTCTTTTCTTCTAAATGTGCCATGAAGATGTCCGCTAGAGTAGGTCCAAGCGGACTCCCCATGGCCACTCCGTCAATTTGGCGGTATGACTTTTTTAGAAAGGTGAATTGAATGTTGGCGGTACATAATTTTAATAGCCTCTCTAGAATAGCTGATGGTATGCCTAATTTTAGTTGTTTGTCTCTAATTTGTTCACTTATTATTTTCACAGTCTCATCTAATGGAACGTTGGTGAATAGGGAGGCAATATCCATGGACGCCGTGTGTTTATTATTTATGTCCATAGTATCCAATAATTCCACCAGTTCGAATGTATCTCTGAGTGTTCTTGTATCGAAGGACTGTAGTGCTGGCTTTAAGGTGTCAGCTAGCCATCTCGCCATTCGGTGTTGTGCAGAGTTAACCATGGACAGGACCGGTCTTAGCGGGATGCCGGGCTTGTGAAGCTTGGGTAGATCGTACATCTGAGGAGCTTGAGAGCCACGCGGTGTGAGCGGTTTTGCAGTGGCCTCAATAATGAGTCACGCATTTGCAAGTGACTGGATATCTTTTCTCATTTTTGCACCCAGGTCCTCCGGCTTGTTTACTTTTTGATCTACCCTGAATTTAAATTCATCTGATAATATTTTTTCCATTTTTCTCTGGTAGTCTGGCATCTGGAACTCTGACATCGAATTGTATTTACCAATTTACATGCAGGTGCTAGGCCATCGACATCGGCAGAACAGAGCGGCAGTTACACAACAGGGTTTTAGGACACATTCCGAACTGGGTCGACAAGATACTACACACAGACGATGGTAGCCTAGGTAAGCCGTCACACCGGAACAGTCCCGCTTCATCGGTCGTGAGGCAGAGCGAGTCATGTGGTTGAGAAAGACAGTGCCTTCCGTGTGTTGTTCAACACACAAAGTAGTCGTTTGCAGAAGCTATGATGATCAACCTACGTAAGCCGGCCTTGTGCAAGCAGAAAGACATGTTAGTCAGTTTAAAATTACCGTGGTAGACAATCGACATTACTGTGCTAACAGGTGTATATTTCAGCTTGAAGGAGTTATCTAGTTATTTCATTTTATGTTGTGTGATTTCTGCAGTATGTACCTGACGAGATGCAGCGAAATACGCATGGCAATAAATCGTGCAATCTATTGTTTGTGTCTTCGTTATTCACATTACGCTAATGTGACCAGTGAAGCTGCTTCGCTTTGGTGTTTCCTGTGATTTCAGCTGATATTCATGATGTTGCTACTCGCAACTGCTTTCCCATGTTTGCGACGGTGAGTCTTGACATTTTGCGATGCTAAGTTTTGAAAGAACTGCTCGTAGCAGTCACTTGTTCCTAACACAGATGCATATGTCAGTTAATGTCTCCTTAAAGTTTTAAATTTACATTGCGAATGAAACGCGTATAAACAATTTATTGAATTTCGTGTCCCGCCTGCGGTTGCTTTGACAGGGCCAGACAAAATGATTTCGAGAGCTTTATACGGTCCACAGACCGGACGTTCCCCTCCCCTACTCTGTAAATTACACAATCAATCAAGTGCCGTCTCCACATTAAGGTTGGCTGCATGTCGTAGTATTTCCTGGGGTGAGGGAAGCATACTATTACATCTTAATAACGGGATAGATGCACTCTGGGAATACAATAAATCTCAGTCTACAGACCCCACCAGCCCTTGGATTCCTGTCTCTCTCACTATCAACCGCTGGACAATACCTTTTTCACCTCTCATCCAGAACAGATGACACGACTCTGGTGTCTACACATAATGACTAGATGATATAATGTACAAGAGGATTATCAACAAGGGGAGTGTTCATGAGAGAATCCTGGCCACCGCCAGGTGATAGAAGAAAAGGCTGTCTGGATCAGCCTCAGGCCGTCTCACTCATCACTGTACATTGGTTACGATACCACAAGGTTAAAGAGGTCACTCATCTGCACACGTAGCGTGGAATATCTCTGCCGAGAGATGGACTCAGCTGAAATGACTAGCCCGTCAATGTGGTGACTCCAAGTTGCGGTGGTACGTGATGACTCCAGACTAACATCCCTGGAGAAGTTCTGCAGGCCTGTCCTTCAAGCTTCACTGGTAAGGCCTGTGCTAGACAACGGTCCTAAGAAGCAACCATAACATTTCACACACAGTTAACAATGTCAAACTTCTGGGAACAGATGGCGGTCTCTAATGGGATCAGGATGGGGATAACTGGGCCTATAAGCACAGAAAGTTGGCACAGTTCAAGTTGACTCTGTCACTCAAAGTCAGTACTGGTAGCTCGTGACACTGTAATGAAGGTCACCAATGTTCCTAGTATAAACGGGTAAACTCTTCCCGGAACAGCAGGCCATTCTGAAATAAAGGGTAAGGTAGTTCCTCTCGACCCGTTTGGCTAGTGGGTCACACTGTCAAAAATGTTCACAGACAAGAGGACACGATACTCGCCCGTGTTTAGCCATCATAATACTTGGTGGACTGACTGAATATCATTTAGCGGGTAAGACGGGACTGGACTGTGGCGCAGTGACTTCCCGGCACGTGGTGTGGTGTAGAAGCCTCACTTCACGTCACATAGGTAAGCCAGCCATTTAGCAGCCTTCACCAAGTCATCTTCCTCTGGTCCCGTCACGTACGTCTCTCAGAAAGTAGAACCTGCCAAAGATAACACCATGTGTGAATATCGTGACACAGACTTACCCCAGAGGTACACGTTACCTATGTGTACTCAGCATAGGCCGGTGTCGCCATGACCCGGCCGGCAGCCTCACAGACCAGGATCCACTGCCAACTGAACTAGGTCTGGGTCCTAACAAGTGCTGGCTGAACCGTCCTCCGTCTCGAACTCGACCAAGGTAGGGCTGTGTATCTGGTCATGGTGTCGGCGAAATCCTTCTGTCCTAAAAAAGACTTCTAAGGACACAATATACCAGGTTAGTAGGTTAAAGGTACCTAGAGACAGAATGGCTCTGAAGGAGAGCCGGTGACCACCGAATTCCCCTCCCTCGGAGGTAGCCCCTCTCCCTGGTTCGATTTTAGGATTACCTACTATACACCAGGTCTCCTGGAGCTCTAGCTCTGATCCAGGAATGTAATAGATTATACAGGGAAATCCCCCTGTAGCGGAAGTCCACATCCCGTTCCCTCCTCCCCTAGTTAGGGTCAGAGCATTTGGAACGGTGTTCAGCTGGTTGTGACCAGCTCTGTCGCATTCCCCAGTTTCTCCAGTGTCAACCTCTCGGGAACCAACTGTATATCAAGATGGTGTTCCGTCACGGCAACCAATAACCTAAATAGTAAGAGGCAAGCTCAGCAAAGCCAGTGGTCGCCACACCAAAGAATTCGAACTTAGACACCCGCAATGTCCTTCGAATGACCTTCGACACGTCCGGCGATCATCGCATGGGTTTCGTCTAGTTCGGCCGAGTTCCCTGATACCTCACTCGACCTATGTTCTACAACGCCTTCGCCAACTTCCGTTTGTGTCGACGACGTTAGAGTTCTAAGGCCGCCCAGGAGTGAACTCGGACAACTAACACTATTGGGCCTGTCCTAAATGTCTATAACTACTTGTAGCGGCAATAACACGCATTCACGTACTTGTACAATTGTAACGCAAAAACAGGCCTACAATCCATCGTGTTCAATTAGACTGCAGTGTTAAGTTAAAACACAAGCCCACAGGTTCACCCCTGACTGACCTTTGTACGCCGGGCTATACATGCGGTCGAACAGCTTCGGTTCAACGCGGTAGTGACACACATTATTTATCTAATTATGTTTCACGTACCTTACGACAAACTGTGTATTCAGAATTGAGGAGCTCCCGTCCCAACACTGGACGTTCTGTCAGTTTTCTTTGATAAACAGCAAGACACTGGCTTCCTCTTTCCCATTTACGAATTCACACAGTCGTCCAAACACACCGTCTTGCTAGCAATGCCGGATCTCAACTGAGCCGGTCTTTGTTCTGAGACGGTTATTGCGCATGCGTTAACGGACCCGGTTGGGTTGAGCATCACTCACCAGAATAGTCTAGAAGTCAAGGGCCACCAATCGCCCTTGCGTGGGGTACATTAATACCTCGGTTGTATCCCTTCGACTAGATCGGCTGTTCTACTCTTACTGAAAAGGGGAATTTGACTTTTGGGAGTTTTGCTAGGTGAATTCTCAGCCGTTCCATGACATAGGCCCCCTCTTAAGAGAGTTGACCGCGTCGACTATCTCCTGCTGGAGATTCACTCCTAGCAAACTCGTCCTCTGCCTCTGGGACTGGATGCCTAGACAGAAAGTCAGCCCCAACATTCTCCTTACCGGGAATGTATTCCACCGTAAAGGTGTAGGGCTGAAGCAACAACGACCAACGCATCAAGCGCACGTTGAGCTTACGGGAGGTGGGCCAGCCCATCTTTGATTGATGGTCTGCCGGTGTCCTCAAAGGTACAACCTCCCCATCACTTTGGGCAGTAACTTTGACAGCCCGTCTCATATAAGTGATCGACAACCACGCTTGCCCGTCGAGTCATTACGTTCGGCCGGACGACCATCTGACTCGCGTACGCAACGGGGTGCAATACCGACGGATCTTCCCTTCCCGGCGGTACCAGTGTCGTCACTACCGCTATGTCTCCCTACAAACATGTCTCGGGATTTGCGGTATCGTCCTCGATGGACGGTATAGTCGTCCCAGAACCCTCTGGACTCGGGTTCTCCTGGCCATCTCTTTCGATAGCGGGGCCAGTCAGTCGATCGTCGGTCGGAGTCCAGGGTATCTCGCGCCGAATCCGACGTTACCCACCCCTTCCGAACTGGGTTACTAGTGACTGACATCGCCGACAGGTGCAGAGATTTGTCACCGGATCCCTCCTCGGTTTTCCGCAGGAGATTTGTATGGAAAATTCTCAAAATTCCCCCGATCCGGATCTCGTAGTTGGTCTTGGACACTACCCTGACCACGGGATAAGGTCCTTGCCATCCTACGTCGAGCATATTGGTCCTGCTTGGACCCCACAATAATACTCTATCTCCCACCTTAAGACCTAATCTAGTCTTAGTCCGATTTGTGGGTGTAGCCTTCTGGCACTCTGGGCATGACCGTACTAACCGGCGTACATCGCCAGTCATTCGTGGCCAGTAATAATGACCGGAAATTCGCTGCAGCGTCGCTCTGACACCCATATGTCCATTCCCGGATAGGTTACTACCCGATATGGTGTGTCCCCTCTGAAGAATTGGGAGACGGTAGTCCGTCGGAACCACCAACTGCCCATGCAGTTCATCTCCCCTTCCGGCTCTCCGGTAGAGCAGCCGATTCTTCAGATAGTACTGGTCCCGTTGCGGTGGGTCAGCACTTTTCTGCAGCTTCTTGTAGCACGGACGTAGTGTCGCGTCTTCGCTCTGGGCCGTACGCAAACCCCCTAGCTGGGTTTTCGAGCTGGTTGTGTTTGCCTCGTCTTTCCCCGTGTGGGCGCAGGTATGTATGTCGCCTAGGTGGATTGGCTTCTTCGGCACCCCTAGAAATACATATTTACTCCCCAGAATCACGGGATATAGGGGATCGAGTAATACCGCGGCTGGGATGATGCCCGTGACGTATCTTGACCTAATCTCTACGTTAGCGATTGGTAACGTCATGGCCACCGCACTCTTCATAGCCGGCTGTATCTCGATGCTTTCCCCAGTGAGTTGGTCTGGTCTCACTAGACTGGCGGCAATGACGGCTTCCCCGTCTAGGCCAGTGTCATAGAGACACTCAACCTGCTGGCCGTTGACTTCTATCAGTTCGACCACAGGTGGCCTCTCTTGATCCAGAGTCTCTTCGCCGACCTCGACCTTTTCGGTGGCAACAGCCTTTGGAGCCACTAGGCAGGCCGCGAAGTGTGAGCTCTTAGCCTTCGATCTGCAGTCCCGTGTATTGTGCGAGGGTGACTGGCAAATCGAACACCACTTCTCACTCCATTTCCGTTTCGGTGGAGAGTTATGTGGCTTCTTGCTCCCATCTTTCGACTTCTCTGGACTCTGGTCAGAGGATTTTTCATAAGGTTCTACATTCTTGGCATGAGAGTTTTTCAGTTTCTTTCTGTCAGTCTTGTCCTGACTTTTACCCATGGAGGGATGGGTTTCCCCACCTTCACCATGCACCTCGACGAATCGTTCGGCCATCTTGGCTACTACCTCTAATCTTTCCGCCCCTTGTTCTCCCAAGAACTCTTTGAGCGGTTTCGACATATGCTTCCGCATCTGGTCGACGATCATCAGTTCTTCGAGACTGTCGTAATCGTGTGCGAACTGAGCTAAGTCCATCCATTTATGGAGGTAGGATCTAAGACGCTCGGCGTACGCAGCAAATAACTCACTCGGCTCTCGTTTCGCTTCTCGAAACTTCTTGCGGTAAGTATGCGACGTCATCTCGAACCGTTTCAGTAGCGCGGCCTTCAGTTCGGCATAATTATTCTCGTGACCCGCCGGTAAACGCGAGTAGACCTCGTAAGCGGTTCCGCGCAACCCCTGGGACAGTTTCAGACACCACTTGTCTCGATCGAGACCCATGGCGACAGACATAGCCTCGAACTTTTGTAAGAACTGGTCGATCTTTTCCTTATCTTCCTCAAAAATCGGTAGAGGAAACTTCATGGCATGATAACCATGTCGACCTAAGGTAGGTGAACCAGGGAGTGAAGACCCTCCTACTGCTCCCTCAGTCTCTCTACTTGATTGTGCCCTGAGCTCGAGTTCCCGCATGCGGTACTCATGCTCTCGCTTCTGAGCCTCTTGTTCGGCTTCGAACTTTTTCAACTCAAAGGTCATCCTTCGATCCTCCGCTTCTTGCTGTCTTCTCTCTCTCACTTCTTGACGGAAGTCTCTCTCAACCCCTTGGATATACTCTGTTAGTGCAGTTCCAGTGAAGCCCATTCCTTCGCCGGTTGCCCGCACTTCATCCATATTTAATTTGGGGGATGCCATACTTAGAGAGTATATGTTAGTAGTGTGAGTGGTAAGTAAATAACGCAATATATAGATATGCAATACACCAATCTAATATATATGACGTCCCAACACACCACACGTCAATCTGTCTTTGTCCAGAGAAGAAACAGGACCAAAGACCTATGTAGACCTGAATAGAGATTCTAGGAATGAAATGTCCTAACCATAATCACCAGAGCTGTCTCATCAATATCCCGGACGAGCCCCCAAATAATGTCGTAGTATTTCCTGGGGTGAGGGAAGCATACTATTACATCTTAATAACGGGATAGATGCACTCTGGGAATACAATAAATCTCAGTCTACAGACCCCACCAGCCCTTAGATTCCTGTCTCTCTCACTATCAACCGCTGGACAATACCTTTTTCACCTCTCATCCAGAACAGATGACACGACTCTGGTGTCTACACATAATGACTAGATGATATAATGTACAAGAGGATTATCAACAAGGGGAGTGTTCATGAGAGAATCCTGGCCACCGCCAGGTGATAGAAGAAAAGGCTGTCTGGATCAGCCTCAGGCCGTCTCACTCATCACTGTACATTGGTTACGATACCACAAGGTTAAAGAGGTCACTCATCTGCACACGTAGCGTGGAATATCTCTGCCGAGAGATGGACTCAGCTGAAATGACTAGCCCGTCAATGTGGTGACTCCAAGTTGCGGTGGTACGTGATGACTCCAGACTAACATCCCTGGAGAAGTTCTGCAGGCCTGTCCTTCAAGCTTCACTGGTAAGGCCTGTGCTAGACAACGGTCCTAAGAAGCAACCATAACATTTCACACACAGTTAACAATGTCAAACTTCTGGGAACAGATGGTGGTCTCTAATGGGATCAGGATGGGGATAACTGGGCCTATAAGCACAGAAAGTTGGCACAGTTCAAGTTGACTCTGTCACTCAAAGTCAGTACTGGTAGCTCGTGACACTGTAATGAAGGTCACCAATGTTCCTAGTATAAACGGGTAAACTCTTCCCGGAACAGCAGGCCATTCTGAAATAAAGGGTAAGGTAGTTCCTCTCGACCCGTTTGGCTAGTGGGTCACACTGTCAAAAATGTTCACAGACAAGAGGACACGATACTCGCCCGTGTTTAGCCATCATAATACTTGGTGGACTGACTGAATATCATTTAGCGGGTAAGACGGGACTGGACTGTGGCGCAGTGACTTCCCGGCACGTGGTGTGGTGTAGAAGCCTCACTTCACGTCACATAGGTAAGCCAGCCATTTAGCAGCCTTCACCAAGTCATCTTCCTCTGGTCCCGTCACGTACGTCTCTCAGAAAGTAGAACCTGCCAAAGATAACACCATGTGTGAATATCGTGACACAGACTTACCCCAGAGGTACACGTTACCTATGTGTACTCAGCATAGGCCGGTGTCGCCATGACCCGGCCGGCAGCCTCACAGACCAGGATCCACTGCCAACTGAACTAGGTCTGGGTCCTAACAAGTGCTGGCTGAACCGTCCTCCGTCTCGAACTCGACCAAGGTAGGGCTGTGTATCTGGTCATGGTGTCGGCGAAATCCTTCTGTCCTAAAAAAGACTTCTAAGGACACAATATACCAGGTTAGTAGGTTAAAGGTACCTAGAGACAGAATGGCTCTGAAGGAGAGCCGGTGACCACCGAATTCCCCTCCCTCGGAGGTAGCCCCTCTCCCTGGTTCGATTTTAGGATTACCTACTATACACCAGGTCTCCTGGAGCTCTAGCTCTGATCCAGGAATGTAATAGATTATACAGGGAAATCCCCCTGTAGCGGAAGTCCACATCCCGTTCCCTCCTCCCCTAGTTAGGGTCAGAGCATTTGGAACGGTGTTCAGCTGGTTGTGACCAGCTCTGTCGCATTCCCCAGTTTCTCCAGTGTCAACCTCTCGGGAACCAACTGTATATCAAGATGGTGTTCCGTCACGGCAACCAATAACCTAAATAGTAAGAGGCAAGCTCAGCAAAGCCAGTGGTCGCCACACCAAAGAATTCGAACTTAGACACCCGCAATGTCCTTCGAATGACCTTCGACACGTCCGGCGATCATCGCATGGGTTTCGTCTAGTTCGGCCGAGTTCCCTGATACCTCACTCGACCTATGTTCTACAACGCCTTCGCCAACTTCCGTTTGTGTCGACGACGTTAGAGTTCTAAGGCCGCCCAGGAGTGAACTCGGACAACTAACACTATTGGGCCTGTCCTAAATGTCTATAACTACTTGTAGCGGCAATAACACGCATTCACGTACTTGTACAATTGTAACGCAAAAACAGGCCTACAATCCATCGTGTTCAATTAGACTGCAGTGTTAAGTTAAAACACAAGCCCACAGGTTCACCCCTGACTGACCTTTGTACGCCGGGCTATACATGCGGTCGAACAGCTTCGGTTCAACGCGGTAGTGACACACATTATTTATCTAATTATGTTTCACGTACCTTACGACAAACTGTGTATTCAGAATTGAGGAGCTCCCGTCCCAACACTGGACGTTCTGTCAGTTTTCTTTGATAAACAGCAAGACACTGGCTTCCTCTTTCCCATTTACGAATTCACACAGTCGTCCAAACACACCGTCTTGCTAGCAATGCCGGATCTCAACTGAGCCGGTCTTTGTTCTGAGACGGTTATTGCGCATGCGTTAACGGACCCGGTTGGGTTGAGCATCACTCACCAGAATAGTCTAGAAGTCAAGGGCCACCAATCGCCCTTGCGTGGGGTACATTAATACCTCGGTTGTATCCCTTCGACTAGATCGGCTGTTCTACTCTTACTGAAAAGGGGAATTTGACTTTTGGGAGTTTTGCTAGGTGAATTCTCAGCCGTTCCATGACACTGCAATGGATCTCCAACACTTTCTGTATCTCGCCTTGATTGTACATTCTGTCAGATTGATGTTCATCCATCTCTTGATGTTATCTTCCCACTTGTTTCGTTGTCTTCCTCTTGCTCGCTTGCCCTCAACCTTGCCCTCCAATATGGTTTTTATAAGAGTGTCATGTCTTTTAACATGGCCCAAATATTTAACTTGCCTCTTATTTATTTCTTTCATCAACTCTCTCTTCATTCCCAGTTTTTCTAGAACCTCTGTACTTGATTGTTTTTGTTTCCATGAAATACGACCTATTCGTCTGTATATCCACATCTCCAGGGCTTCTATGCGACTTTCTAGTTGTTTTTTCAATGTCCAGGCTTCCGCGCGAAACAGTAGTGTTGAACATAAGTAACATTTGACAATTCTCATTTTTAATGTGTTGTTAATCTCTCTAGATGTTAATACTGATTATTTCTATTTCACTTTTGCCATCATCTATTATTAGATGTCCAAGATAGGAGAAACTTTTTTTTACTTGTTTTAGTATCTCCCCGTTTACTGTGATGTTCATTGATGACCATTTATTTCCACTGCTAATTATCATAGTTTTCGTTTTTTTGTTTTTTTAATGTTAACATCTAAGCCACATTCTGCACTATTCCTATGTACTTGTTCCACTAGGTTTTGATCTCAAGCAGATTCTCAACTCAGAGACGAAGAAGAAGTATTCATACTGGGTGGCTACTGGCACAGTAGCCGGTCTAACAGCTTTCTCCGTAATCCCGTTTATCCACTTAGGGTAACGCAGCGCGCGAGAATTGGAAGCAGTTCTTGCCGCGTTGGTAACTTATTGGATAAGTGAGCCGTCCGCTCAGAAAGCAATGGCAAACTACTGAGCGTAATCGCGACAAGAAATCAATGACAGCGGAAAAATGCTGGTGGTGACAGCGATGTCCTGTAAATGATATGCGAAAATAAAAAAAAAAAAATAAAAAAAAAAAAAAAAAAAAAAAAACTGGCACTGTCAAGTCCTGTGTGAAGGTGAAGAGTGTTATCTTAATCCCTTTGAACTTCTGTTTATTTTAGTTCATTGTGTTCTACAAGTCATTTGCAGGAAATCAATATTAAATCAATCAGCGAAATCAACCAGCCGTACTTGTGTACTAATAATAGTTTCTTGCTTAGTAATCACAAGACAGCGAGTATTCGCGGGTGTGTGGCGCTAGTTGTCATAGTACATGATAGGAGTTTACACAGCATATGTTGATTGCTGTATCAAATTCCCCCGTCTGATGTGAAAATTGACCCAAGATATTTAAATTCGCTGGTTTGTTTTATTCCCGAATTCTTCGCATTTATTAACAGGGTTTCTCACTGTCTGTCTGTCACAGAAGAAGATTCTATTGTGGCGAAGTACAACATGGACACAATTCTCAGGCGGCCAGAAAATCAAAACAGTATTTGGACACACGTAAGACTGCTCTTCGACGTCAACACAGAAATACTGACGGCTGCTGCCCAAGATCGATCTAAAAGCGTTGACTTCTTCATCATGCTGCAGGGACACGTGAACAGAGATCGCACTGGTAAATCAACAGACACAAGTTGGACGCGGCACATCCCCGGTCATGTGACTACCATCTGCCGTCCACATTGCAAACACTTCCGGGCGCATTGGTCTACTATATCTCGGTCTTATCTGCTGCCTTCGGACTCAAACATTGAATCTCACTGTATGATGGGTGGTCTTCGTTTATTTATTTATTTATGTAATTTATGGACACATAACAAGAACTGCGTCGTTAACATGTTCACCTCTACACCAAATTTGACAATAATATCAAAGTTTTTGATGATATTGTCAGTTATTAGAGGCCTTGGAAGATCATAACTAAGCCTAGTACGGATGCTTAACAATTTTCATCTCAGCTGTCAAACAGCTCAATGATGACATGCTAGGTCGAGTCCATTTTCGAAAACATGCAATCACTTCCATCTGAATATCAAATGGCGATACAGAGTGGAAATGTAGAAGTACTCTCATGGTCTGGCATGACATTCATACTATACTGTACAAGTCCCAGCTGAGATTGTGTCGATATGCTGCCTGCGTGTTTTTTGAGTGGCTACCAAGAAGTGGTTCTGACTTTGTATCCATACCGTTAGTGAAGCAGTAAACTCATTTACATCACACGTGAGAGGTCTCCAGGTCTGAGTGCAAGGTTGGGGTGCTGAATGTCTACCTTCATCTCATCTTGGGTGTGTCCTTTGAGTCTTTAAGCGTACAGGGGGTGTGGTCCTTTGCAGGCTTTATCACAGCGGAGACCAAGAATCTCGGCAGATGAGGATAACAGATCTCATCTCAAGAACATTAGTAATCTATTAGGACATAAGAAAGGCGCCATGCATCGCTAATTTCCACTGAGTGGGAAAGTGTGTTGTCGAGACAAATATCACCCGCAAGGACCAAACAAACCTAGTCGTCCCTTGATTGCATTTCGTAGGGTCATCACCGTGTGGCAGGTCTTCGGTAGGACGCCACACTCACCTCGGCCCAACGAAAAGACTCTAGATCGCTTGCCATCTCTCCTGCCTCATACACGCGCTTGCGTTTAAACTTAGCATGTGCTGATGGTGGGGTGATGAGTTCATTTCACACGCTGGTCACTTGTACCCACACGATGACTTCTCGATCAGAAAGCAATGGCAAACTTTTTTTCCCCGCATATCCTTTACAGGACATTGCAGTCAACACCAGCATGTTTCAACTGATGTTGATGTTTTAGCAAGTTTTACGTTCAGTAGTTTGAATGGCAAACTATTGAACATAAAATTGCCCAGAAAGTCAGCCAGAGGTTGGTCACAACGTCCTGCAAATGACACGCGGCAGTCCTGCTGGTTAGTTTCGCATTCCGGTTTGCAGATTAATTTATCTACTGACTGACTCATCGTCAATTTGGAAACGTAATTAATCTGCGCTTACTATATGTCTCGGTATCTGGCCGCAGCTGACACCGCAGATAGCTTTTCTCGTGAACACAATGTGTTATTTTTAGCTTCGTATTTCGGGATAGCAGACAAACACGATGTAAAAAGAAAGGAATTTCAAAGTGGAA
This sequence comes from Cepaea hortensis, assembly GCA_963921405.1. Taxonomy (NCBI): domain Eukaryota; kingdom Metazoa; phylum Mollusca; class Gastropoda; order Stylommatophora; family Helicidae; genus Cepaea; species Cepaea hortensis. The sequence goes on from OY992878.1 coordinate 143,628,975, forward strand.
AGTAAACAGATTAAATTGGGAGAGTTAATATGTGCCCGAACTGTCTGCGTTTTGTGTGTTCAATCATTACCTACTATATTGTTTGCTATGTATTGTTTCCGAAGTTTACTTTTTTCATTGTTTAGTACTGCATCCATTGTTTGCTTGCTTGCTTTGAAGAAACAAGTGTTCAGACCCAATTCAACTGTCAGTGTGTCAACGTGCTACAATTAGGGTCCTATTGGTGTTTCTTTACTGCTTCTGCTTGCGGAAATAGAGTTTCGCGTTTCTCTTCCTAAGATCTGTCACCCATTTTCAACTTCCTCATTTTGATAACTGTACCCTCAACGTTTTATGTCGGTCAGACAAACGTGTTCTGCACCGAAAATAGTGTGTTTGTACTGGTACCTTGTCGTCTTGACAGACAATATTGTGCTTCAAAAATGGCATAATAACCTCTCCAAAGCACAAAGCCTAGGCTTTCTTTTAGAGACCATGTGTTGTAGCATGATCCCTCTCTCGCCCTGCCTAGGTTACTTCAGACTAGGGGTGAGCAAACTACGGCCAGGCAACTGATATTATGCGGTCTCACTAGGGCATTTATAAATACAAATTTTTACTTCGTGTTAAGTACTACTGAGCGTAAGCTTGCCAAGAAATCACAAACAGCCAAACAATCCTGGAGTTGATTGCGACGTCCTGTAAAAGATATGCAACTAACTTTTATATTGTATAGCTCCCAGTTGTTCCTTCTCTGGCATGTTAAGGATGACAGGAACATGATAACTACACACCAAGCCCAAGCATCTGGCTATTTAAACTACTTGTACGTCTATGGATATCATCAGTTGCTGAGAACATGTTTAAGTAGCTAGTTCTCTTCCACACTCTGTGGTAGTATTTTGCTTTGTCGTCTGGCTGGTTGACCCAGATCTGTTTGTTTTTGAATCAGCCAGTCCTCAAAAGTGTCTCCTCTGTGATCTTATTCATGTGTTTTCATATTCGCCTCGTTCATCGCTGTCTCTGAGAGTCTCCTCTGTTGTTAGTTCTCCCTCTACTTCGTTTGCCCTGTTGTATCCTGAGGATCCAGACTTCCTTCTGGTCAAGATGGCGACGGACGGTTGTGTTTTTTATGTGACTGTTACCTTTTTCGCGTAGGAGATGGATATGTTCATCTCCTACGTGTAATGTGTGTGCCAGGATGTAAAACCAGGAGATTCTTCTCAAGATCTGCGCCGATGCTACGGAGTTTCGTGCATTGAGCGAAGCAATCCTTGAATGAATTTTCGCAGCGTGTGTGGTTCTATGATGTTCGGTCTTTTCAACATGGCGGAACAATTTGCGTGTTCCTTGCGGACGGCAGTCAACAAAACAAGGCAACGGGGCCAACGTGGTGGCCGCAAGCGACGCAAGCGTGGAGGGGTAAGACGTTTTAGATTTAAATGTGACTGTCTGGGCCTCAGGTATACTCGGATTCTATATTGGAACTGCGCAGCGAAAAACAACGTGGCCCTATTCTCGAAAACCCGGTTTACAGGAACGACATTGTAGCACTCCAGGAGACAAGGCTGGGCGATCAGCTACTCCAAATGGCCGGTTTCAAATGTTTCTACAACAGGCGACATCTGGGAATGGCGATTCTCATTCGCAACAGTATGTTTGCTTCATAGTTAGACATGTCTAGGTGGGACAATGACGACATACAAATACAGGCGCTTAGAGTTCAATCCGATCTACCATTCGTGTTGGTTAATGTTTACGCAAGTAACGCGAGTGTGGATTCCCAGAAGTCGCAGTGCTTAAGTGACACATTAGGTCACGAAGAAAAATGTCATTTTCTGTGGCGATTTCAACGCTAAAGGCGGATCATGGGGAAACATTTCCTCCCACACACAGGGAGAGGAGCTCGAGACTGCACTTGAAACCATTGACCTGGTTTGTATCAAAAGTGGCTGTGTCACCAGAACAGCAAGTCGCCTAGGTGATGATGACAGTGCTATTGATCTGGCGCTGGTTTCTCCTGTACTCATTACAGTGTGTAGATGGGGTGACCTAGGGTACCACGGCAGCGACCACCACCCTTGCAGCATATAGGTGGAGAAAGGCAGAACCAGGCAGAACAAATCAACGGTCAATACTTTCCTGTATGACAGTTCAGGGCAAAATCCGGTGAGTAAAATAAGGCGCGACAAGCGCAGAAAGTTTCTGGGCAAGAAAAAAAGCTAGGAGCAGCTACCCTGGTGGAATTTTGAGGTGGAGAAGGCCTGGATGGATAAGCGTAGTGCCGTGAGGAAATGGCAAAAAGCCAAGAAGAACAGAGTTGCCCACCCTAATCCTTGCATGCACTTGGAAAGAGAGATGCACACAAAAGTAAGATATCTCAAAAAAGAAAAAAAAAACTGATTAAGGGGTTAAAAGTGAAAAATGGGCAGAGGCATGTCAAAGAGTAAGCACAGACAAGTCACTGAGGCGACTACATAAAAGCATGAGTGGGGTAGTCAAGAATAAGAGAATTTCTGACTTCCAAGGTGCTGACCTCATCTGGCAGAGGACTGGCGAGAACAAGGGCAAAGCCCTCTTCGATCGCTATCTGGAGCAGAGCAACCAGACAGACATGAGAGGCCGAAATCTTGCCAAGGAAGTCACCTCAGACAGGTGTAAGACCCAGAACATTTCGGATGAAGACCACAGTGACAGTGAAAGAAATCAAGGCTGTGCTTCGACGATCAAAAAACAGCGGTCCAAGGCCAGATGGCATAAGATATGACGACATCAATAGGTGTACCGACAACGAGCTAGAGAAACTAGCAGACATGTATAACAACAGTGTACGGAGTGCTATCATAAAGGAGGAGTGGTTACACAGCTATCTGATTCTCTTGCCGAAGCCTGGCAAAGACCACACAAAAATTCAGGGATATCGAGTAATAATCATGCAGAATACAATAGGCAAACTGCTGGAGAAGTTAATTGCCAGAAAAATATCAAGCCAGCCAGAGAAGTACCCTGGGAGGGTACCATCCCAAAAGAGAAACCTGGACCAATGCAGCAGTTTTTGCCCATGATGTTTATGAAGATTTCCACTCATGCGATGAAATCTTTGCTGCAGCGATTGATCTGGAGGACGCGTACAACAGAGTACCATTGGATTTTCTAATGCTTCAGCTTCATGAACTCAATTGGATCCTTAATTGGATCGCTGCAGCCCTCATCCAACGGAAAGTAGTTTTTAGATGTGGCAGTTGGACGTCGGAATCAACAACAATATATCCTGGCCTATCACAGGGATCACCATTACCTCCGGTGCTATTCAACGCCTACACTGAGAATAACAGCGAGCAGATCACTTGACCGGGAAGGACATTGTCATATGCCTACAATGTTTTAGTGTATCGTCAGGGTAAGGATAGAGATCAGGTTGCAGTGGAACTGCAAACCGAACTCAAATGCATAAATACTTGGTGTGCTGAAGCTGGGGCAATGATCAACACAACAAAGGCAACAGTGACATGGCTCTCTTTGAATAATCATATTGTCAACATGTCAACACCAACTGTTAATCTGTGTTCAGAGACTGTGGAAAGAACGCAGGCAATGAATTACTTGGGGATACGTTTTGATCGAAGCCTTGCTTATAATGAGCACATAGACCACGTGATAACAAAGGCCAAGCGGGGTTTGGATGCGATGCGGATGATGGCGGAAGCAAACTGTGAGCAGCCCCATCTATGCCTCCTGTACGAGGGGCTGGTCATGTCTGTTTTTGAGTATGCGATGGCAATCCTGACTCTCAACCGTAAGCCCATAGAAAGGATGGAAAGGATACAAAACGAAGCTATGCGCATTATTCTTGGATGTACAAGAACATGCAGGACGATGCGCTACCTTCTTGATTTCCCAACCATTGAAGACAGACTACAAATTTGCAGAGCACGTGCCTACCTCAGAGACAACGCAAACACAACATCCACTGCATAGTGAAATTAGGAAGGTGAAGGGAGCAGGTTAAAAAGAGGAAGGTCGTCGATGGAGCAAGCCGAAGACATTCTTTAACAGGTGTGTTTACTGGATGACTTAGAACCTGGCGAGGAGTGGGTACAAGTGCCAACAGATTTATGTACGTCCTTTTCAGTTTGCATCCAACTATACAGAAAATGCAGACGGTAATGCTGTCATTTACACAGATGGGTCGGTCGTCCGACATGTGAGAAGCTCATGGACATTTACGGCGTGGGCCGGAGGGAGAATTGTGAAGGAGGACTCTGGTGCTTTTGTTGAGATCAGAAGCAGCCTGACTATGAAAGTCATGGCAGTAAGTAAAGCAATAACATGGCTCGAGACACAGACATTCAATAGAGCATGTGCCCTTAGCGACTCAATGAGCATGCTCAAGAGGATAGAGACGGGATGGATCCGAAGAGAGTGGTTGCTGTCTCTGGAGCGGTCTCGGTTGGCAAAGATTAGATTCATCTTCGTGCTAGGGCATGCTGGAGTACAAGGAAATGAGCGGGCTGCTAAGCTCGCAGGTATGGCTAATGTTGAGGGCGGACGCACCATGGACCAGGCTGACATTCTGATCGCGCTACGAGAAGTAAGACTTTTGCGAGAGCCAAGTGATGACTGCGAATCTACAACCATGGTCAGACTGCGAGAACAGCAAATTAAAATAGGGGTGGCCAAACAAGAACACTACGCAAGTAGCCAAAGAAGATTGATAAACCAGCACAGAACTGGTGTCGTTAGCCACTTCATGCTGCGGGATTTGCTGAGGAGGGGATCCGAGCACTTATGGACTGAATGGTTCGATGTGCAATGAGGTTGATCTGTTGACTAACTAACTAACTAACTAACTAACTAACTAACTAACTAACTAACTAACTAACTAACTAACTAACTACCTACCTACCTACCTACCTACCTACCTACCTAACTAACTAACTAACTAACTAACTAACTAACTAACTAATTAACTAACTAACTAACTAACTAACTAACTACCTAACTAACTAACTACCTAACTAACTAACTAACTAACTAACTAACTAACTAGCAAACTAACTAACAAACAAACTAACTAACTAACTAACTAACTAACAAACTAACTAACTAACTAAGTATCCAGAGGAAAGGCCATCAAGTGATACATGTTGTAGCATCTGGCAGTCTCCCCAGGCGATGTTTTAACGGTCACTGGTTGTAACGTCACAGTTGTGGATTGTGGGCTGTAACAAGCAAAGTGACTTCACACGCCTTGGGGTGTATCGGGAACATGGTAAAATTGTTCAGAACCAGTTTCCAGGTCTTGATCTGTATTGGGTACATGGTACATGTAAAGCACAGGACATTTAACATGCCGTAAGTCATGTGACATATGGTCATAGACCTACACGACCTTCCAGCTGGTAATGCGAGGCCGAAACTGGAACTTCACATCTTCGGAGAGATATGTTAGTATATAACCAAGTCCCGATTAACCATAGCACATAGGGACTGGCTGGAATTAGCCTTGGGTTGGTCATGTTTTCTCCCACAGGTTTAAGTGTTTCAACAGCCACCAACCAAATGCCATTTTGAAAATATTTATACAGGAAATCTGATGTCAAAGCACTTTCAAATCACAACCATTTTTTATGACAGGTGAGGTCGGCTAGAGCCTGATATGTAATTATTATTTCCTGAAATCTCTTTGCCCTGACCTGTGCATGCGAAATCACACCATTTCACATCCTGCAGTAACATACGCCTTGGCATTATCTTGGTCTTTATCTTTGGTTGAGGTTAAGGTGCAAGGACGTTTGTTGTCACGAGCGCTTCAATGTAAGTTCCTTTCGAAATTCCAGAATCACGTTTTCTGTTTTTGTTATTGTGTTTATTCTCTGTCAGATTGCATGTCAATTCCTATTATATTGAATATTAGATTGTTAGTTGTGATTGCTTCGAATATAAATCTTGATCTGTAGTTTGTTCTCAAATGTTTGTTGTCCATGTCGTTTTCCTTTCATGCCCTTACCAATAATCAACTTGTTTATTTCCCGTGAACATGAACACTACAACAGTTGCTGCTGTATACTTTCAGCTATCATCTTCAACTGCACACATGTTAATTCACACTCTTTGAATTTCTTATTTACAGCTTTTTTTGTGTTTGAAATTCTCTAGATATATGCGTTCCAATTGCAATCGTGGGCATGCCATGTGTTCTTGGTCACCCTGTGGTCATCAGTAGTCATTTCCCTTAATCGAAGTTAGACCTATTTCCTGACAACTGTTCATTACCCATGGCCGGTAGCTGACCTTGCGCATAATCTTTCCCTTTCTTTGTGAAGGTCGGCTTGATCGGCTTTTCTGACTGTCTATCTATTCCTACTTGGTGACCTTCAACTCGGAAAGGTTCTAAGAATATTGAGGACCAAGAAGTAGTAAAATACTGAATTTCTACAGATCTGAACATTGAAGAAAACTGGCTGAAAAACAGCAGTAATTCTCGGAAGTTGAAATATTGTGGGCATATTAAACGTCACATTGGCTTTAAAAGAACACTTATGAACGCATGGTTTCTTGCTCCCACATGGGAACCTAGCAATTGTGCCTATTTTATCTGTTTCTGTTGTCCTGTCCTTGACAGAGATTCTTAGAATCGAAACATCGGCAGTTTTTGTATTTTATTATTTCATTTTATATATTTATTGATTGTTTCTGATTTTTTTTTTTTTTTTTTTTTTTTGCAATCCATATTGAATGAAATGGCATTGATAGACTGGCACGAAGATGGACTCAAGACATTGCAAATAACTTGGACATGGGTGTGCATGAGGCAGGAGAACTAGAAGGGGATTGAGAGACTTATCCACAGGCCTTGATGAGAGCGATGCTCTCCAGAAGAGCTGCTACATAATGTCGATTTATAGATAAAGACGTGGAATCCAACATTTGACAAATGTAGTCCACACTCCCACCCACTAATGCGTTCAATGCCTGTTCGCCAATGGAGCCCAACACCACAAAATAGGGGGGGGGGCAAAGAATAGTAACCCTCTGCCTTACCCTGTAGCCGACTAAGGCGATTTGGCTTGGCACTGGCTATTCATCCCGTAGGAAAATATAGTTGCAAAATCCAACCAATAATGAATAAGTATGTACAGTTTTGGCATGTGTTTCTTGAGGACCAATGTTCAGTTTCGATATGAAAGGCAGCGACAGCAGTAGCAGAAGAAGACGATGGTGATGACGAAGAAGAAGAAGAAGAAGAAGAAGAAGAAGAAGAAGAAGAAGAAGAAGAAGAAGAAGAAGAAGAAGAAGAAGAAGAAGAAGAAGAAGAAGAAGAGGAGGAGGATGGGAAGGAAAGTAAGGAGGAGGATAAGGAGGAGGAGAATAAGGAGGAGAAGAAAAAGAAAATGAAGAAGAAGAAGAAGAAGAAGAAGAAGAAGAAGAAGAAGAAGAAGAAGAAGAAGAAGAAGAAGAAGAAGAAGAAGAAGAAGAAGAAGAAGAAGAAGAAGAAGAAGAAGAAGAAGAAGAAGAAGAAGAAGAAGAAGAAGCAGGCGGAGGAAGAGGAGGATGAGAAGCAGAAGAAGCTGGAACATTAAAAGAAGCAGGAGGAAGTTAAGAAAGCAAAATAAGAAAACTCTTTGAAATTAAATCCTGGGTATTTCCCCTAGACGAGAATCCCCGTGCAGATAACAGCCGCAGCTATTGATTTGCCCTGCTACTGTAAACAAGCTGATAGTCTTGTTTTCTAGTTACCGCGTCCTCGTTTATCTCGATTAAGACGAGTTTTCAGTTTCCGTTTAGAAGCCTCGCTCTGGTATCAGCCAGACATCTGCTATCAACAGTTGTGTTGATCTGAAACGTTTTGTTTCATTTCGTGAAATAGTCAAGTGAAGTAAATGATCAATTTTCACGCCATGGAGAGTGTTGGGCATACGGTGTTTGCCCCATGATTTGTATAGAGACCAATCGGCATTCGAGAGGTGATGTGGTCAATATCGTTCCGACCACCTTTAATTTCCAGGATATTTGCTGGTACCCATTTCAAGCTGCGTCGATCAGGGAGCGTAGGTCATTAACACACACACACACACACACACACACACACACGCACGCACGCACGCACGCATGCGCGCGCACACACACACACACACTAGAGAACACCTCAATGGGGATTCGAATGCATGACTACTGGACTAACAGGCGGCCTCGCCAGCCACTAAGCCACCGTGTTTCTCCAGTAGTATTGCATGATCATTTCCTAGTTAGTTAGTTAGATAGTTAGTTAGTTAGTTAGTTAATTAGATAGTTAGTTAGTTAGTTAGTTAGTTAGTTAGTTAGTTAGTTAGTTAGTTAGTTAGTTAGTTAGTGTGTTTGTGTCAGGTCTTAGTCAGATATGACTGAGCTACCGTATAAGAGTAGACAGTACTACCTGCTTTCTGTTAGCGCCGAAAGTTGGGCGGTGCTTACCAAACCCGACACCCCACATTGTTTCAACGGCTTCGGGCGAAAGAGCGCAATTAGGAGGGTACAAGCCTTACCATGGTGCGAGGAAATGCAACCTAAAGACAAAATGTCATGGCAGGACAGACCAGGCCCTAAGCCTTGGTTGGCGGCTGGTCTAGGATCGAAGCTCCGACAGGCGGACAATTAGAGCATTGTTTTGCTGATCCGGCAGCTTCTGCAGCTTCTCTTGTTCCAGATGTAGAGGTGTTACCTTTCCTCTGGAGTGAACTAGGCAGGCCGAGAGAGGGATCATGCTGCATGGGCAACACATGATCTCTATATTTTAGCCCAGGCTTTGTGCTTGTCACGGGACCACTGTCGTTAACGATAAGATGATAAACTAACAGAGAACCAGTCTGTATTCACAGCTGCAATTGTTTGTTACTAGTGGAAAAACACTCATGTCGGATCAAAGGAAACTACAAGTCTTTGAGAGTTCCCTAGGAACGGGGAATTTGTCGGCATTGTTTGATGTATCGTCGTTTGAGAGAAAAAGCTTGTTGTGTTCGTGGTGGAGGGAGGGGACAACTATTCTTGTGAAGTTGGGAACAGATTGTCTGCCGCTGAGGCCACCTGGTGTTTACATCGAATTACGTCACTAGGACAATACCCGACTGTATGCAAAACATAATTTGTTACCGTTAGTTTGAACAAGGGAGTTGACCTAGGCTGAAGTGTTTCGACTAGCTCTGTTTTAATATAGAAAAGTATCTAGCGTGTTCGGTATCAATTAACGTTGAGGAACATGTGTCTTTCATGTCAAAGTGTAGATTCGATTCAGAATAGAGCTGAGTGTTCATAAGGTATTTACTAAATAGTATTTAGATGTAAATAATGTAGGATAGTCTGGTGATTGTTGTTGCGTTGTGGTTAGGTATTCAAGGAGTGTCGGCGACAGTAGGCAATCGCATTGTTAAAACTAACTAGTGTGAGAGATCAATTAGCTCAGCTGGTTGGAAATAGTGAAGTGGGATGATATTTAGAAGGATTGAGGATGGTTGGGGATAGGGGAAATGTCCAATGATGGGATATTCCAGTGGGGGTCTACTGGGGTTCTGCACTTTACATTTGGTCTTTCCTTGTCTTACCCTAATTTAGACCGATGTGATGAGCTCCTCTGCCCATGACAGAGTTTGGTTCACTGTCATATATCTGAGTGAGGCCGTCGGCCTACACTCATCTAATAGGAGTCAGTGTCCGGTTGCTCTCACCGGTGTGTTCTCTCTCTTTCACAGGTTCCCTTAGGTTACTCAGGTGAAGCTGAAACATCACTGTTTACTATAATGGATTCCCTTAGTGCAGGCAGAGTTATTCAGCAGCTTTTGCACTGGGCCCATGATTAAAGGGGTCTGGAGGAACAAGGCTCGGTTGAGCCGAAACATATATGCCATATGATGAGGCACCCCAGAAGATACAAGAAAAAGAGAAAAGGGTTTTCCCAAAATGGACACCAAACCGAACGATGAACATGAAAACCAAGGAAAAACCCGAGACGTCTCAGGACAACAAAAACAGACGTTGTGTGATTCTCATTAGGAGCGGACGTGTCTTCGAGGAGCCCGTGTTGGTGAAGAGCTGAATGCGATTATTCCGAGCTTCGGCAAATAGATAACAGCAGGAGCAATTGATTGGCAAGGATATAAGCAATGAAAGGACCAGGCCTAGACCATGTCTGAATTCAGAACGGCGAAATAGCAGTCAGCGCCTCAAGGTGAACTAATGGATAGATTAGGGAAGTTTTCATAGATACTAGATAGTAAACGCCGCCCCCGCATAAAGGGGCAGTTTATGGTATACGAAAATATTGTCTATTGTTTTATTCAGCACGATTTTAAAGTGTGAGACCGTTCACTGGATTGGCGTCAGTCTATTTTCACTCTTGTTACCGTTCAAGGTGAGTTCAGGTTATTCTGTTAACGAGTTTATAATTGAGGTTCATTCCACAACTAATATTGATGGAGTAACGTCATGACAATATACGTATCCAGCAGATGACTTCTTAGTGATAGGGATCATGGAAGTCAGTAGTGAGATTATTTTTTTTCAAAATCACATGTGAACAGAACACTAGTGATTGTTTTCCACATCATATGTAAAAGGAACAATAGTGAGATTATTTTTCAAAACCACATGTGAACAGAACACTAGTGATTGTTTTCCACAACACATGTAGAAAGAACCATAGTGAATATCTAGGTAACAGGAACAATGAACCTGGTACTTTTACTAAATTACTAGATTCCTGTGGGACTGTAAACAATAACAGTGTAATTGTGAAATGGTAGGACCTTTAGGAAATGAATCACGCTATTTCAGGGGACAGTGTTCCGGGTTTTCACAAGGCAAGGATGTTTTAAGTTTCAGAATAGTAGGGACATATAATAACATGGTGTGTGATCGATTCAGGATCAATATCGGACTATATCCGTGATTGGTGACCACGTATCTAGGTTATCAAAAAGTTACTGGAGGAAGTCGACATCTAGCAGGAGGGACACATCGTTTGGTGAGGTTATCGTGTACTGAACTATGATGATGTTGTGTGATCCTTACATGGATGATCAGACTTTGCTCCTGAGCTGTTCGGTCTGATTCTGCAGACACACTAGAGTATACGACATACATTCTACACATACACTTCACACACACATACACTTTTCTTTATTAAATTAATGTGTTATTAATTTTTGGAAGCTAGAGTTGTTCAGTATGTTGTTTTGGGGAAGTGTGAGAGGGGGCATGAGCCAGTAATGGTGAGAAAGAGAAAGAAAGAGGTATCTATTGACTGAAGGAGTGTGGTGGACGGAATCTGGTTGTCACAGTCCTAGATCTCTAGGGGATTGAAACTCGGGCTCATACAGGCAACAAACTCCGTTCAGATACAATCTAGCATCATTTATTTACAATATGTTACAGTACGCTGGCGAAGCGAGTATTCACAAGCCAGCATTCAGCAAGTTGCGTATCACAGGAGTTTACAATAAACATGATTATCACAACAACTCTATCAGCTATCTAACATATGTATAAGACCCCTAAATACAATTGGGTCTGAACTATCAAGTCCCCTTAAGGTAAGCACTGTTGCTTCCTCGATGTCCAGTCCGTGTCTGTCTCTCCACACGTGTCGCAATCCGACACGGGTGGTAACTCTCTCTGAGTTTCTCGTGGACCCCGCAATCGGCGGGCCCCATCAGTGTCCACGTGGCTGTGGACACACTGACCGGTCCTTCGAGAAGGCTCTGGATTATTCGAGCCTTCGAGTGACTCGGTTCTTTCCCTTTTGCTGGAGTTATATCCCTTCGCCAGTCTCTCTTACTTTTATGTGGGTACCGCCCTTATGTGAGGCTGTGACAGGAGTCCCCCTTCCCCCCTGCTTTGATGGGTTATTATATGGTAATTAGTTCTGTACTAATTCTGTCACAGGATCACATAAAGTCGGTGTTTGTAGTTTGGTGGATAGTAACTTGGCAACCTACACATCTGCATTAACACTCATGTATTCTCCCATACACCACTTCAAGATGATTGCTGAAGAGGTCTCTCTCTTCTATGTCCTTAAACATGCTTATCTGACCGAAGTTTCGTGACGTTTCCCAGTTGTTTTTACAACCGCGCCCGTCTCAAGTATCCATTTGATACCAAGATATTAAAACTCTGTACGAGAGTTTTAACAAGACAAATGTCTTGGCTATTTAAGTACACCCTGCAAATCTTGTCCTGTGTGTGTATTTCGATACATTTTTACTTCCGTATGTATACAATGCTGAATATGTAGTTATGCTGTGGTTTTATCCCATCTGACTACCTGTGTTCCTGTTGGCTTGTTAGTGTATTGACTGATATGTTGCTGTCTATAATAAAGTGACTGTATTTTAATTGTTAGTGTTCAGTTTTGAGTTTGTATAAAGTGTGTGCTCATTGTGTGGTTTCTCCAAGCGTCACGAGTTGGGATATCCTTTGTCATGAATTACCCCAATGTGTGTAATGCATGATCGGGGCATTCCAAACAGTGGCGCTTAGATGTAGTGTATTAAATCCTAAACATGTATCAACAATTAGACAGGTAATACATTTTTACATGAAAGACGCAGACAAATTAAAATAAATACGTTTTGCGTACAATTTGTCCGCTCAGTATATCGCTCTCTCATTTAATTCATTCACTCTGTCATTCATACACCTTTCATACCAAATAGTATTTTGTTAAAATATATAAATAAAGTTGAGGTAAGTATTACTGCCCTTAGAAAAAACGGATTAGGCGATATGTTCCCTTTAAGGTAACAAGTACTTTTTGTACGAGTAATCAAAAAATGGTTTATAACTTAAATCGAAAAAATTGTATAGGAAGAATATTTCACCTATGAGTGGAAATACCTGTAATATTATGGTAGAAAATATACAAGTTATAGGTTGACATATTTTATATACATAATTAAATACAAGTGTAATACATATTAACTAATATTAAATTAATTAACTAATTAACTAAATCCAACGATGATGTGTGTGTTATCCTCCTGTTGTCCGGGTGTCGTGCCATGAATGTTAACAGTTAATAAAGCTGTCTCGTGCATGTTGTAATCGACGTAGTTCTATTCCGGTTGTTTGCGAAGTTTCTTAGCAATAGCGAGTATGCAGTGTTCTTAATCTTTACAGAAGACTGTCAGTTCACTGGTTGAAATCATTTCACAGATATTATATATCGCTCGGATTGTTTTTAACGCCGTGGCAATTGGTAATATAGGGTTCTCAAAGTTTCATGTTCGTGGGTGTTATACGTAACCTATTCACTTGGGCGTTGATACTTCTGAATGAAAGTTCTCTAGTAGGTGTAGAGGTACACTGTTCTATGCAACAGACTAACATATCACAGCTTCTTATATGGCGAATAATTAATGTGCCTAGTGTTCGTTTGCTGGTGCATTAGTTTGCCGTGATAAAAAGTCAGCAATAATGTTATCAGTGCCCTTGATATGGCGGATTTCAAAGTCGAAATCCTGGAGAAGAAGACACCATCTTTCCAAACGATGGTTCTTTGGAACACCTTGCTTAAGTACCAGCAGTGGCGAATTATCGGTTAAAACAACAAAATGCGAACCTAAGAGGAACTTAGATAATCGACGCATACAAAAAAGTAGACTTAATGCCTCCAACTCAACTGTGGAGTAATGGATCTCTGCCTTTTTCAGCTTGCGGCTCACGTAGAGTATTGGGTGTCTCGTGCCTTGATATTCTTGCATCAGGCATCCTCCAATTGCGATAGCACTCGAATCTGTGGTCAGAATAAAGGGTATATCTATGTTTGGTAATCGTAATACTGGTGGGTTAGAAAAAATTGATTTCAATTTGCACATTGCATCCTCTAAGCGGATACTCTTACAAAACTTTTCTGGATGATCTTTTGTCAACAGATTAGAAAAAACTGATGTGAGTTCTGCCCAGTTTGGTATAAACTTGGCATAATAGTTTATGAGACCTAGTAAGCTTCTAACCTGTTTCTTTGTAGTTGGAACTTCTAGGTTGAGAATTTTTGATACGATTTTATCATCTGTCAATAGTTTGCCTTCGGAAATCCTATGACCTAGGAAGTCTATCTCTTTATAGCCTATTTCGACCTTGGAAGGTTTGATAGTAAGTCCAAAAAGAAAGATTTGGTTAAAGACTTGTTGGAGAGTAAGTAAGTGAGAAGTCATGTTTGAAGAATGGATACATATATCATCAATATAAGATTGCACGTCCTTGATGCCGTGTAATAACAGTCTAGTTAACCTGACAAATGTTATGGGAGCGTTCTTGAGACCAAACGGAAGATATCTCCATTCGTACAGCCCAAGGGGTGTAGCGAATGCTGTTATATGCCTTGAAGAAGGGTCTAGTGGTACTTGCCAGTAACCTTTAGCTAAATTTAGCTTAGAAAATATGGATGATTGAGACATAATGAGGTCTTCACAGCTGTTCATTGGCTCAGCATCTGTCGTGGTTATGGTATTTAATTTTCTATAGTCTATGCACAAACGAATGGTTTTGTCCTTCTTTTTCACCAGGACAATTGGCGAAGAATACTGGGACACAGATTTCTGTATTATTCTATTTTTCTCTAAGTCCAAAATTTCTTTATCTAAATTTGCTCTATAATGTAAAGGAATCGAATATGGTCTACATTTGATCGGTGTTAGATCCGTCAACACAATTGAATGTGTTATTTTGTCAGTACGTCCAGGTTTGTTTGAGAAGATAGTTCTATAGTCGTTCAGAAGAGACAAAATGTCGTGTCGCTGCTGTTGTGTCAAAGTGTCAGAGATATGTATGTCATTCATAGTACTGTCATCGTTCATAATTGGTACTGGAATTTCTGTATTGTCTGAGTCCGTCTGATTTATTACTGACGCTACTGTTTGTAAATTGTCTTCAATGTCCTTGTGGTCGTCGTCGAGACTAATAGTTGTCAATGTGTCGTTAAATTGGTCGTAATTGTCGTTATCCCATCTTGTCGGTACTGTGTATATGTTTTCGTCGTCTTCGTTGTCACAAGAATGAGTCGTTAACGATGCTTCGTTTGTCGAGCTGTCATTCAGTCGGGTAATTGTCGTTTCGTTTCTGTTGTCATTCTTGTCAGTCTGGTTATTGTCCTCTGTTATCTGCGTTTGCTTGTTCGTGTCACTGTCATTTCTAGAATAGTATGGTTTTAACATATTTACACGGAATATTTTCAACTTTCTATTCAAAGAAATTTCGTAGTCAACTTCCGAAATCCTTCTCACAACTTTAAATGGTCCCTGCCAAGAGGTTGATAGTAAATCTCTCTTGTCAGGTAGTAATAGTAAAATATATTGATTTGGTTGTAATACAATAGTTTTTTCCCCTTTGGTCAGTTTCTGACAGGTATCACATGATTTACAATGGGTTTTTATGTCTTGGCAAAATTTAGGCCAATAAAATTGGCTCAGGACTCTGGCCCTGGTTTTTTCGTAACCCATATGACCTCCGAAAGGTGAGTCATGGGCTATATGTAGCACTTTCTCGCGATGTGCTTGAGGTAAAACCACTTGCTGTATCGTGGTTTGGTCTCTGGTGTATAATCTCGTTAGAACATTATTATTTAGTCTAAATGTCCAAGAAGCGTTTTTGGTTAATTTTGGCTTTAATCCTACTAGCCGAAAATATTGGGAAAGAGTTGGATCTGCTTTTTGTTCTTCTATAAACTCGGTGGTGGTAATATTAGGTGAGATGATTTGTAGTGTCTCCTGAAGTTGGTCAGTGTGGGTTTTGTGTGTCGTTTGTCTTGTTACTATATTAGTGTGTTGTGTGTGTTGTTGCACATTTACAGGCTCAATAATTTGTGGATCGATGGCGTCCTCAGTTCGAGGTGTTAATCTGATGGTATCTTTGAAAGATTCGACCGCCCCTGTATTCTGCACCTCTGTGAATTCATTTCGAATTACGTCATCGGTTGTCTCCCTTGTGCTTTTGGCAGTTTGAGACAAGCATGCGTGGGTTTTCACTTTGGAATCGCTGTTTGGTTTTTGGATACAGTTTTTCTGTTCCCATTCTCTGATTTCCTTTACAGAGCAAGATCTTATGTTGGGAAGATTTCCAAGGATGATTTCAGCGGCAGGATTTTCTAGTACTGCGCATAGCACTTGTCCTGATATAAAAGGTGTCCGAATTTCGGCAAGTGCTAGGGGGTATATTTTGATCGTGCCTGCGAATGTGCGACACGTTACGTATTTGTGTGTGTAGTCTTTGTCACTAACTAATGTTCTCTTAATTCCACAAAGAGTTGCTTCGGAATCTCGTATTAATGTACATTGTCTGTTATTAACAAAACCTGTTGCATAATTTAATTTGCCTGTTGGTGTTAAGGCTGCGTTGGCCATTTCGTTATAAACTGGGATTGTGTGGCCGCATAACAAAGTTGTATCAAGCTGAAATTTTCTACAGGTGTTACATTTGTTATCAGTGATGGTGTCAATGATTTGTACTGCATTGCCTAACTCACTCGAACTTTCATTCTGGATGTCGCATTCGTTCTGTTGTTCAATTTCTTCATCTGAGGATGTGTCTATTAATGCGGCATTGGCCTGCTTCATCATCTTTATCCCATCACAAAGTTTTGAATAATGGCCATAGCTCGAGCAAAAAAAAAACATTTAACCGCTCTCTGATATGCGTTCCTTTTGTTCTTTTGTTTTTCCACTACCATTTGGAGATGATGTGGATAATTTCGTGATTTGTCGCACATCGCGTACTCTTCGTGTGTCAGATAACAATACTGACATTTGACTGGTTTTGTGAACTTAGAGCGTTGTTTGAACTTATATTCATTTCGTTTTGAGTATTTGGTGTTTGTAACCGCAGCTGTTTCATTTTGGCTCATATTTAACTGGAAAATATCGCGGTTCGCTGTAAAATATGCGTTCCCCTTGGTTTCTATTTCTTGGATAGTTTTAAGAAGAAAGAAGAAGAAGAAGACAATCCATTTGTCTCAAAAATTTAGAAAAAGGTGTTGGAATTGTAGTAATAATCTTATCAATTATAATTAGTTCTTTCAGTTTATCATGGTTGTTATTTGTTATCCATTTTGTACAAATATCCTGAACTGTAGACACGTAGTCAATGAAAGTTTGATTAGGTAGAGGGGCTAATTTTGAGAACTGAAGTTGATAGCCTGCTGTATCTAGTGAGAAATGTTGGAGTATTCTTTGCTTTAAATAATCATAATCTTTCCTCATATCTTGTGGAACTGTCTCTATCACTTTTAAGGGCTCTAATGCTAAATTTCTCATCAAAATAAATGACCAGTCGACTTTTGCGACCTTATGGTAAGTCATCAAACACTCGAAGTTCTCTAAGTATGCGCTTATAGAATCTCCTGAACAAAACGCTTTGACAAGGCCTTTATATTTGTTGTATGTTTGTTCATCTTCTTTACTTCTAATTTTGTTTACTGACATTTCTACGTTGGAGTCAATTTCCATTTGTTTTAATTTTATCTGTGTCTCTGCATTTAATTGGGCTTGTTTGGTCGCGGCCTCAAGCTCCATTTTCTTCTCTTCCATTTGCATCTGCATCTTTTTCTCTTCTCTTTCTGCTTCAATTTGCATCTGTATCTTTTTCTCTTCTCTTTCTGTTTGCATCTTTTTCTCTTCTCTTTCCGTTGCTCTTTCTTCTCGTGCAATATTTTCTGAATGTGTCTTTTGTGCCCATTCTGAAAGTTTTTCCTAATTATATCCTAACCTAATACCTAATTCAATGCACTGTTCTAGTGTTGACATCTTGTATTTTAGTTATTGTTCACTTTACTGAAATTAAATCCCTTTGAAAAAAGTCAGGGTGTACAAAAATTGGTTATCTCCCTTAATGTTTACATGAGCAAATTTATCTGAACAGGTTTACTTGGTTATGAGGTTAGCATATACATAAAAATTAATACATAGAAAAATGTTACAATGAATGAGGGTGAGTATCGCTTAGGGGTGTAATGAGCATGAAATGAAACTCATCTTATTTTCCCTGAGCTCTCGATTGTAGTCTTGTTTCCTCGCCACTGCTGGAGGACAGGTTACATACACCCGATAATTCGCGGAACAATCTGATGTTGGAATAAAAAAAAATTAGTAACTGTCACTGTAATTGTCACAGTCATGTCAAATTTCATAAACATTATCATCATTTCAAATATTTTTGTAGAGGGACTTATAATAGCTCATTCACAGATAGCTGCAAAGTTCTTAACTTTGTCATGTATTAAAGTTGATATATATTTTTTTTACTTGACAACACCAAGAGCTGTCTGAAAAGTAAAGCTTGTGTATGCCAAAACCGGCGCTTGCCCCCAAATAGCCTGTCACAGTCCTAGATCTCTAGGGGATTGAAACTCGGGCTCATACAGGCAACAAACTCCGTTCAGATACAATCTAGCATCATTTATTTACAATATGTTACAGTACGCTGGCGAAGCGAGTATTCACAAGCCAGCATTCAGCAAGTTGCGTATCACAGGAGTTTACAATAAACATGATTATCACAACAACTCTATCAGCTATCGAACATATGTATAAGAACTCTAAATACAATTGGGTCTGAACTATCAAGTCCCCTTAAGGTAAGCACTGTTGCTTCATCGATGTCCAGTCCGTGTCTGTCTCTCCACACGTGTCGCAATCCGACACGGGTGGTAACTCTCTCTGAGTTTCTCGTGGACCCCGCAATCGGCGGGCCCCATCAGTGTCCACGTGGCTGTGGACACACTGACCGGTCCTTCGAGAAGGCTCTGGATTATTCGAGCCTTCGAGTGACTCGGTTCTTTCCCTTTTGCTGGAGTTCTATCCCTTCGCCAGTCTCTCTTACTTTTATGTGGGTACCGCCCTTATGTGAGGCTGTGACACTGGTGGATTCTCCAGAATAATGATATGGGATTAAAATTAATGTGGGTGTTGATTCCTCTCACTCCAGGGACGACACAATAAAGAAAATCCATGACAGTGCTATGGAGAGGCAATAACTCCATCCCTTACAAACTATCATCTGTCAAGACGGCAAGGTGCCAATGATGATGAAATGATAGTTAGTTAGTTAGTTAGTTAGTTAGTTAGTTAGTTAGTTAGTTAGTCGTGGTTCCAACTTTATCGCAACGGGTCGTCCCCATTATGCTCCGTTCCTGTGCCAGTGAATATCACACAAAATGCTCCTCACTGCCCTACCTAAACAATGGAATAGACAGGAGTCTCGGCAAGCCAACAGCCCATACATGTACACTGTGCATAATGCCGCCGCCACAATGCCAGCGCAAAAGTCCTCCACGAAAAATACAGTTAATTGTCGATTGAATCGGCAGTCACCAGAACGACTTCATTGACCTGGGTTTTATCCCATATGGCTCGGTCTCTTTCCGCAGGGCGACCCCCCGAAAGCACTGCACAGAGCACGAACTCCGTAGCTCCAGCAACAACTCCCAGGAGTCTCTTGATAAATGCACTCGTAAACCGAAAAGGCAAACCAGTCGATTCAGCAATAGCCAGCCGCCATCTGTCCGAACATGCAGTTCACGCTACAAACAACTGCGGACAGACATAAAAGCATTCCACGCATTATTCACAGCCCACATTTCGCGCCACGCACTCACTCAGTAACAGTTCCACGAAACCATGCATTACCAGTCCAACATGAGGAAAATGCGAATGCAATCAGTAGCCACAAGCGTAAACACCCCAGAGGCCTTAACGGTTTAAATGCCTATCCGCCATGTTGGAGACCGGAAGTCCCAATAGACTGTAGACTAAGTCTCAGCCCAAGCCTCCTTAGTCGCCTCATACGACAAGCATAAAAGGCAACAGTGTTACTATTCTTTGCTACCTCTATGGGCCCCGGCAACACACGGGCGTGATCAATAAGCCAGACATGGGTCAACGGATATTCATGCAAACCTCAGGTCCTGTATGACATCACACTGATGTTGGACAACAGGATGCCTTCATCCGACATACAGGACTTTACGCTGGAGTTAATAGCCAGCGAACACAACCAAGCAAGAAAAAGCAGCGGCTGCAGCAGGATATAACAATATGAATTTGAAATAAATAGGTATATTAAGCTCCTGCGAGAAGAAATGTACTAAACATCAACACGTTGCACATACCTTATTATTACCTTAAGGTATGTGCAACGTGTTGATGTTTAGTACGTTTCTTCTCGCAGTAGCTTAATATACCTATTTTTTTCCAATCCACAAGCAAGCTATGTGACAAAACGCTACCCACGTACACAACTTCTTTCGTCTCATACGAACTACTTTTTCTTCAAGTGTCTGGCCTGAAGCAGACATCAGCAGTCATGCCTCTCCAATCCTCTTGTTACTTGATTTTTCATTGAAGCTGGTGGTGCTGATATTATTATTTGTTTCCATGACCACCTTCCTCCGCCTTCCCTCGATTCCAGTGCCAATGTGTTTTCACACATAAGGCTAATTTTTATATTCCACCTCTTCTGTTCTTAATGCCTCATGACTGTCATTTGTCTTTTGTTTGAAGTTTTGTTGAGTGACAGTGCAACACTCGCAACTCTCAGTACCTCGCGTTTGTCTTCTTCTCTTTCAATGATATTCTTAACATTCTTCCAAGAAAAAACAAATATCATAGCTCCACCAAATCCCGTTTCTTCACCGTTTCATTGCTCAATGTCCAACATTCGAAGCTCATTGTCCAACATTCGAAACTCATTGTCCAACATTCAGTGCTAATTGTCCAACATTCAGTGCTAATTGTCCAACATTCGAAGTTCACTGTCCGACATTCGAATCAATACACTTGAACAGAACACACAGGAAGCTTAAGTTTATGCTTGTAATGTTATTTCCGTTGTGTCATGACGGCGCCAATATTTCTAAAACAGTTCTTGGATGCGGCGATTGTTTCTTTTATCTCCCTGTCACAACTCCCGTCAAATGTCAGTGAGTAACCCAGATAGTAATATCGATTCACCGGTTTGATTGTTACGCCTATGCAATATATAAAGCATATTAAAATGTGTAGTTTGTTGAAACTACCACGCGTTCAATAACACAAACATACACACAGAAAGAATAATAGTTCTGTGTTGGGGCGTGTCCAAATGAAGTGAGGTCATAATGGCTTATACACGAACACTTCTGGGAACTCATTAAAAAAATTAAAAAAATGCCCATTAGCAATTTTTGTGTCTATGAGTCTGTGATATGATAGCGCCATGACATTGTGTAGTTATGATAGCAAGGAGGAAACGGCTGCCAGTTTGTCCCCTCACTGTGACAAGCGACGACCCCCAGACGTCCGACCGTGCACATGACATCAACTTCGCTAGCGCGGCTGGCAATCTATACATGTGTATAAAACCACTAGGCCGGGCTTTCAGTTGGATTCTCGCAAACAGAGATATAATATTATGTTTCTTTCTGTATTCATTTCCCTAAAGCAAATATAGAATTCGGAGATGCAGATATACTAATGAAAACTGTCACTTCACGGGCATTGCAGTTTATGGAACCGGTAGAATAGAATTGCAGACAGCATATAAAGTCCAGCCGTGTCAATAGTTAACTACTACATTGTGTATTTTTACTTACTGTGTAGTGTTTGAAAATATTGCCGGACCAAGTTTTATATTTACCTATTATGTTGCATGAACTTTACATAGGGTGAATACAAAACTTGCACCGGCAATATTTTCAAACACTGCACAGTCATTAAAAATACGCCCTATATTTACTCTTCATCCAGACATCTGCTATCAAGCGTTGTATTGATTCGAAACGTTTTGTTTCATTTCATGAAATAGTCAAGTGAAGTAAAACAAAAACCATTTTCACCCCATGAGGAGTATTAGTTATTAGGCATATGTCGCTAGTCCAATAATTTGTATAGATGTAGAATTGCATATTAAACTACAATGCTGGTGCTGACTACAACGTCATGTCATAGGACATGCAAATAATTGCTTTACTTTTATACACAAGCATTTATCGTGCACATGTACAAGGTGTATTTTTAATTTATTGTGCAATGTTTGAAAATATTGCCGGTCCGAGTTTTGTATTTACCTATTATGTTGCATGCACTTTACAGAGGGTGATTACAAAACTTGCACCGGCAATATTTTCAAACACTGCACAGTCATTACAAGTACACCCTATATAAAGGCATTACAGTTGGAAACTACATGAACTGCTTGGTTCGCCTGTAGTGCAGCTGTTTACCATTTATTCTCTTAACCTTTGATAGGTTAATTAGGTTAGTTGCTATGGGATGCAGCCAATTCCTTGAAGACGTGACCTACATCTGCGATCATTGACCCTCTTGTATAAGTAATCAGTGCATTTCCAAACAGGCACCGGGTATTGACTGTTTGAACTATAATGAAATTCTTCTTCTTCTTCTTCTTCTTCTTCTTCTTCTTCTTCTTCTTCTTCTTCTTCTTCTTCTTCTTCTTCTTCTTCTTCTTCCTCTTTTCTTCTTCTTCTTCTTCTTCTTCTTCTTCTTCTTCTTCTTCTTCTTCTTCTTCTTCTTCTTCTTCTTCTTCTTCTTCTCCACATCCTCTTTTCTTCCTCCTTCTTCGTCGTCTGCTTCTGCTCCTCTTCTTCCTCTCATATTACCTCTTTCTCCTCCTTCTTCACCTCATCAGCGTACTCCTATTTGACCTCTTCCTGTTTATCTTCTTCTCCTAATTGTTCTCCTCCTTAACCTCGTCAACGTCCGCTCCTCCTTCTTCCTCAAAGTTATGCTGAACTGAAGAGAGTTGTTGAGAATAGAAGACAGTCGAAAGACATGATCAGGTAACATTGCCAGCAATATCTTACAGACTGACATCATGAATTAGTGTAACTTACGGACTACACGTCGTGAGTTTCAATAGCTGAGACATTTATAACGTAAACTACATGCAGCCGAGACCTAAATTATTATAGTAAGAGAACGGAACTCCCCCAACTCAGTGCAGTTATCAATATCAACGATGTGTTAAAATACACCAACACTTACTCCAAAGGTGGTATCCGGCAGCGGGTTAATTTACATGTCAAACAGTCAATATATAGCAATGGTAAGTTGATATGGAGCTGATTCTACCAGAAGAGAGGCCATCAGAGGAAATGATCCTTAAGTCCGGTAAATAAACCGAGGGTCAGCCAACGGATCGCGTGTCCATCAAGCACACATTTACATAGCCGGAACTGTGGTGACCGCGATACGAACTCAATTCCCAGTCCAGCATACCGCGCTCTAAACACAGCTGCAGGCGATTTGTAAACAGACCGTCAAGCTCTGGTTTTTACACAGTGAAATGAGTTCCGGTCGTTCAGAAACAATGGCAAACTACTGAAAGTAAATTTGGCTAGAAATCAAAGTAAAAAATGTTGAGGTTGACTATGATGTCCTGTAAAGGACATGCAACTAACTTACAGAGTCAGGGCAAAGAAATACTTTCATCTGAATAAAGATCTACAGTTTGAATGTAAACGTTCGGCTTAAAGTTAGGAACTGCTAGAGAAGAGCGGATGTTTAACTAAGGTTATCATGAATGTTTTCTCGATGCAGTTTCCTTGCTATACATCTTTAATATGATAGGATCATCACATTCTGAAGGCCTGGATGCGCGGGAACAAAACTGGCCAGTCTTTCCAACATTTTGAGAGACCACTTGCGACAGAGCTCATGACACCATCAGCGCAGCTCTCTTTTATCTATGCAAATGCGCCCGTTTGACGTTTAACCTGCTCTATTTCCAATAGACCTGCATCCTGCACTTTATTTGATATATTTTTAGCAAACAATTTTTCGAGTCAGTTAAAGGACCACTGTACACGCCAATAGGTCAATATGGCTAGGCCATGTGGTGGTAGGTCTATATATTTATAGACCAACCGGCATTCTAGGCGTGATGTAGTCAATGCCACATAGGTCGCCTTAACTGCCAATGACATGTCTTGGTACAATATTACGCAGGGTC
Organism: Cepaea hortensis; assembly: GCA_963921405.1. NCBI lineage: Eukaryota > Metazoa > Mollusca > Gastropoda > Stylommatophora > Helicidae > Cepaea > Cepaea hortensis. The sequence continues at coordinate 143,652,927 of OY992878.1, forward strand.
AACCTGAGAGTCCATGTTAATTTTTTAAATATCCGAATCTGCCCCAATACGGATCGAACCGATGACCACTGGTCCTACAGGCGAGGTTCTTCCCACTACACTACCTCGGCTCCCCTGCTTTCTTGAAAGATTCATCCAGATTTACAAGGGCGAGTCAATAAGTAAGTCACACAGTTCTGTGGGATGGCCGGTAAATGTAGTTGGTGTTTTCTACAGGTGTCATTAGGTGATAGCAACATCGAACATTATATTCCCGTTCGTCAGGTGGTGATTGTACTTATGGAGTGTACAAACATACAGCAACGTGCTGTTGTGCGTTTTTGTTTTTTTTTTTGGGGGGGGGGGCGGGGGGGGGAGGCAAAAGGACTGCTTGCAAAGGACATTCATAAGGAAAAGCTTCCTGTTTATGCTGACGAATGTTTGTCCCGTAAAGCGGTGCGTAGCTGGGTAGAAACATTTTCTCAAAGACGCGAATGACGCCAAAGTTGAATGTGAAGTGAAAACGTGTTTTAGAAAACAGAGCACGCAGTTCTGTGCATCCAGTTTGGGAGGCATGATAAAACGATGGAATAAGTGCATCAATGTTGGTGAAAATTATGTTGAGACATAAAGAGACAAAGTATGTATACAAATAAACTGGTTTCAAGTTATTATCATATTTAGTTATTTTTCTACAGCCATTTGTAACTTACCTATTGACTTCCCCTCGTATATGACGTCACTTCATCCACGTGCATCTAATGATCACGGAACAGAAGTCTTCGCTAGAATTGTATTCCTAATAAATAATACCTGGCACGTAAGTGTAATCGTTAACGGTGGCTCTGATAACGCCAAGAGAGTCTTCGACGCTTGGGATCTTCGCCCGGGTACTTCACGAGTACTCCACCTTGCCCAATTGTGTCCAGAAGGCTAGCGGAGAGAGGAGGCAACTTACTTCTCCTTGACAGGGGATGCCCTATCCATACACATCTTATCCACACACACACACACACACACACACACACACACACACACGCACGCACGCACGCACGCACGCACGCACGCACACACACACACACACACACACACACACAAACGCGTTTCGACAAAAGTCTTTATCAATGTAATATAAATGTACCTTTGATCATAGATAAATAAGACTGTCTACTATGTCCAGCTCGGCGTCGTCAATAAAAATTGATGGTACCCAATGTGCACCTTGTGACATAATCTGTGACTCCTTTTTGTTCATTGTTAAACCAAATTCAGAACAAGCATTGGAGAATACAGATAGTAGACGTTGCATTTCTTCCTCAGAGTGGGTCGTAATTGCCGCATCATCTGTAAACAACTTTTTGATCAGTACCCTCCTAATTTTGGCCTTGGCCTTCAATCTCTGAGCATTGTAGAGGCCGCCATCTGAGCGTGAGTGAATGTATATACCACCATCCTGATCACGAAAGGCATATATCAGTAGAAGTGAAAAGTATATTCCAAAGAGGGTAGGGGATAGCACACAACCTTGCTTAACTCCACTCTTGATTTCAAACTTTTCTGAAGTTGTGCCATAAAATTTGATTATACCATTTATGCCTGTGTGGAACGATTCCACAACTGACAGAGTTGGCGGGCAGGCGAACTTCTTTAGCCCCTTGAACAGATGCTCACCACTGACCAAATCAAATGCCTTTGTTAGGTCGATGAAGGCAATAAACAGCTGTTGATTCTGTTCACAGCATTGTTCCTGCAGCTGTCACAATGAGAATATCATACCAATGGTAGACCGGTTCCGTCGAAATCTACACTGTCATTCGTGGTAGACTTGATCTCCCAAGATTGGAAAATCCCGGACACATGTTTCTTATGTTCCAGGTTGCAAGCCGTAGCGAGAAATTTCTATTTTTTTTATTTTAGTGCCAGGTGCATTGGTTTTACAACCTGCGTATCAGATTTTGTCCTAGCCCCAAGCATCCATTGAAGCAGGCAGGCTTAGGCTGATCAGCACTCAATTGGCTAGGCGATGCCCAGCTTGAGACGGGTGATGGCCGATCAGTGATATCTGTAGGTGTTTCCCACCGTTAGAGGCAACCTGTGTTGCCCCATGTCTACGCCAATTGACATGGACTGATAGCCCATAAGTGCTACGTCTCGTTTTAATTCCGAGACCGTTTAAGACCAGGGATGGAGTTATACCTCTCCATAGCACATATCTTGGGCTGAATTGTAGAGACCATGTGTAGCCCATGCAGCATGATCCCTCTCTCAGGTTGCCTAGTTTGTTCCAAAGGAAAGGTAACACCAATACATCTGGAGCAAGACAAGTTGCAGAAGCTGCTGGATCATCATAGAAATGCTCTAACTGCCCGCCTTTCGGACCTTCACTCCTGGACCAGTTGCAACCACGGCTTAGGGCCTGATATGCCCTGCCATGATATTTATTCTTAAGGCTGCATTTCCTCGCCCTAGGTTAAGGTTTGTACCCTCCAAATTGCGCTTTTCCGCAGAAGCCGTTGGCACATTGTGGGGTGTGTAGTTTGGTGAGCGCCACTAACATTCAGCGAATACAGAAAGACGGTGGTATCTCTACAGCCATACGGTAGCTCAGTTATATCTGACTAAGACCTGAAATGTGTCAGGCAATACATCGTGCAACCTATTGTTTCTAGGCTTCTGTATTTAAAAAAGCAGTCGTTGTAATTATTTTATACGCTCAACTGCGCCATGTCAGCAACAGCATCTACTTACAAACGTGTGTTACTACTAGATCTTCCAGGCACTTCTGATTCCATTGAATATTTAATTGATGTTTTTCCGTGGCAAATTTCATGACCCACGCTAAAGGTTATTTTATTTATATAAGCTGGGGATTTTCTTAGTCTACACCGCTAACTTTTAATTTTTCCGCCAGCTTGACCTAGATAAGGGGAAACAAAACAGGTTATGACTTAAGGCGTCGGAAATGTTGGATCTAAAATGTAGTTTTGAATGAGGGAATTCAAGGGGCTTATTGTCAACAGACGTTATATATTATAGAAGACTTCAGAAAAATATGTTCCGAAACGAATTCAAAAATGAAACCAAAAAGGCACATAAAAACCTCCCTGGCGTGTATTCAAGTGTAGATATGGAAAGGACAACTTTCAAGTCTGCCGTGATTGACATATTTGAAAATAAACGTGGAACCAAACAATAGTAGGGCATTACGAAAGATTAACAACCACTTGGTGGAACAATAAAGTTAAAGATAGTATATCAAGAAAAAATGTAGCTTTAATAAATGGACTACGTCTAAATTTGAACAAGGTTTTGTTACACATAGAATAGCGCTTCGAAATGCCAAAGGAACAATTGAACCATCCAAAGATGAATCCTGGAGAATATATGAACAGACGGCACTCTCAGCAAGGGCTACCCATGAGAATGTTATAAAGTTGTCAATAATATTGGAAACAGCGATACAAGATTGGACCCAACCACCATAATAAACTACTACCGCGATATATCATGAATTAATCCACATGAAAGACTAGCAAGGTGGACAGAATACTTATAAGAACTACTTAATCTCATGCATAACATAGAAAACCATAACTTTGTGCCTGAAAGCTGTGGAACAAAACAAAATAAAAAACTTCATTTCACCAAAAATAAAATCAGTTATACAGAAAAGTCCTGAAACCAAATCACCGGATCCAGATGGAATAACCACAGAAGCTTTTCAGGCCTGTGAGAAATTATGATTTAAATGGCTAACCAGACTGGGAAGAAAGAAACGTCTAGATGAATGGAAACAGGCAGTAATAATATTAATATGGAAAAAGAAAGGTAATACGAGAAAATATGAAACATACAGTGGTATATCACTCTTGAGTCATAACCCGCAACTTGGGACGCAGAGGTGTTTCCAAGGCAACAGGGTCGGGTTATATACTGGCCAAGACTATTGACGCGTCCTTGTCGAGCGTCCTGGGCAACAGGTCCCTTCGGGGTCCTGGCTAAAGTCAGTAGGATCGCCGATTCCTCCGAAGTCGGAGAGTGTCTGCCTGTACGGCGAGGAACCACCAATCTGCACACCAATAAGCCAGACATGGGACAACGAATACTCACGCAAACCTCAGGTCCTGTATGACAACACACTGATGTTGGATAACAGGATGCCTTCATCCGACATACAGGACTTCGTGTTGGAGCTCAAGCCAAAAAACACAAGCAAGCAAGCAACCCGCAACTTCTAAATTGATGCGTACCATTCAGCACGAAGCATACCAGCCTTCACCCTTGTCAGCATGCGTTGAGAATCAGTCACAATCACAACATGCGTATACAGTTTATTCTCCAACCAGTGGAAAGCTGCAGTGACCGGCTTCACCTAATTAAACTAATTAAAGTAACATTTTAGAACATGCATCTTTCCTATGGCGACATGCAGATATGAGTTATGGGCTGCATCGCAATCATCAAAGAAGAAAATCGGGGCTATTGAACTTAAATGTTACAGAAATATTCTTAGAATAAGATGAACCAAAAACAAGAAAAAATACGGACGTTCTACAAGTCATACATGTTGACAGACAGCTGGCACATAAACACCGCCATGTCTAGAAACTGAGACACTCTGGCCGTGTTACATGTAGGCAGACTGAGGCGAGATGGAATGTGAGAGAATATATATATATATATATATATATATATATATATATATATATATATATATATATATATATATATATATATATATATATATATATATATATATATATATAGAGAGAGAGAGAGAGAGAGAGAGAGAGAGACAGACAGACAGACAGACAGACAGACAGACATACAGACAGACAGAGATAGAGGGGGAGAGAGGTGGGGAGCGAGATAAGGAACGAACGAGGAGAAGAGATAGGTATACAGGGCGGGAGGGGGGGGGGAGACGAACGAATGAACGAACGAAAATCTTTATTATCAAACGGTTTAGAATAGGGCTCGCAGGCCCGTCTGACATTCTGCCCTTCTTTTCTATTTCCGATCATACATTCTTTCATTCAACATCTCTTATGAAGCAAATCTTTGACAACAAAAGAACAATAAGCATTAAAACGCATGAAAAATAATCGATAATACATGATTCACTGAGGCAATGTTTAACATGGGCGTTATAAATACCCAAGGAAGGCGTAACGTGCCATACTTATGGAAATGTTTTTTGGCTAGTTGTCGTTCGAGATAATTTACCATTATTATTGTCTTTGTTGTTGTTGTTGTTGTTTTTTTTTTATGGGGGGGATGTAGTCTGTCCTGAGGTAGTGTTAAAACAGGTTGCGACTGTATGTATAATGATTGGTGGTGTCTTTGATTTATTGTGGAAGATTGTTCCACAACTGAGTGGCAGAGTATGCTAAGCTTGTTTTATATAAGTCTATCCTAGGTTTAGGGACATGAAGTATATTTAGTCGTTCACTATGTCTTGCGCTATATTTAAACAATGGCCAAAGGTAGCTTGGAGCATTTCGAAATAGGATTTTGTGAATTAGTTTAGCCTTATTAAAACGACGACAGATATAAGGGAAATAATAGAGGGCCAAGTATAGACCGCTGAGGTACTCCAATATTAATGGTAATGGAGACAGGGGGGGGGGGGGTAGGAAAGGAAAGAGAGGAGGAGAAATATAGGTACAGGGATAAGGAGCGGGAGAGATAGAGAAATTGAGAGGGAGGGGGTAATAAGGAAAGATAGAGAGAGTGAGAATGATAGGTTCAGAGATATAGAGCTGGAGAGAGAGAAGGAGAGAGATAAGGAAAGAGCGGGGAAAAGAGACCAGGAGAGAGAGAGGGAGGGCGAGATATGGAAAAAGAGAAAGAGGAAGATATGTACAGGGATATAAAGCAGGGGAAAGAAAGAGAGAGAGAGAGAAATAGAGAGAGAGAGAGAGAGAGAGAGAGAGAGAGAGAGAGAGAGAGAGAGAGAGAGAGAGAGAGAGAGAGAGATTACACGTTCAATAATTGAAATCTTGATAGCTAACTAAAAATTGATACTGAACATTGAAAAATTGATACAGAACTGATACTAATCTCATAATGCGGCCTTAGGTTTCTGTGTCCGTGTGTTCCTCCGTGTGACATTTCATTACAGATGAAAGAACCTGCAACTCTGAATGCCTTTGTTGCCTGTCACTTGGTGTCTTTAACGCTGTCTCTCCCATCCAGTTGCTAATGGGAACTAACGGTGGTCTGGTTTAGCAAGAGTTACAGCAATAATGTGTTTAACAAAGGTTTGCAGGGCTTTGTGGTGAAACGCCAATGGCTCATGTCCTCATGCCTTCTTTTGTTTTGGGTAAACAGGGGGAAACGGCTTTCGGAAGCTCTCAGTTCTCTTGTTCGCTCAATCTCCATGAAAGATAGTTCTTTGGGGTTACCTTCATAACACAATCTTTACATGGAGCGAGTAGATATGGGTCTTTTCTTTCGGGTAGACCCGATGGAGCGCCTTGCGCCAAATGCGCACTGGTGCGGCTTCTGGAGAATTCATGTCCGTTTCTACTGATCGTTACTCACTGGCGAATGTCAAGAGTTCAAGTTAAAGATTGAGACATTTGAAAAGGTCTACTACTGGTGAAATGGAAAGGTAAACTTGGGTTTTCTTTGGTCCAGCCAAAACTTGGCCTATAAATCTCTGTTGTCTTAAAGACGGAGAGGATATGGCGAAACGGCAGTCTTGCCATATTGGGAGGGGGTGACCGTTAGCCGATCTGGCTACGCGTCTTGATCTTGGCATGGCAAGGGAACAAATCTGAAGAATAAATAGTTACCAAATGATATCGCTTGTTCTTGGCAGCCGATAGACGAGTGCTATCTTTCTTCCTACGGCTTACCGTTACTTAGTAGTATCTCTCATTGAAATATAAGCACATTAGATAGCTACGGTGTGCCGGAAGGAGGGAAGGGCTCCTTGGGGATGGGGTCCACCAATCTATGATCTATCTTCTTGAGCCGGAAGAGGCTATCCACGGTGCTATCTCTTTCGTCTTGTAGTCGATAGGATGATGTGGGGATTATAAATAAACTTCGTTATCTTATTGAGAGAACCTGCATTCCTCTGAATCTACGTGTTAGGTGAGGCACTGCCGGTACATTGCGGCGGCAGCTCAGACAAGAGCAGCAGCCGGAAGAGGTAGTATCTTCTTGCATATTCTTGCTGGGAATGGGGAACTACACTGCGTGCCATACAACCCCACTCCTATATTATTAGTTAACGGGGAGAAACACACAGATTACTAGGCGCACCACACCACAAGATCTTGGTTGTGAGAAAGGCATGGTTTGCAAGGGAGAAAGAAGCTGGGAAATGAATGTGCCCAATAATAATAAAGGCAGGGTATCAGGTATGAGTGAGGAGAGTGATTCGTGTATGTAACAGGGTGCATAGTATAGCCGACCGGACGTCTACAGATTGGAGGTCTATGCAAGCCAGGACGTAGCCAATCCAGGGGCTACCTGACATGTCCGACGCATTCAAGCAAGCCAATGATAAACTGGTGTTGGTAAGCTGAAATGCATAACTAATATGTGGTGCTTGAGTCAGCTTGATCCCTCACTCGAATGTTTGTCCTTTCCAGGGTCCTTCTTTTTGGAAGTATGAACAGAGCTGAAGATCTCGACAGGGCTCTACGCAGAAAGTATGTTTATGACTATGCCATGGCAAGGTTTGGGCCATGCCTGCTTTAAGAATATGATCTCTACGAGATAGAGCCACTGCTGACCTGGAAAGAATGACCATCAGCTGTACTGACACATCACCAGTCATCTCGATACGATTGGATTGAGTCCTTTTGTATTATTGGCTGGACCCCGCCAATCACTCAGACACACCCATTATTATATGAGAACTATTCTCCAGGACATTATTTCCTACCTGACATTATGCCACTTCCCTAGAACATTTGTTTACTAAAAAGACTGTGGTCCATGGAAATTTGGAAGTTTGCTTCTACAGAAGGCTGTTGTACGTACAACCAATTACCTGGAAGGAAGGAGATTCTTGCACACGCGGTGAGCTGTATGTGGACGGATCGGACAGTGTATGAAGCTGCGTCTATGAAGATAGCTACCTGAGGCTCTATGCCTGAACGTTATCCTTGTTGTGTCTGTTTAGAACTATCTGTTTTATCTGCCTTAATGTTTTCCTGTGCTGTTCTTTATTAATTTAATAAATCACGTTTTAGTTTACTCCAATGAGCACCGGGTTAATTATGTGTCAGCCAGAAATACACCTTAGGGACTAGGTCCCTAGGTCGACAGAAAGAGTGACAGTGAGTCCGGGGAACGGAGGAGGGTTGGCAAGTAAAGACCTATCCCAGTCAGGGCTATAGAATAACATTGAAATATTGTTACATAGTTACTTGGGACCCTCCACGTAGCTTGTTACAATTTCTGGGGGCTCGTCCGGGATATTTGAAATCCTGGTGGAGTTCTGGCTGATTTAGTGATAGGGGACAGATATTCTTGTCTACTATCAATAGGTTCTGCCTACCGTGCCTGGCTATTGTCTATACTCTTCCTGACACAGACTGACCGACATACGACGTGTTGTGGTCGTGAAATATATATATTTTGGTTATGTGAGATAGTCATTTTCTATACAATTTCTTGGGCACTTTCCCTCTCAGTTTAAGATGGCATCAGCTGGGTTTAATGTCGCTGACGTACAGGCTACAGGGCGTGAGATGGGCTATGATGGAGCGGAGTTACAGAAATATGTGCAGGAAGTGGAAAGAGACTTCAGACAGGCTGTGCGCGAAGCCAAGAAAATGGAGGCCGAGCAGGCAGTCAGAGACCATGAGTTCCGTATGAGGGAGTTGGAGCTAAAAGCTCAAACTGCCAAGGAAACCGAGGGTGCAGTGGGAGGCGCTGTTCTCCCTGACTCAACATCTTCTAGTGGCGGTCCATACCAGGCAATGAAGTTCCCATTACTCCCGTTCGATGAACACAAAGATAAGATCGACCAGTATCTTCACAGATTTCAGTCGATGGCTTTGGCTATGGGATTGGAACGTGGGAAATGGAACTTGAAACTCTCACAGGGCCTGAGGGGGACCGCGTACGAGGTCTACTCAAGGTTGCCACCTGGTATGGAGAATGACTATGAGGCCCTGGAAAAAGCATTATTGAAAAGGTTCCAGATGACAGCACATACATACCGACAACAGTTCAGAAAGTCGAAGAGAGAGCCAGGAGAGATGTTCGCAGCCTACAGTGTTAGACTGAAGTCTTACCTTTTGAAGTGGATGTCATTGGCTGGTTTTGCTAACGACTATGAAAGTTTAGAAGAATTAGTGGTCGTGGACCAAATGAAGAGGATGATGCCTAAGCCATTGCAAACCTTCTTGCTTGAAAATGGGGCAGAAAGGTTAGACGTAGTTAACACATTAGCGGAAAGGTATGTGCTAGCTCATGGGGATAATGGGGAACTGTCACAACCCAATCCCCGACCACCAGACACATGGTCTGGAAAGAAGAAGAACCCTAAAACAGCTCACACTAAGAAGGAGGATCCTTTCGAGAAAGTTCCTATTAAGAAACCCTCTGGTAAGAGTCCACCTGGATCTCCTAAAAGAAAGTGGAGTGAAAAGTGGTGCGCCTATTGCAAATCTCCCACACACAATACGGTTGATTGCCGGCGTAAACAGAAAGACTCTCACTATGCTGCTTGTCTTGTAGAAACCGGGGAAGGGTATCACAAGGAAGTAGAAGGGAGGGATCTTGGGAACAATGATTCAGAAAAACCACCAGTAGTAGAAACGGTACTTGTGAACGGACAACCAGTCGAGTGTCTCTATGACACCGGTCTGCAGTTTGAGGCCGTAATTTCCTCACACTTAGTGAGCCCAGAGCAGCTAACCGGGGAGTCTATTGAGATTCAAACGGCGACCAAGAGTGCGGTAGCGATGTCTCTTCCGATTGCGAAGGTAGACATCAAATCGAAATATGTTACCGGCACTATACAGGCAGCCGTTCTGCTAGATCCGATTTTCCCAATGATCTTGGGTTGTCGCTACGTCTTTCTAGGGATTCCAACAGAACCCATGTACGTAGGGGCAATGCAAACCAGATCTCAATCGGGAGATGAGCAGACGCCGGCCTTGATCGTGAATCCCTTGCCTGGGGAGTTACGAGCTGCTCAAAGCCAGGATGCTACTTTGCAATCTTGCTTTAACCAGTTGCCAAAAAGTTCTGACCCACCAAGACGGGGTCAATATTATATGAAGAATCGGTTACTGTACCGGAGAGCCGGAGTGGAGGATCGCCAGCATGGACAGCTGGTAGTTCCTAAGGTTTATCGGGAACAGCTTTTTCATATGGGACACACCATTTCTTTCAGTGGACATATGGGTGTCGGGGCAACTCTCCAGCGCATTTCCTGCCATTACTACTGGCCAGGGATGACTGGAGACGTGCATCGGTACGTCAAGTCGTGCCCAGAGTGCCAGCGTGTGGCACCAAAACACTGGACGGCTCCAGTAATCCTGGGCGACATGCCCATTATGAACTCTCCTTTCGAGAGAGTTGCCATCGATCTTGTTGGTCCTCTTCCTCGGACTAGGAAGAGGAATATGTATATTCTTACGATGGTGGATTGCTGTTCCATGTGGGGCGAGGCGATACCGTTGGCCACAATCGACTCTAAGCGAGTGGCTGATGCACTGATGGAGACCTTTACTCGGTTGGGATTTCCCAACCAGATCCTAACGGACAATGGGTCTCAGTTCTGTGGTAAGCTGATGGAAGAAGTCTTTCGTATCTTCCAGACTAACCACATTCACACAAGCCCGTACCACCCTCAGTCTAATGGGCAAGTAGAGAGGTTTAATGGTACCTTGATGACCATGCTTCGGAAGCTGGCTCAAGAGAAACCAGACAGATGGGATGAGTATATCTCAGCCGCCTTGTTCGCCTATCGGGAGGTTCCCCATGGGTCGACCGGGTTGCCACCAGCCACTCTACTATTCGGGAGGCCAATCAAGGGTCCCTTAGAAGCCCTATTGAGATGTTGGACAGAGGAAGAAACTTCCGAAGAAGTTGTATCCTCATATAAATACGTCGAAGAGTTAAAGAAGAAACTCCAGACGGGTTGGGCTTTGGCAGCTCAGAATCTGAGAGCGGCCAGAAAGAGACACGCGGCCTACTACAATAGAAGGACGAAAGATAGGTCTCTTAAGGTGGGGGGTCGGGTTCTGTTGTTACTTCCAGTAGGTTCCAATAAACTCGAGATTGGGTGGCAGGGGCCTTTACCGGTGGAAAGGGTTGTTTCCCGCACCAACTATGCCATCCGAATCAGGGGGAAGTCCAAAATCTTCCACATTAACCTCCTCAAGAAGTATGAAGAACGATCTGATGGTACTTCTCTCCCACTCATGACTATGGCGGTCGCGATGGAAACTGAATCGGGCGAAGACGCGGATGGCGGGTATCCTTTACACCCTGGGGAAACCTATAGGGATGTACATATAAATCCTGATCTGTCGGCTGAAGAAACAGACCTGGTCATCCGTTTGTTGGAGTCCCATCAGCAGATTCTTACCGATCGGCCAGGGCGGACAGGGTTAGTCGAGTTTGATATGACTCTGTATACCCAAGACCCCGTTCGCCAAAAAATATATCCAGTGCCCTTTTCGAAAGAGAAGGCCCTGGAAGCTGAAATCCAGAAGCTTCTGGACGATGACATCATCACTCCTTCGACTTCTCCGTATAATGCCGGGGTTGTCTTGTTGAGGAAGCCAAGCGGGGAGCACCGCTTATGTATTGATTACAGGCATTTAAACAGTTGTACGACATTCCAAGTTGAGCCGTTACCAAACACAAATCAACTATTTGCCAGATTAAATAGGGCAAAGTACTTCTCAAAAATCGATTTAAGCCGGGGATATTATCAGATCCCTGTGAAGCCTGAGGTTCGGCCCATGCTCGCTTTCAGTACTCCGAGCGGCCATTACGAATTTAAGGTGATGCCTTTTGGGCTGAGCAATGCGCCCAGTGTGTTCACACGCATGATGAGAAAGTTATTAGACCCTTTAAGGGATCCCTCTGTCGTCTCGTTTATGGATGATATTCTCATCGCGTCTGACAATCTGAATGATCACCTGAAATCCTTGGAACAGATCTTCATAAGATTGAAAGAGGAGGGGTTAACCGCCCGTCCAGCCAAATGCATGATTGGATATCAATCCTTGGAATTTCTGGGACATACTATTACCCCAGGGGGACTGGTACCGGAAGAAAAGAATATTGAGAAGGTTCGTCTCGCACCCCGTCCTAAATCCAAAAAAAGATGTTAGGTCTTTCTTGTCTCTGTGTGGGTTTTACCAGAAATTTATTCCGAAGTTCAACGAAATTGCGGCGCCGTTAACCGAGACTCTGAAGAAAGGATCGCCAGATCTTATAATCTGGACCCCGAGCTGTGAAGAAGCTTACGGGAAGCTGAAACAGGCTTTGGTGGATAGGCCAGTCCTGCAACTCCCAAATTTGGAGAAAACGTTTGTTCTAAGAACCGACGCGAGTAACATAGGGATTGGGGCAACTTTGTTGCAGGAAGGGCGAGATGATGCTTCGGTGCTATGTCCGGTGGCGTATGCAAGTAGAAAACTGTTACCCGCCGAACGGAATTACTCCACAGTCGAACGGGAATGTCTGGCTCTAGTGTGGGCGGTACAGAAATTTCAACCTTATCTGTATGGAGTACCGTTCAAAGTGCAGTCCGACCATCAACCTCTGACCTTTTTGGCAACTTCTAAGAAACTGAACGCGAGGTTAATGAGATGGTCATTACTCCTACAACCCTATCAGTTCACGGTCGAATACATCCCCGGAAAGGAGAATGTGGGAGCGGATTTCCTATCACGGCATCCTATGGTTGAATGTGAGGGTGGGGTCATTCGAACAGAACCTCTGGCAGTAGAAAGTTCGTAGGGTTCGACTTTCTTAAGATGGGGCCTATGTGGTGAAACGCCAATGGCTCATGTCCTCATGCCTTCTTTTGTTTTGGGTAAACAGGGGGAAACGGCTTTCGGAAGCTCTCAGTTCTCTTGTTCGCTCAATCTCCATGAAAGATAGTTCTTTGGGGTTACCTTCATAACACAATCTTTACATGGAGCGAGTAGATATGGGTCTTTTCTTTCGGGTAGACCCGATGGAGCGCCTTGCGCCAAATGCGCACTGGTGCGGATTCTGGAGAATTCATGTCCGTTTCTACTGATCGTTACTCACTGGCGAATGTCAAGAGTTCAAGTTAAAGATTGAGACATTTGAAAAGGTCTACTACTGGTGAAATGGAAAGGTAAACTTGGGTTTTCTTTGGTCCAGCCAAAACTTGGCCTATACATCTCTGTTGTCTTAAAGACGGAGAGGATATGGCGAAACGGCAGTCTTGCCATATTGGGAGGGGGTGACCGTTAGCCGATCTGGCTACGCGTCTTGATCTTGGCATGGCAAGGGAACAAATCTGAAGAATAAATAGTTACCAAATGATATCGCTTGTTCTTGGCAGCCGATAGACGAGTGCTATCTTTCTTCCTACGGCTTACCGTTACTTAGTAGTATCTCTCATTGAAATATAAGCACATTAGATAGCTACGGTGTGCCGGAAGGAGGGAAGGGCTCCTTGGGGATGGGGTCCACCAATCTATGATCTATCTTCTTGAGCCGGAAGAGGCTATCCACGGTGCTATCTCTTTCGTCTTGTAGTCGATAGGATGATGTGGGGATTATAAATAAACTTCGTTATCTTATTGAGAGAACCTGCATTCCTCTGAATCTACGTGTTAGGTGAGGCACTGCCGGTACATTGCGGCGGCAGCTCAGACAAGAGCAGCAGCCGGAAGAGGTAGTATCTTCTTGCATATTCTTGCTGGGAATGGGGAACTACACTGCGTGCCATACAACCCCACTCCTATATTATTAGTTAACGGGGAGAAACACACAGATTACTAGGCGCACCACACCACAAGATCTTGGTTGTGAGAAAGGCATGGTTTGCAAGGGAGAAAGAAGCTGGGAAATGAATGTGCCCAATAATAATAAAGGCAGGGTATCAGGTATGAGTGAGGAGAGTGATTCGTGTATGTAACAGGGTGCATAGTATAGCCGACCGGACGTCTACAGATTGGAGGTCTATGCAAGCCAGGACGTAGCCAATCCAGGGGCTACCTGACATGTCCGACGCATTCAAGCAAGCCAATGATAAACTGGTGTTGGTAAGCTGAAATGCATAACTAATATGTGGTGCTTGAGTCAGCTTGATCCCTCACTCGAATGTTTGTCCTTTCCAGGGTCCTTCTTTTTGGAAGTATGAACAGAGCTGAAGGTCTCGACAGGGCTCTACGCAGAAAGTATGTTTATGACTATGCCATGGCAAGGTTTGGGCCATGCCTGCTTTAAGAATATGATCTCTACGAGATAGAGCCACTGCTGACCTGGAAAGAATGACCATCAGCTGTACTGACACATCACCAGTCATCTCGATACGATTGGATTGAGTCCTTTTGTATTATTGGCTGGACCCCGCCAATCACTCAGACACACCCATTATTATATGAGAACTATTCTCCAGGATATTATTTCCTACCTGACATTATGCCACTTCCCTAGAACATTTGTTTACTAAAAAGACTGTGGTCCATGGAAATTTGGAAGTTTGCTTCTACAGAAGGCTGTTGTACGTACAACCAATTACCTGGAAGGAAGGAGATTCTTGCACACGCGGTGAGCTGTATGTGGACGGATCGGACAGTGTATGAAGCTGCGTCTATGAAGATAGCTACCTGAGGCTCTATGCCTGAACGTTATCCTTGTTGTGTCTGTTTAGAACTATCTGTTTTATCTGCCTTAATGTTTTCCTGTGCTGTTCTTTATTAATTTAATAAATCACGTTTTAGTTTACTCCAATGAGCACCGGGTTAATTATGTGTCAGCCAGAAATACACCTTAGGGACTAGGTCCCTAGGTCGAAAGAAAGAGTGACAGTGAGTCCGGGGAACGGAGGAGGGTTGGCAAGTAAAGACCTATCCCAGTCAGGGCTATAGAAGATTATTTAAACATTGTGACAGGGCTATTTGGGACCCTCCACGTAGCTTGTTACAGGCTTAAATGTGAAAGAGTTGATTAGCAACTTGGGCAGTTATGCTGAATCTGGACCTCTTGCTGCTGCTGCTGCTGATGCTGCTGATTCAGGTGATGGTGATGGAAGACCTGCATCAGCTTAAGCAACGAAACAAGAGAAGAAAGAAGAGTCTGAGGAGTCAAATGAAGATATGGCTTTTAGACTGACTCATCTTCCTGTAGTTATGACAAAATTTTATATTATAATAAATATTAATAAATAGTGTTAAAATATGGGACACAATAAATAACTGTCTAGAATAGTTAAAGCAAGAGAAGTAATTAGGAACGAGTGGATTGCAGATGTTATTTTACGGGACAGGGGTTTGTTGGTTGATTGTAAAGCATCTGAAATACTGTGAATTTTAACTCTGAAGTATATTGCACTCGCAGCCAGGCCATCGAAGCCCTGTAAAGGGTTGTATCTATTGCATTGAGAAATGTTTAGAGATGTTCCTCCCGCCTCTATTCCAACATGTTGCCAATAGGGGAATTGTATTGCAGAGCTCTTCTTCCCCTTGAGTTCTATGTGGGAGTCCCCCCCCTCCCCCCAGGACATGGTGGTGTTGGGAAACGGGCAGGCGGACATGTTGCCAGGGTCTGCACCTCTCGGTGGGGTACTGGTGAATGACAAGGCAGACATAGTCGGGGTCCTTTGGCATCGTGTGTGTGGTGCACAGAACAGGTGGATCATCACGGCCTGTGGAGATTGGTGCAGCAGGGAGTATCTGGAGGATTTGGCCAACACTCGGGACTCAGAGGAAAGGCCAGACGGATCATAATCAGACTGCTACCTGCACCATTAGTATTGGAAATCTTCGCTGGCTGTTGAAGATTAGGACAGAAGACGTATGCGAATGACCTGAGTGCTGTGATGTTGGTTCTAGACTCATCTAACCTCAACTCAATTCCACAAGACGCTCAGAAACTAAAAGGGTTTGTAAATAAATACTTTGCCGCAACTTCACATCAGCTGAGTGGCATGTTAGTATTAACCAGATCATGATTCGACTCAGTACATACGAACTAACTTATATTGTACCTAGGATATAAATGCTTCCTGGGGTAGAAGCCTGTCTTACTACTAGGCGCGTTCACCGGGTGGCGGATGGTGGAGTGGATTCTAGATATTTTGTCTAGGGGTTAGCTGTCTGTGGCGGTGGTCACAGAGAGAAGACGGGTTAGTTGGTGGGGCAGCTATCTCTACCAAATACCTCAAAACTCTATGACGTGGCCATCGACGGGTAAGGGGATCCATATATAACCTTTCCACTCTGCTGCCTTTGCTGAAATGCTGAAAGTTCATTTGACAGCCCAATAGAGCAATCGGGACGTTTTAAAGGAATCTGAATCGCATAGACAACTTATCACAAACAGCAGAAAGAGACAGTCGTCGCATTTTTTTTTTTTTGGGGGGGGGGGGGCGATTATGAGAAGACAACAACTGGAACATGTTGTGACAATTGGAAAGATTTGCGGAAAGAAAGTTAGAGGAAGACAGCGTGAGAAGATTCTTGACAGTCTTGTGTCATGGCACGGAAGGGAGTCAACACACGAATCGATCCTTGACGTCGGAGATCGTAATTTATGGAGAGGTATGGTACTGGAATATGATAACTGCTTCCTCCACGGGTTTTGAGTATGTTTGGTCAACAGGGTATTTGTTTTTGTTTTGTTTTTTTGTTTTTAATCCCTCCCGGGATGGAGTGGGGGAGGCACTGCTTCAGTGGACACATTACCATCGGGACGCAGATAAACTTAATAACCTCTACACGTTAGCCCACCCCACCCTCAACTTACGTACCTATCTAAAATTACAGGAACATTTTCACAAACTCCGCCCCAGCTGGTGCAAACAAAGCCAGCCCCGCGATGAATAAACTAGTCGCTGACTTACTTCAGAGGTCATCGAACTAACAACAAATGCACCTATCGTTTGTCAATCGTGTTGTGAATGTCGGAAGCCAACCAGGTCGGTGTATCACATTCGTGATATTCACAACAAGCAATATCCTTTAATGCATATTTCAGAAATATATTGCCACGAATGAATGCGGTACATTGACAGCCTGTGGTATACTGATGTGTATGAGTAATCGGATACTATTAATATTCGCGCATGTGGCGTATATGTTTCAGTGAAGTGGCTGACCTCTGTTGGATCAACTCGGTAAAACAAACGTTGTTATCTATACTAGGTTAAATCTGGAACCCAGCCGGCACACGGTGTGTCGGTGATGAGGGTGCATTGCCGGCGAGGATTGGCGCTCAAAACTGGGCCTGTTATAGGTGTCACTGAAATTTCTAATGATAACGTGTATCTGATGTTAGTTTCTTTGTGTGTTGCAAGCAGTGAATACGGGGACTTATAACTTCTGTACTGCAACCAGGCTTCCGCGTGTTTGGTAAGTTGGTCATGAGTTTATTTTCAACTGTCATTTACCACCTTTAGTACCTTTCGGTGTGGGACAAGAGGGCCTTGAGCCTGAGGAATTAAGTGCCATGGGATGATTAATTGTCTTAAGCGACTTCCCGTATCTGCCAAGGGTTTATATACAGTAGTTTTCCGTATGCAACGTCTTTTAATTTGATATATAATACAACATGCCTGCTATCATATTACAACTTTTAAGTGATAACTGTTACACACTCCTACTTCCCGTTTTCCATCATGTATTTTTATTAGATCAAAACCTACGGTTTGTTTGGCACTGAATCTGTTAATTATTTGTATTTAAAAACAATGGCTCTTTACTGATCACTTCATTTTTGAGGTTGAACGAGGGTTCTATTCTGGCTCTCGTTGTTCGCTACGGGATAGAAAGAAGGCTACCTGTTCTTCTCTGCACTCAGTCCTACAAACATATGATGGTCCTAACACTTCGTATACCAATTGCAGGTTTAGTCTACGGGACCTGGTTCTAAATACCGGGATCCCTAGGCAACATAGCCTAATCGTGCAAGAAAACAGACCTGATGCGTGAGCGGACAAAACATAACCTCTCATATTTATCAGTAGGGCACATGACGATGATTAATGAAATTACGAGATATAAATTTTAATGTGTTTCTTCTTCTCCTTCATTCATCTGTCGTGTGATGAACTGAAATATGAACATTACAAATTAGTAATTCACATGCCTGATTCAACGAAGAACGATCTGGAAACAGGAGAATTAGGGAAAACGTGAATATGGTGAGAACTTAGAGATAGCAAAAGATATGATTGCATGGGGTGAGGTTGCTGAGTGTCCAATGAGAGATAAGGACACAAGCAAAAGAAGGAGAAAACAGGAGAGGAAGAAGAAGGAAGGTTGATGGAGGAGGAAAAGGAAAATAGAGGGAGTAGAAGGGATGAGAAAGAAGGGGTTAGAGAGTATGAAAACGTAGGTTACAGGTAGGCACTAGTTTCCAATGTGTTGCCATATCAACTTGTTTCATTGTGATTGTACAAGCTACCATCATACTATATATATATATATATATATATATATATATATATATATATATATATATATATATATATATATATATATATAATCAAACTATGTCTAAACTTGCTTTATCAATGGGTTTATCTTGCTTTTAAAACAATAAAAAAATAAAATAAAGTGAGGTTGCGTGGCCGAATGGATAAGAAATAACCTTCTGGTATGCTGATGTCGAGATATCGAATTTAACCCACACTGGTCAACTGGATTAAAATGTTGACGCTGATGCCGAGATGGAAGGTTCAACTCCACACCGATTAGTTGGATTAAAATGTTGACTTCTCCTCCGTGACTTGTTAGTTACAAGTACCTCAGAAGTCGGATGGCGAAGGACACAGGTAATCATCATCATCAAGTGCCGTGCTAGCTGGCGTAGGCGTTCATGGCTTTCCATAGATCTCGGTCTTTGGTTTTCTGGATCAACTCTGCTGCTGATATTCCTCCATGCCACCGTCTCAATCCATCCAGCATCATTTCTCTTGGCCTGCCTCTGCCTCTCTTCCCCTCGATCTTTCCAGTTGTTACGATGTTCTCCAATGCCTATTTTCTCATCACGTGACCGAAGAAAGATGTTTGTCTCTGTTTTATTGTTGTATATAATGTTCTAGTTTCATTAGCCTGTTTCAGGCAGTCGTCGTTAGTTACTCTGGCAGTCCAAGGAATTCGCAACATTCGTCTCAGGAACCACATCTCTGTTGCTTCTAATTTCTTCTTAATTTGTTCATTCACATTCCAAGATTCACTGCCATACAGCAAAACTGGTTCTACATAGCATTTCAGAACTCTCTTTCTTACATTCAGTGATAGTGACTTATTGCATAAGATACTCTTCATTTTCTGCAATGCAATTTTTGCCTACACTATTCTGCTCCTAATCTCTGTTGTACATTTTCCATCTGATGTTATAAATGCCCCTAGGTATCTGAAATTATCCACTTGGTTAAGGATTTTCCCTTCTATTTCTATGTCACATTTTGGTGTCACCATTTTCTTTGATATTACCATTGTTACTGTTTTCTTGATATTCAAGGAGAGTCCTTTCCTTGCACTCTCTGTTACTACAACGTCTAATAATTGTTGTAGGTCTGTTGAATTATCTGCCACCAATACTGTGTCATCTGCATAGCGTATATTATTTATATTATAACCTCCAACTAGTATTCCTGGCATCTCTTTGATCTCTCTCATTATTACTTCGCTATAGAGGGAGAAAAGAACTGGTGACAAGACACACCCTTGTCGTACTCCTAGCTTTATCTGTTCGTAACTACCCTCTTTATTTCCCATTTTAATTGCTGCTACTTGGTTCCAGTAAAAATTCTTTATTATTCTTACATCTTGTCCATCAATGTTGATATCTTCCAACATTTTAATCAGTTCATAATGTTTTACTTTATCAAATGCCTTAGTATAATCTATGAGGCACAAATATATGTCTCTCTGTTTCTCTACTGACCTTTCTATTAGTGTCCGTAATGTATAAATTGCATTGTTTGTGCCCTTTCCTTCCACAAATCCATACTGTTCTTCACTAATTTCAATTTTTATTTTATTTTTGGTTCTTCTCATTATGATTCTGAGTAGAAGCTTAGTGATATGGTTTATGAGGTTAATTGTACGAAAATCGTCACAATCAATTGCTCCTGGTCTTTTTGGTATAGCTATAAATACAGATTTCAGCATATTACTGGGTAAATATCCACTGCTGTAAATATCATTCAACATTTTGGGTAATATATCTACTCCAAATTCTCCCAATACTTCTAATTCTTCTATTGTGATTTCATCTGGCCCAGCTGTTTTTCCTTTCTTCATACGTTTCATAGCGTCAGCGACTTCTTCTTTCAGAATAGGTGGACCTTCTAAGTTACTATCTTCTGTTAATTCTTCCCTTTCTCCGTCATATAATTCTCTTATATACTCATTCCACCTCTTCATTATAGCACCTTCCTCTAATAATATCTTTCCTGTTTTTGATTTCAAACACCCTGTATTTATTCTTATATTCCTTCCTGTAAGCTCACTGATTTGTCTGTGCATATATTGTGTATCTTTAATGGAATTTAATTCAATTTCTTTGCATTGCTCGTTTAACCAACTTTATTTAGCCTTCCCACATTTATCTTTTATTTCCTTATTTATCTTAGCGTATTCTTGTTTGTCAGTTTTCTTTTGTCCATCAGTTTTAAGATTTCTTCATTCATCCATTTTTTCTTAGCTATTTTGCCTCTCTCCTGTAATACTTCTTTGCTAGTTTGTTGAATGGACTCCCTTAACATTTCCCATTGTTCATTTATACTCTGTATTTTAGCTATTGCATTATACCTATTTTTCACAGTCACTCTGTATTTTTCTTGCATTTCTTTATCTATTTTCAGAAACTCTTTATTAAGTCTCATGTTCTTAACCATTTTTCCCCTCTCTTTAATCTTACTTTTATTTGTCCACATAGTGGTACATGATCACTATTACAGTCAGCACCA
Source organism: Cepaea hortensis (assembly GCA_963921405.1). Lineage (NCBI taxonomy): Eukaryota > Metazoa > Mollusca > Gastropoda > Stylommatophora > Helicidae > Cepaea > Cepaea hortensis. The sequence goes on from OY992878.1 coordinate 143,674,021, forward strand.
GGCATTGTCTTTACATTAATTAAAGCATTTCTAAATCTTTTATTAATTAGTATGTAGTCAATTTGGTTACGTATTTTCTTATCAGGGCTTGTCCATGTGCACATACATCTTTTATGGTGTTTAAACCATGTGTTTCCAATTATCATATCATTGATATTTGCCCATTCTATTAGCTTTTCCCCTCTTTCATTTCTTGTACCTAAACCATAATTCCCCACTACATCCTCCATTTTTCCCTTTCCTACTTTTGCATTAAAATCACCAAGTATTATTTTTATTTCTTTTGATCCAATTTGAGCCATCACCATTTCTATTTCGTCGTAAAAGTGTTGGATTTCTTCATCACTACTGCTTGTTGTTGGTGCATATACTTGTATAATATTTATATCTATTTGTTTGCCTTTGATTTTTACCATAATAACTCTATCTGAAATACACCAGTATCCATTAATTGACTTGGCTGTTTTTTCGTCTAATATTATTCCTACACCTTTTTCATGTGTATCCCCTCCAGAATAAATTATTGTGTGATTGTCAGCTATAATTTTGCCCGATCCTTTCCATCTCATCTCACTAACGCCTAGTATATTCATTTTCATGCTATCCATCTCTCTTAGAACATTGGTCAACTTTCCTAGCTCATTTAATGTCCTAACATTCCATGTTCCTACTCTAAATTTATTTATTTTAGTTATGATTTTGCCATCAGTAGCTGGATGACGGTCTGGTGTCACCTATGGCTCATGACTGTCCCTACCGGACGAGGATGTCCTAAGACAGCGATTAACGTCGTTCATTAACTCTGATATATGTTTTGCCATGAAGTCTTGGGAAGATAATGTGGTGGTTTCCCCTTGCCTTCCACATCCACATGGTGGTCTTTTTACCTCTGCCTTTGACAGCCATTTCCGACTGTAAGGACACAGGTAATAGGGAAAGCTAATGATGACTAAGAGGTCATCAAGCTCCTCATTTTGGAGAAGCCTGGGTTCGAAACAAGGTGTGGATTTTCTTTTGTTATAAACTTCCCCTCTGAATTGAGTTCATGCGCCAAACGTCTAGCGTTTGTTGTTGGAAACTAACAAATGGGACTATAGGTACAGGTTGAGCCTTGTGTGACCTATGAGAGGAGAAGACTAATTATGGAGACATCTGTGTGTGGAAAATGAAAGCGATCTTTTGCAAACATAAACATTCCGGGACAGATGAGTCCAGCTGTGCGCATACATATGCGAGTCATGCTCGTATTGACAGCTGCTGCAGACTGCACTTTACTGTTTGTTTACTCGCTGTTTTTATACATTCAGCCGCCTGTTTACTTTTGTATCCTAGTAAAGGTCACATCTATTAGTAAAGCTCTTGTGCATTCTGCCTATCTGTCTGCAGTTTTCCATCCGTCTGTTTAGCTATCTAATAGCCAGACTTACTGAGCGAAAGAATAATTTTCGGAGCAGGCTCAGATCAGTTGTTATCTTTACAGCGAAAGTAGGCTGCGAAGGGATGGATTTCCCTCACTAACTGTCTCTCGCCAGCTTCTATAGTCTAACAGTAGATTAGTCGTCGGCAACTCACGGCTCGCGTGTCAAGATTAGCACATGAAACTATTTTCTATGGTACCCTGATGGAATTGAAATCGTCGGGTGCATACTGCCGAGTTACATATCATATGAAGAGAATAATTCTATCTTTAGCGATATGTCCTGTTCTCCATATATTATTTTAGTTCTCTCCATGAGCTCTACATTAGTCATACTACTTTAGTCTCACTGTTCTGCTTGCCACTTACGACTGGTTGAAAAAGAGGCTGATGAATCCACCCGTACAAAAGATTTGCATCTGGCGTTTCGTGTAGCATTAGCACATGCAATCACAGGTCGGGGGACGACATAGATGCATTAATAATCTGTGCGCTACGGAACACAGCTATGGACAACAACGCTAAGGCAGATATATTCCGAGTGTTGTAACGAAGATTCTTGAAAATTAATCAATAAGATTAAATCAGGAAACGCCTGACCTGCATTGGATAATGACACCTTGATCAACTTTTGAGATAATGTGATGTTAGAAAACAAGCATGTAGCAATTGGAAATAATAAATAAATGAGATTTACTTCTGTAAGCAAATGACAGTGATAGGTACTTAAGATAAAAGTTACGGGTCTTTTCGCCGAAACAGTTCATTTGATAATTTATATGGTTACTGAATAGTTATCGGTAAAAGTAGTCCCAATGCTCTTGCTAACACTGGGGTGTGAAGTGTTTGGCCTTCATATATCCTAGACCGTCATCATATGAAGTAGGGTGGCTAGTTTCCTCCCTCGTCGCTATCCCTTCCCAGACAGTTCTCGTAAATTCTGGCAATCGTCTGGTACCCAGTTGTACCAGACTAGGTCGACACCTGAGCTGTTCTCGTAGGATAATATAATCTGGTCACTGCTGCAGAAAAAAACCGGAAGCTATGTGTTGGCAGGGAAATCGTAAGCCGCTTTGCCAATGATTTTCTTACTGAACGGACGTTACAGATTAGAGGCATTGTAGACTGTAATTTATATTTGTTGTTATTTGAGAAGGGTATAATTTTGTTTGCGTTGGTGAATTCTGTTTCAGCCTTGTCTGTCCATCTTTCTGTCAGTCTCTCCGTCCGTTCCCCGCCCGTCCGTCCGTCCGTCCGTCCGCCCGCCCGCCCGTCTGTCTGTCTGTCTGTCTGTCTGTCTGACTTTGTGTGTGTACGCGCGCGCGCGCGCGTGTGTGTGTGCTTCTATTGCCCTTAATGCATTTCACCCTACTTCCCTCCTCCTCCTTCTTCTTCTTCTTCTTCTTCTTCTTCTTCTTCTTCTTCTTCTTCTTCTTCTTCTTCTTCTTCTTCTTCTTCTGCTCCTTCTTCTTCTTCTTCTTCTTCTTCTTCTTCTTCTTCTTCTTCTTCTTCTTCTTCTTCTTCTTCTTCTTCTTCTTCTTCTTCTTCTTCTTCTTCTTCTTCTTCTGCTTCTTCTTTTTCTTCCTCTATTTCTTCTTTTCTTCAGCCTATTATCCCCCAAAGAGTCATAGTCTCTCAGCCAATTCACGCCATACATGTCTATGGTTTGCCGCCTCCTGCGGTTCACTGCATGTCCCCATCATATTAATCGTCTCTGTTCTTTTTAATTGTGTCTTGTTAATTACCCCTCTATTTCTTTTTCCTTGTGGTATGTAGAGAAAGGACTGTCTATTTACGCTATCAACAGGCATTCTCAATGTGTTTCTCGGCGTCAGTGACCTTTCTTCTTGATTCGCTGAAATGTTATTAGTTCTTTCCATAACCACTGCTTTATTAATTATGCCATACCGGCTAAGCCCTATTCTGTGCTGGTATTGGTTAATGTTTGTTTGTAGTTTAAATATTAATTAGCTTAATAAAGATAACATATAGAGACATGAAATGCATTCTTCGTGAGGAAAAACTAACAGTATGTTTCGCTAGGATGACTCTAGTCGGCTTTATTAATCTTACTATCAACATCACAGAATGGTATAGAAAACCTAATAACCTCAATGTAAAGAAATAGTAAAAATCGCAACTTATATCTTAACATTGCAAAAACAAAGATGATGTATACAGATAAAACTACTATAGAGAGAGAAATATTTAATGAGGAAAGATTGGAGGTGGTGGAACATCTTGAGTATCTTGGATCATTGATTACCAACAATGGTGACACAATGAAAGAAATTAAACGACGACCATAAATTGCTCTTCAAAGACTAAATAAATTAAGGGGACGTAGAGGTGTTTCCAAGGCACCAGGGCCGGGTTATATACTGGCCAAGACCTATTGACGCGTCCTCGTCGAGCGTCCTGGGCAACAGGTCTCTTCGGGGTCCTGGCCAAAGTCAGTAGGATCGCCGATTCCTCCGAAGTCGGAGAGTGTCTGCCTGTACGGCGAGGAACCACCAGTCTGCACACCAATAAGCCAGACATGGGACAACGGATACTCACGCAAACCTCAGGTCCTGTATGACATCACACTGATGTTGGACAACAGGATGCCTTCATCCGACATACAGGACTTCGCGTTGGAGCTCAAGCCAACGAACACAAGCAAGCAAGCAAGCAATAAATTAAGGAGTGGGACAGATAGAACTACCAAAATTAGATTGTTAAGAGCTATTGCATCGTTCCCAATGCAACATTCGCCTGTGATACTTGGACACTTACTAAACAAGCTAATCAGCGCATAAATGCCTTTGAATATAAATTTTATAGACGGGTTCTAAGAATATCTTGTATAAAGAAAAGAACAAATGCATCCATACTTCAAGAGCTGAATATTGAAGAGAGTTGGCTATTAAAGACGATAAAACAAAGAAAATTGAAATATTTTGGTCATATGAAACGTCATGAGAGTTTGGAGAGAACAATAATGGAGGGTTATAAGCCTGGGAATAGAGGAAGAGGCTGGCCAAAGAAAAGATGGGAACAGTATGTGGCGGATGATCTCCAGATGGGTGTATCGGACGCGGGACATCTTGCTAGTGATCGAGAAGTTTTCCGGAAAGTTGTTATGGGAGCGAGGTTCTGCAAAGGACATGATACTGAATGAATGAATGAAGTATAGACGATAATGAAGTTAACTACTACGAGAAATGGAGTTCAATGGATTCTAACAGAGATGACTGTTATCTGGAATTCGCTGGAAATTACTACTTGATGTGCTGACAGGAAATCTGATGCGAGATAAACAACAAGATGAAATACACTCACTTGATAGATTAACTCTAAACATGCATAGGGAAAAGACAAAGGTACTGGTAATGAGAATAAACCAAGCAAATGATAATCTCACCTACCGTGGTGAACCCCCACTTTAAGAGTGGGAAAGATACATATAGTCCTAGTCTATATAATCTAAGTAGAGACTGGATTATGAAGTCAATAACTAATGTGAAAAAGAAATGAAATTCAAATGACTCTAACACAGAAGATAGTTATCAGGAATTCGCTGGAAACGATTACTTTATGTGCTGACAGGAAATCATGCAAGATAACTAACTAACAAGATAAACCACACACTTGACAGGAGGTCGCAGTAATTCGGTTACACATGCATAGGGGAACGGCAAAGGTAACGAGAATAAATCAAGCAAATGATAACCCCACCTGCCATGGTGAAACTCCACTTTAAGAGGGGGAACGATACAGGTAGCATTGAAGGCAAAGACGGGAGAACAGATTGAGGTATTAAAATAGATAATTAAAAACATGAAACGAATCTCTTTCATAGCACTGTGATATTTGTGGACGTCTAAAGAAATTAAAAATAGTACTGTTTAATTATAATTTCAGATCAGCATTATTGTGTGGCTTCGAAACAATAAGAACGGCGAAACCAATTACTGATAAACAACAAACATTTAATCATTGACAACTGTGTAGAACAGAAGGACTAAAATGGCATGACACAATCATCAGCGGAGATAACCGGATATGTGTCTTTGTACAAGTGAAGTTAGTAGAATATCCTTTATCCTAAATATTCTTAAACAAATAAATCGGTATAACTATCTCGGAACAGTCGTGATGACAAATGCCTTGCAGAGATTAGATCCAAAATTTCCATGGCAAAAGTGGCCTTCTGCAAAATGGAAAACATACTTACAAACAAACAGTTGTCAATTGCAGTGATAAAAAGAGTGTAGAAGTGCTATATAGAGCCCATGTTGTTTTATGCATGTGAAACATTGACAATTAACAGACAGGCTGAGAAATATCTAATGGCGGTGGAAATGTGGGTGTTGAGAACACTGCATAGAATACCATGGACGGACAACAAATCAAATAAGATGGTCCTTCGGGATGTAAATAAAAACCTGAGACTGAATGGAGAAATTAGACTTAGACAGACAAGATTTTTTAGACTTGTTATGAGGAAAAATGGACTTGAAAATTTAGTGATAACTGGCAATCTTGATGGGAAGAAAGCAAGAGGAAGACAAATGGATAAATACCTTGATGGTTTTACAGCATGGCATGGTCGGAACAAGAACACAGACCTGATTTGAGACTGGAGACCGTGTTAGATGGCTAGCCATGACCTCGCACGCCTACCAACATGGCACTTGATGATGATGATGATGATGATGATGATGATGATGATGATGATGATGATGATGTCCTTTACAGGAAGTCGCAGCCAACTCAGAAGTTTTAGCTGTTTGTGATTTCTTGGCTAGTTTACGTTCAGTAGTTTTCTTTCTGAACTTACCGGCACTCATACCATTGTATGAAAACTAACGCAAGGCGGACAGCTTCCAAATCTCCCGCAGCTGTGTTTCTAACGTGGTATGTGGGAGTGCGTATTGCTTTCGTAAGCCCTTCTCCGCAACGCCGTCTCCGTGTACAAAAGGAGTATAACATATGCTTGGACTGAATAGAAAGCACACTGATACAACATGTGTAAGGTAGAACTAGAAAGCGCTTTATCTGGAACCAAAACCAGGGCAAAAGAAATAGAGAGAGGTCTAAAATCCAAACCAGGGCAAAAGAAATAGAGAGAGGTCTAAAATCAAACAGAGAAGACAATTAGAGACAAAGGTGAATAATATGGGGAGGGTATGAAAGCACATGCATGAGGCAGCGTTGGATGGGAAGGTTTATCGTCTATTGTTTGAGGAGCATGCTCGGCTGTTAGATAAAAGACATAAGACAAAACAAGGTATTGACTAGTGCTATTACAATGTAGCAAAAGCAAAGAAAAAATACCACACACAAGGTGAAAGGTGTATATTAGACAATATTAGTATGAAGATACATATTCAAATGGTAAGTAAACCGAAGCAAACCAAATGTAAAGTAAACGGGAGCAAACCAAATGGAAAGTAAAAGGGAGCAAACCAAATGGAAAGTAAACGGGAGCAAACCAAATGGAAAGTAAACGGGAGCAGACAAATCGGAAAGTAAACGGGAGCAAACCAAATGGAAAGTAAACGGAAGTGAATCAAATGGAAAGTAAACGAAAGCAAGCCAAATGGAAAGTAAACGGGAGAAAAACTAATGGAAAGTAAACGTGAGCAAATCAAATGGAAAGTACACGGGAGCAAACCAAATGGAAAGTAAACGGGAGTAAATCAAATGGAAAGTAAACGAAAGCAAGCCAAATGGAAAGTAAACGAGAGCAAACCAAATGGAAAGTAAACGGGAGCAAACCATTTAGAAAGTAAACGGGGGAAACCAAATAGAAAGCAATCGGGAGCAAACCAAATGGAAAGTAAACCGAAGCTCCATCATCTCAAAATACAAAAACCGCTCTATAATTTAACAAATATAGCTTCACGCATGGCAACGACACTTAATACTCTTAACTGAATTTTTATTTTTACAACGTAGCCATGTTTTTTGGTGCTTACCGGATGTATTTGACATTGTAGATTTGTTTCTTTTCATGTCTTAATGCAAGTTTTATATCGGTTACATTTTAGTGATGCTAATCTGTGATTTTCCAAAACTGAATCATCGTTTCGAGCAGTCAGAATGTTTGATCTTTGCGGTTTCTTGTCATGTCATCGTGTTGGTATTCCGCAGGGACTCACATTAACATTGAAGTGGGTAATGGAGCAGTTGGGCAATCAAGCGCTCGTAACTGTCACATTAGCTGTTGTCACGGGAGAATTTTTAAAGATAAATGTTGTGATTCAAGTAAAGTGATTTAGGCTTAGGGTTAGGAAGATGAGAGAGAGAGAGAGAGAGAGAGAGAGAGAGAGAGAGAGAGAGAGAGAGAGAGAGAGAGAGAGAGAGAGAGAGAGAGAATGTGCATGAGAGAAAAAGATCACGATAGAGATAGTGAAAGAGAGAGAGAGAGGGGGGGGGGGGTGAGAAAATGTGCGTGAGAGAGACAGAACACGATAGAGATAGTGAGAGAAATAGTAAGAGAGAGAGAGAGAGAGAGAGAGAGAGAGAGAGAGAGAGAGAGAGGGTAAGAGATAGTAAAAGAGAGAGAGTGTGAGAGACACATAGACTGAGAGAGAGGGTGAGAGAGAGATTGAGCGAGTGAGAGAGAGAAATAGCGTGAAAGAGAAAGAGTGAGAGAGATAGTGAGAAAGAGATTGTTAGAGAGATAGTGAGAGATAGGGGTGAGAGATGGTGAAAGAGAGAGAGTGTGAGAGATGTAGTGAGAGAGATTTTGAGATAGACAGAGGTTAAAAGAGAGGATGAGAAATAGTGAGAGAGAGAGAGTAATAGATGGTAAGAGAGAGGGGGTGACAGATAATGACAGAGAGATAGAGAGAGAGAGAGAGAGAGAGAGAGAGAGAGAGAGAGAGAGAGAGAGAGAGAGAGAGATAAAGTAATAGATAGTTAGAGTGGGTATGCGAGAGATTGAGTGAGTGAGAGAGAGAAATAGCTTGAGAGAGAAAGAGTGAAAGAGATGGTGAGTGAGAGAGAGAGAGAGAGAGAGAGAGAAGATGACAGAGATAGTGAGAGAGGGGGTGACAGATGGTGAAAGCGAGTGCGAGAGATGTAGTGAGAGAGATTTTGAGATAGAGGTTAAGAGAGAGGATGAGAAATAGTGAGAGAGAAATAGTGAGAGAGAGATAGAGAGAGAGAGAGAGAGAGAGAGAGAGAGAGAGAGAGAGAGAGAGAGAGAGAGAGAGAGAGAGAGAGAGAGAGAGAGGGTGAGAAATAATGAGAGATAATGAGAGAGAAAGAATTATAATAGCGGATATTGCATGGTGAGACATAGTCGGTAGATCAGGAGACTCTTAATCTCAGTGTCGTGGGTTCGTGCCCCACGTTGGGCGATCTGACCGTCTCCGTGGCGAAGATGTTACGGACGCGATTCGCAGTCTCGTATATCCGGGTTTGAAACACAGCGGTGCTGGGTTTTTTTTTCTTCAAAAAAGGTATAGGTGCCGGTCGTTCAGAAATCAATGGTAAACTACTGAACGTAAAACTTGCCCAGGAATATCGAACAGCCAAAATGCTGGGATTGACTGCTACGTCCTGTGAAGGACATGCAACTAAATATTCACTTTTTAAATGGTGAGACAGGACACTGAATATGGTTGTTCCAACAGATTTAAATAAATATTTTAAAGATGCAGATTTTTGTTTTTGTAAAACGAAGTAACAAACATTAGGTTGCATTACCTGACATATTTTACTGCATCTCCTCAGGTGCGTAACTTAGAAGTCACATAACATAAACTAAAGCTAAGAGATAAATTATTTAAGCTGAAATATACAATACGCACATTCACACTGTAATATAAATTGTCTACCACGGTAATTTTAAACTGACAGTCGTGTCTTGTTGTTTACACAACGATGGCTTGAGCATACGAATCGCAGCTGCTTCAGCTAATCTTAACATTCGTCCATTTTATGTGTTAAACAACACGCGAAATGCATTGTCTCTATCCATGACGTCACCGGATTGCTATAGATAGCGTGCTAATGATGAAGAACAAATTGTACCTGAAGAGGATGGGTTATCGCGTGCACTCACTTCAACCTCAATATTCGCTTCTGTATTCTTTACTTAGTCGAGAAGTGACGTGGCTTTCAGACGCCTAGATTATGCCATGTGCTTCTCGTGGTGTACAGTTTATGTATGTTTGTCAAAGGTACATCCGGCTCTGTGGCGATGGGGTTACGAACGCAATTCGCAGCACCGCATACCGCATTCGAAACACTTCTGCGGACGATTTGGAAGCAGGCCGCCAAGCGCTGGCTTTAACACAATGATATGAGTGATTGTCGTTCAGAAAGCTATAACAAACTACTGAAAGTAAACTTGCCAAGAAATCACAAACAGGCCCAAAAAAAAATGCCGGGGTTGACTGCGACGTCCTGTAAAGGATATGCAACTAACTTAACCTCAGAAATTGAGGTAGTAGAAAGGAAATCAATTGGAGAACCCGTTGAGGCCGCTGAGACAGTTACATAAATAAAGATACATAGTATTGTTTGGAGCTCACAGAATGAGAAGAAGGAAGTAGAGACCAGAGGACGCATTAGACAACATAAAATGTGAAAGCTATAGTTACCGACCGGGATTCGAACCTGTCACACCCAAATGGCGGCAGCGCCTCGAAGTCGAAGTACACTTGTTCCTGTAGCGAGGCGCTGCCGCCATTTGGGGGTGACAGGTTCGAATCACGGTTGGTAACTATAGCTTTCAAATTTTATGCTGTCTAGTGCGTCCTGTGCCGGCTTTGTGGCTTAGAGGTTATGAATTTTCTTCGTAATCTCGTATACTCTCGTCGGTAACGTGATGACGGTTAGAATCAGCAGTGGTTCGAATCGCATCGGTAACTTACGGGGTATGTGAGCCGGCCGCTCAGAAAGCAATGGCAAACTACTGAGCGTAATCTTGCCAAGAAATCAACATACAGCTGAAAGATGCTGGTGTTGACAGCGATGTCCTGTAAAAGATATGCACACACAAAATAAAAGTGCGTCCTGTAGTCTCTACTTCCTTCTTCTCCTTCTGGGGTAGTAGATAGGATGTTTATTCTTCTCGGCACAGGTGAAAAACTAAGAGGAGCCGTGTGCACGCTATTCACATTGACAATCCTACTGCAGCTAGAGATTGACAAGAGCTGGCCGATTACCCTCAGCCCAGGGTAAATTCAAAATAGGAACATTTCCTACAGAAGAATAATTATAACACAGGCGGCTATCTACGAACACGTGTCAGAAATATCTAGGCTGCAATAGGATAATAACTATCATTACTGCCTATTTTTACCTTGCATGTCGAACGTAATGAAGTCGTTCAACTTAAATACAACGACTAAACCTCATTGTCATCGTTTCTTCTTCTTCTTCTTCTTCTTCTTCTTCTTCTTCTTCTTCTTCTTCTTCTTCTTCTTCTTCAGCGTTCCGAGCCATTGAGGTTCTTTGCTGCAGATACAATCAGTCTCCATTCGTATCTCTGGTTGACCTTCTCTTGCCAGTCGTTGATTCCAAGTGCTCCGAATTCGAGGCTCATGTATCTGTTTCGTAACAAAATAGATTTTACAAAGGTGGGGATGTTAACCCCACGCTTCAACCCCCAACCTGGAGGATCAGGGTGTTTCTCTTTGTCTGTTCTCTACCCTTTGACCTGTCCGGCTTGGGAGGCCCTGCTGGTAGCTACGCTACCGCCGGCATAGCTCTCAGGGTCATTGAGAAACTCAAGCTCCCCCACATCATTTCGCCTGTCTTTATTGTTCAGATTCTCAACTGCTGACATAAAAAAAAGGACTGCATTTAAACAGTAAAGTGTGTGCTATGGAATAAACAATCTGTTTTGTGTTTAGCCGTTTTAACTCTTTCAGTCTTGAAGGTTTGGCAACAGATTCTCAGGGGATTAAATAACCGAACTGAGAAATCACCAGTACATTATCTTGAAATCGTCTAAATATACAGTGTTAGAGGCAATCCAGTTGTCTTTTGTATGCTCGGATCAAACGTAAAAAGTACAAGAACACAGTATTCGATGGTTGGGATTCAAAAGGAAGAGTTTATAACTCGTATATATAACATAACGCTTTATTGGGAACTGATATTGTTAAGAAGCAAGCTTTATTCCATTTCTGGGTTTCATTTGTTGTCCTTATGGCGTTACTGCTCTCCGGTTGCCACAATCTCGTAATATGAGCACCTATATTTTTCTGAGCGGGAACATTTGATGGTTAGCCCGGATGTATATCATGACCTAGTATCTGTGAATGCCTATCACTGCACACACTTAGAGCGGCAACTGGGATGGGATTACATCACAATGGTGGCCACACCTAGCAGTCTGTAGTCTGATAAACTCGGGTATCGCTGAGTTATGTTGACAGAGCTTTTATAATCTCTAACATTATCATGTGCCATGTCGATAAGCGTGGGTGGTCGTGTTTTGCCATCTTACTTGATCACCAGAGTCGTGGATCAGCTCCGTGTTCCTGTCTCGACCATGCCATGTGGCCAAGCCATTCAGGTATTTACTTCTCGGTCTTCCCCTTGGTCTCTTCCCTTCGATATTGCCAGTTGTCACCAAGTTCTCCAAGTCATTTCTTCTCATAACATGCCCAAAGAATTTGATCCTCTACGTCTAATGTCTCTAATCGCCGGGCTCCTTGGCTAATGCATTAGCATCTTTCTCCGTAATCTCGTGTATCCATGTAGGGTAACGCAGCTGCGCGAGATTCGGTAGCGTTACGGTCGCTCAGAAAGCAATGGCAGACTACTGAGCGTAATCTTGCCAAGAAATCAACAACGGCGGTAAAATCCTGGTGTTGACAGAGATGTCCTGTAAAGTAAATAGGATATGCGAAAAAAAAATGTCTCTAATCAGTTTACGATCTTCATTTGTTTCTTGAAGGACTTGTACATTGGTTTTTGTGTCTATCCATTTTATTCTTTGCATTTTCCTCAGAAATCACATTTCCACAGCCATCAGATATTTTATTCCTGCTTGTCTGCTCATTGTCAACGCTTTACATGCAAACAAAAGTACAAGTTCTATGTTCTCTAACATCAATGACAGATTATATTTACTGGTTACCTCAGCGCACCCTGATCTACTAGTTTGTATACAATATAAGAAAACGTAAAGCAATTGGTACTTTGGTTTCTTAACAACTGATACAGTTCAGCTGCAAGGAGATCAACAGATATATACTATAGATTTACTAAGTCAGATATAATATAGACAAGTATGTCACAGGTAATCTAGACAAGTATGTCACAGGTAATCTAGACAAGTAAGTCACAGGTAATCTAGACTAGTATGTCACAGGTAATCTAGACAAGAAAGTCACATATAATATAGATAAGTATGTCACAGATAATCTAGACAAGTAAGTCACATATAATATAGACAAGTATGTCACAGATAATCTAGACAAGTAAGTCACATATAATATAGACAAGTATGTCACATGTAATCTAGACAAGTAAGTCACATATAATAAAGACTTGAAAGTCGCATATAATATAGACAAGTATGTCACAGGTAATCAAGACAAGTATGTCACAGGTAATATAGACAAGTAAGTCACATATAATATAGACAAGTATGTCACATGTAATCTAGACAAGTAAGTCACATATAATAAATACTTGAAAGTCACATATAATATAGATAAGTATGTCACAGATAATCTAGACAAGTAAGTCACATATAATATAGACAAGTATGTCACAGATAATCTAGACAAGTAAGTCACATATAATATAGACAAGTATGTCACATGTAATCTAGACAAGTAAGTCACATATAATAAAGACTTGAAAGTCGCATATAATATAGACAAGTATGTCACAGGTAATCAAGACAAGTATGTCACAGGTAATATAGACAAGTAAGTCACATATAATATAGACAAGTATGTCACAGGTAATCTAGACAAGTGAGTCACATATAATATAGACAAGTATGTCACAGGTAATCTAGACAAGTAAGTCACAGGTAATGTAGACAAGTAAGTCACATATAATATAGACAAGTATACCATAGGTAATCTAGACAAGTAAGTCACATACAATATAGGCAAGTATGTCACAGGTAATCTAGACATACTTGTCACATATAATATAGACAAGTATGTCACAGGTAATCTAGGCAAGTATGTCACATATAATATAACAAGTAAGTCACATATGCTTGCTTGTGTTCGTTGGCTTGAGCTCCAACGCGAAGTCCTGTATGTCGGATGAAGGCATCCTGTTGTCCAACATCAGTGTGATGTCATACAGGACCTGAGTTTTGCGTGAGTATCCGTTGTCCCATGTCTGGCTTATTGGTGTGCAGACTGGTGGTTCCTCGCCGTACAGGCAGACACTCTCCTACTTCGGAGGAATCGGCGATCCTACTGACTTTAGCCAGGACCCCGAAGGGACCTGTTGCCCAGGACGCTCGACGAGGACGCGTCAATAGGTCTTGGCCAGTATATAACCCGGCCCTGGTGCCTTGGAAACACCTCTGCGTCCCTAAGTCACATATAATATAGACAAGTATGTCACAGGTAATCTAGACAAGTATGTCACATATAATATAGACAAGTAAGTCACATATAATGTAGACAAGTATGCCACAGGTAATCTAGACAAGTAAGTCACATATAATATAGACTTGAAAGTCACATACAATATTGTAAGTCGCATGTAATCTAGACAAGTAAGTCACAAATAATATGTTGAAAGTCACATATTCTTCTTCTTCTTTCATTCGCTTGAAATATGTCTATAACTGCAGTGTTGTCTCTTGTATGAATCTAACAGTCTTTTTTAGTTCACTCAGCGGTCCATATAGTTTATCTTCCACTTTTGTCTCTCTAGGCCAGAAGGTTCGCCTGGATATGTTGTAGTTTGGGCAGTCCTGGAGTATGTTCACATGTTATATAGGCTAGTAAGTCACATGTAATCTAGACAAATAAGACTAGGTCGAGAGAGGGGTCATGTCGTTTGGGCGCCACATGATTCTCTGAAGCTCTGCCCAGACATTGTGATGGAATATTGGCCACATTCCACTCACATACTTTGGTCTGTCAAGACTGCAAGGTGTCAACAACAACAAAATACAAAATATGTCACATGTAATCTAAAAAAGAAGTTCACATATAAAATAGACGTATATGTCACATGTAATCTAAACAGTTAAGTCACACATAATATAGACTTGAAAGTCACATGTAATCTAGACAAGTAAGTCACATATAATATAGACTTGACAGTAACATGTAATATAGACTTGTAAATCAAATGTAATCTAGACAAGTAAGTCGCATATAATGTAGACTTGAAAGTGACATATAATCTAGACAAGTAAGTCACATAAAATATAGACTTGACAGTAACATGTAATATAGACTTGTAAATCAAATGTAATCTAGACAAGTAAGTCACACATAATATAGACTTGAAAGTCACATGTAATCTAGACAAGTAAGTCACATATAATATAGACTTGACAGTAACATGTAATATAGACTTGTAAATCAAATATAATCTAGACAAGTAAGTCGCATATAATGTAGACTTGAAAGTGACATATAATCTAGACAAGTAAGTCACATAAAATATAGACTTGACAGTAACATGTAATATAGACTTGTAAGTCACGTGTAATCTAGACAAGTAAGTCACACATAATATAGACTTGAAAGTCACATGTAATCTAGACAAGTAAGTCACATATAATGTAGACTTGAAAGTGACATATAATCTAGACAAGTAAGTCACATATAATGTAGACTTGTAAGTCACATGTAATATAGGCTTTAATGTAACATGTAATATAGACTGGTAAGTCACATGTAATCTAGACACGTAAGTCACATGTAATATAGACTTCCCCGGGAAGGTTAACCCGGTCAACAAATGCCCGCAGAAGTCGGATGTGTCGGCCTAACGGCGCAAGAACGCAGCTCTGCTGTAAACAGGCACAACGCAATCACATCAGGAAAAAAACTCCGGATGAACGAAGAAGAAGAAGAATATAGACTTGAAAGTCACATATAATATAGACATGTAATCCAGACTGGTGAGCGGAGTGTCCAGACGGACGTTCAATCACATTGCCACTGGTACTATCAGCATTGACCCTCTTCGTTGATCACTGAAGAAAGAGAGAGTCTCGCATGGGAATGTCCCACCTTTATCGATGCTGATTCTTGATTGCATATGTCATGTTTCATACTTTCCAATCTATCATTGACATGTCCCAAGGATGTATTCTAATTTGATCGATTCCTGTGGCCCAGTGCAACAGCTGGTCAAGCATTAGTTTTATTATATTGCTGTGTTCTTTCAGTATAACATTCCTGCGATATTGCTTGTGCCACACATATTATTTCGCTGATTACCTTAACACTCATGTATGGCCATACATTTTTCCTTCAGCTACGGAGCCTGGTTGCATAGTGGTTAGTGGTCTTACCTGCCGAAATAGGAGCCATGTTCAAACATATGCGGTGGCAGTATGCTTTTTTTTTTTTGGTTTAATTTGCTTGTTGTTGTTGACTTGTGTGGTTCTTCGGTTGATCCAGCCTCGAAAAACGGAAACTGGGCATTTTTCAGAACCATCTGGGAATTAAGCAATTATACAAGGGTTAATTAGGTAAAAAACCTACGGCTGGTCTAACAAACCGGTAGGGAATTTACTTGATCCTTAAATTCTGCTCAAGATTCATGGAGGAAATTGGAGGAAAGGCGCTAGTCACAGGCGCCGGAACTTCAATTACCCCTCCCCACAACGCCTAAAGGCATAAGTGGAAGAAAAACAAACACATAACACAACATCTGGGAATGATAGACGGTGAGAAATGGATCTGGTCATTGATCATGACCTAGAAAATTCGATAGCCTAACACATCAAACCCTGTCGGTTATACCACCTCAGGTGTACTTATATATATATATGTTTGTGAGTGTGTGTGTGTGTATAAATATATGTGAAAGATAGACGGAAAGAAAGAAAGAAAGAAAGAAAGAAAGAAAGACAGACAGAAAGAAAGACAGAAAGACAGAAAGAAAGAAAGAAAATAGGGAGAAAGAAAGAAAGAAAGAAAGAAAGAAAGAAAGAAAGAAAGAAAGAAAGAAAGAAAGAAAGAAAGAAAGAAAGAGAAAATAGGAAGAGGGAAAGAAAGAAAGAAAGAAAGAAAGAAAGAAAGAAAGAAAGAAAGAAAGAAAGAAAGAAAGAAAGAAAGAAAAAGAACAGATGACAGGATAAAAAAGCAAGAAAGAAAGAAACAAAGAATGTATCCAGAAAGAAGGAAGGTAGGAAACAAGAAAGAAAGAAATAAAGTCCAGACAGGACTGATGGTGATGGTAACGTGCCCAGAAAACGGATCTTCCACAGGTGAACTACAGAAACCCCCCCCCCCCCCCCCCCCAAAAAAAAAATGTAGATTACACAAGATAAGGACAAATGCCCAAGCTGCTCTGTTGTCACATTACAGATGTCGCCCTGGTGGCCTACAGGTGGGCGAACATCTTTGCGCATGTTCTTTGAAAACTTTCTTTATATCTTTTCTGTCTATCCTTTCTTTTTTATCCTGTTGTAAGAAAAAAGAAAAGAAAGGAAGACAGGCCGACAGAAAGGTAGAAAGACAGAAAGAAGTAATGATAAAATAGCAGGTAAGACAGAGCTACAGATGGCAGCTAGGAAAAAAGGTTTCTTTCTTTCTTTCTTTCTTTCTTTCTTTCGGTTTCCAGTTCTCTTGTCCGTACATTTCTAGGTCTCACTTTATTCCGTTTGTCACGTGAGTTCTAATAAAAGGACCTTCTAGTGATACAATTGTCATGTTTTCTCAACTTGAGGTTGTCTCAAAGGTTATATATACCCAGCGCCTGTCTCTCCCTCTCCTGTTTATTAGCTGGGATACACACGAACTTCAGGTCCCCAACATGAAGGATAGGCGGTTGAGCTGTTAAGGCCTTTGGGGTGTTTAAGCTTGTGGCTACGGATTGCTTACGCATTTACCTCATGTTGGACTGGTAGTGCATGGTTCTGTAGCCCTGCTACTAAGTTGAGTGCGTGAGCAAGGAGTTTCGTGTGGAGTGCTTTTACATCTATGTTCGTTGTTCAAGTGGAATTTTCTAGGAGAATCCATGGAGTCGTCGCTGGAGCTACGGAGTTCGTGCTTTGTTAGATGTTTTCGGTAGGCCGCCCTGCGGAAAGAGACCGGGCCATATGGGATAAAACCCGGTGCAATTAAATAGATCCTCTTGTCTTCTAAGTTAAGTAAACTCTTTCTTAAGCGACTATGAGTAACGTGTACAAATAACAGTGTGTGTTTCATTCTTCACTAAACGGATTCACCATACGTTTCATTCTTCACTAAACGGATTCACCATACGTTTCATTCTTCACTAAACGGATTCACCATACGTTTCATTCTTCACTAAACGAATTTACCATACGTTTCATTCTTCACTAAACGGATTCACCAACGTTTCTTGTTTACTCGTTACATAATGTGTTTTATTAACTGGGCATGACACATCTACTTGTTACATTAACTTCACTCATTCATTCATTCATTCATTCATTCATTCATTCATTCATTCATTCGTTCATTCATTCATTCAGTAGCATTCCTTTACAGAACTTCGCTCCCATAACAACCTTCCGGAAAACTTCTCGATCACAAGCAAGATGTCCCGCGTCCGATACACCCATCTGGAGATCATCCGCCACATCCTGCACCCATCTTCTCTTTGGCCTTCCTCTTCCTCTCTTCCCAGGCATATACCCCTCGATTATTACATTAATACCTCTACATTAATTTACTCTATTTACATTGTTACTCTAACTCTACTTGTTACATTAACATACTCTATTCAAATTGTTACTTTAACTCTACATGTTACATTATTATACTCTATTCACATTTTTAATTTAACTACACCTGACCCATCTAATTGTTACATTAACTTGCTTTATTCGTATTTTTACTTTAACTCCACATGTCCCATCTACCTGTTACATTATGTTACTCTACTCAAATTTTTACTTTAACTCCACTTGTCCCATCTACTCTTTACATTAAGTTACACTATTAAAATTGTTAATGTAAGTCCTCCTGTGCCATCTACGTACCATACCAACATACACTATTCACATTGCTACTTTAACTCTACTCGACCCTTCTACTAGTTACATTAACATACTTAAATTATCAACTTTAACTCAACTTGTCCGATCTACTTATTACATTAACTTACTCAAACTGTTAACTTTAACTCCGCTTGTCCGATCTACTTATTACATTAACTTACTCAAACTGTTAACTTTAACTCAACTTGTCCGATCTACTTATTACATTGGCTCTACTTTATCCTAGATGTTACTTTAACTCCACTTGTCCCATCTACTTGTTATATTGACTCCACTTTATGCCAGCTGTTATTTTAACTCAATCTCTGCGGCAGTTTCGAATACCAAAGTGGCCACTGAGGCTTTCAATTATTGAAGTGTTAGTTGTGTCCTCCAATCTTCATGTCTTTCCTCTATTCTTTTTTTTTTTTTTTTTTTTTTTTTAGCATATCCTTTACAGGACTTAGCTGTCAACACCAGCATCTTTCAGCTGTATGTTGATCTCTTGGCAAGATTACGCTCAGTAGTTTGCCATTGCTTTCTGAGCGGCCGGCTCACATACCCCGTAAGTTACCGATGCGATTCGAACCACTGCTGATTTGAACCATCATCACATTACCTGACGAGAGTATACGAGATTACGGAGAAAAGTCATAACCTCTAAGCCACGAAGCCGGCTTCCTCTATTCTAAGACTGCTAATTAATACCTGAGAGTTTATCCCTCAAGCTATATGCAGAACAAGCTCGGCATACAGGAAGACTTTTACTACAAATATATTGATCCACTGTGCAGCTTTTGAAGTTATTATTCATTGTCGCACTGAGTCCTGATCAATACATTGAGTCTATTTTGCACCGTGTCGTTGTGTGCTCGTTAAGCTGACTACCCCGCACATCGAGGCCCATTAACCCGCTAGTTTATGCAAACGTTTGATGTGTCTGTATCAGTTCAATCAACGTGACTTATTTGTTGAATTTCTTCTTGGTGTTAATCATTCGCACTCATACATCAAAGTTATGTTTCAGGTTTAGGACATTCCCGTACAGTTAGGTGGAATGTTTTCCCCTTGTGAATGTGAATCACGAAGACACAGGCAATATCATCATCATCAAGTGCCTTGCCGGTTGGCGTGGGCGATCATGCCTCTCCACAAATTACGATCTCCAACTTCGTGGATCAATTCGTGTGTTGACTCCTTTCCGTGCCATGACACAAGAATATCAAGTATTTTCTCACGCTGTCTTCCTCTATCGCTCCTTCCCCAAATCTGTCCGGTTGTCACAATATGTTTCAGTTTTTGTCTTCTCATACCATGGCCAAAAAGCGATGACTGCCTCTCTTTGCTGTTTGCGATAAGTTGTCTTTGCGACTCAGCTTCCCTTAAAACGTCCAGATTGCTCATTTTGGCTGTACAATTAATTGTCAGCATTCTTCTATAAAACCACATCCCCAAGGCTTCCATTGATATATTGCACAATTATTGTCCAGCATATTTCGCTGTATCTCGGTTGGTATATACTAACTATAGTTTTAAAACTTCAACATATAATGAAGTAGCATGATTAATCCTGTCAACCTAAATACACAAAACACAGTGGCATGTACTTCAGTGTCACCACGGTAGTTTTAAAAAGACTATCGTGTCTTTTTGTTTACATAAGTGTGGTTTATCCGAGTTAATATCAGACGCCTCGATATATCTTAGTAACTTTAGGATATTTGTAGTGAAAAGCACAATGAAATTCTCTTTGTCTGCAACATATCCAGCTTAAATTAAAAGGTGTCCTATTGAAGACATTGTAAACAGTTTTTAAAAAAGAAAACATACGAAGTAATGCATATGTACAGAATACAATTAAGGAAAACAAGTGACGTGGCGGGGACTAGTTTTCATCAGCAAACAAACAAACACACAAAACACCACACATAAACACGTGGCAGACATTACCGTGACTACATTAAGGCGAGTGGCGTCAGTCTACTTTGTTTTCTAAAATTGTGTTCTATAAACCTGCATTTACTTGATGCTATTTTATATTGTTTACATTTCTACAGCTTTACCTCAGTTTCACCAATTTGATTTATATTGAAGACAATGGCACCTTCCGTTTGTTGCTAGGTTGAGTTAACTTGACTGAATGAAGTTGGTTTATGCTGTGTTTTACGTTCATTGTTGTCATTTAGGCGGGTCTGTAGTGGGTGGCTAACATGTCGTCGTAGGGTTATTGACAAACACTCACAAACATCCGGCGAACCTATCTGATACCTATGTTGTGTATGGTATTTCAGTCTTTTGTGTCCTGTTCGAAATCTGACAATGATGATGTGATCTCACCGTTGAAGCTGTAACATTTTTCGTCTGGTAAGGGTGGCTTTGTTAAGTTTGATGATCCCCGTTATCAGTTATCATTAGGTCAGTATGGCCGAATGGATAAGAGCTCTAGCTCTTCAACATCCGATGTGCTGATGCCGAGGTAGCGGGTGCAACCTTTACACCGGTCAGTTGGACTAAAATGTTGACTTCTCACCCTCGAATTGGAGACGTAAATTACAAGTAAATCTGAAATCGGAGTGGGTTCGCCCGAAGGCGAGGGACACTGGTAATAGGGAAAGCTAATCCACACGAAAAAAAATCAGTCCAGTGCACTAGAAGTAGTAGCACATGTGTGGACTATGCATGAGTTCACAGCAAGCGAGTGCAAAAAAAGTTCCTTTGTGAAGTGGGAGCCGCCGTTGTCGCAGAGGACAGACGCCCGTCCACAGGCCTGGCGATCATGGGTTCAAATCCACTTTGAGACATATTTTTGTATTTACATTGATCTAGGCTCACAGTTTAACCTAGTCTAAATTGGGTACCAGGACATTTCCTATGAAGTCAAGACGGCCGGCGTGATACTGACCACATCAGTTACCATGTGTCGATTGGTCCATTAAAATAGGCCTAGCACCGTGTACCCAATATGCCTAATGAGCCTAAAGGCGTGTACAAGAGTCCTTTTGTTACCATATGTCCAGTACGGCTAAGGCTCCTTTCCTTTATTTGATCTTTAACTTGTTTGATTTGTGTTGAGCTGGGTCAAGAACCGACATCAGTGCACGGGGCATTCCCATAAGCGCTCAGTCATAATCTCCAACATCCAGCGACCAATCTCAATACTAATGGTGACTGTTACAATCTGATTATATGTCCGTCTTGCTTTACCTCTGAGTGACGACAGTTTACCAGACCTTCTGACCACCCCCTGCTGCCGCATTCTCTCTAGACCATGGTTAGTCTATCTGTTTTTCTGCGTTATTAACGCGCTCCCAGAGGGACCTCACCACATCTGCCTTATTATGTAGCAAATCACCCCCCCCCACCCCCAAAGATGCAGCACCCGCCATTCTGTCTGCTTGTTAATTTCCAACCACACCAGAGTGTCCTGGAGAAAAGATCCTGCTAATACTCACAACCAGCGAACTCTGAACCGATGCATACCATTCAGCACGAAGCTTACCAGTCTTCACCCTTGTTAACAAGCTCTATCAATCATTTACAATCACAACATGCGCATACAGTTTGTTCTCCGACCAGTAGAAAACTGCAGTAACCGCCTCCACCTTCATTCTCAGACTTGAGGTTGTGGGGTTGTCATATGCTAAGATCTCTTTTTACCAAACATTGGCCATTGGCTTTTGCAATCCATCCCCAGGCACGTTTTCCCCCCTCTAAACCAAGAGTCATCGGTACAGATAATCACATCGCCAGGAAGAGAGTAATCCTCAATTAATTGCTGAATTTCTACCCTCGTAGCGTCTATATTGCATTCTGACCCACTCATTCCATCTGCCAATATTTTCAAGTGGGCACAACTCCCTGATGGTATCTTCTGTCTGAGTCATCCATGCTCTTTCCCCTTAACAGCCTATGGCCCTTGACTTGCATCCAGGGAAGCATGCAGGAGGTGTTTCATGTCCGCAGCTAACTTGAGGTATGACGTTGCCTGCACCTTCAGACTGTCTGCAATGGTCGGTATCGCCAGGATGTATCGCATACACACTATTGGCGTCGTACTCAACACACGGGAAGTAGAAAATGATGTACAATATATTTAAACATTTTCCTAAACATCAAAATTTGACCATTACTGGCGTGCTCTGACTAAAATTGTTAATTTGTTTTTACTTGTTTCAGAACCCTGAGGTGGGATTAGCAATATTCCGTGATCTGAAACCATATATCACATGATTTCTTCCTCCATTTGACGAGACATCTGTGGGATTAGGAATATTTATATTTATAGTAAGTTGGATTTGAAATATGTACGTTTACTGTATATGTCATCTTTGAAAGTAAGCTCACGCGGAGATGGTTCAGTGTGATATATGACGCAGTTGTGTTAACCGTTTGCTGTCGCCGTGTTTGATTTTGTGCTGTATGACATAAATATTTACCCTCAACGTGGCTGTGTTTTTATGGATTAATGGTTACTGTTTGGCTTTCATGAAAAGGGAGATAACATTAAGAAGATAAAAGATACCATTGTAAATTGGCACCTTGCCGACAGACGATAGTTTGTTACATTGTACTTCAAAAAGGCATATTAACTACAACCCATGGCGGTAGCGAATGTGACTGATCAAACCAATTCTCGCTGTAAATGTTCTTCTACAGTGGATATATATATATATATATATATATATATATATATATATATATATATATATATATATATATATATATATATATATATATATATATGAACACATCGTCATTTCCACCATTACCATTTATGATCTTTGTCCTCCATGCAACACGTTCAGTGGCGACTTGCTCCCTAAGTGCAATATCAATGCATGTATTAATCATGTCCCGCTTATACACATTTTGTATCGTAGTAGAGGCTGACTCTGAGATCTCTTACCCATCTGCAATCTACCAAAAAAGATGTCCTTTGGTATTCTACTATCATCCATCCTCCTAACGTGTCCTATCCATCTAAGTCTACGAAGACTGAGCATGGAACAAACCGTAACACAACCTGATCTTTCCAATACTTCAGTATTTGTGATTTTGTCTTGCCACTTAATACTAACTATTATTTTTTTTTTGTAAAGATAACATTAAAAAGATAAAAGATAACGTTTAAAAGATAAAATACCCTTAAGGTGAATTGGGTATGTTAAAAATATATCCGCCTCGAAAGGACGTGAAACACTACTTGGCACTAAGATCCTGCTTATAAGCAAGGTCACAGCAGCGTGTGTTAATAATTGACAGCTATGACCTAAAGGTCTCCTCAGTAATTAATTCATAAGTACTAGATTATCTGCTCATTCGGAAGTGTTTTTTTTTCTTCCATTGACCTTATCTCCCAGGTGGACCCAGTCTAAAAATGCGTACCAGGAATTGTCTTGGAAAGTAAAAGCTACCGATGTGGTACTGACCACATCACTCACCCAGTACCGACTGGTCTATACAGTTAGCGGTCTTAAAAAGTCGCTTAAAAGTCGGCAGGGTCTATTTTGTTGCACCGGGTTTTTATCCCACATGCAGCGCAGAAAGCGTCGCACAAAGCGCGAACTCTGTAGTTCCAGCGACGACCCCAAGGAGTCTCCGAAAAAAATGTACTCGTTAACCGAAGGACGCGGCCCTGAATCGAACCCACAACCTTTGGAGCCCGAGTCAGACGGCTTGACCACTTCGCCAAGGAGGCTCCCCGATTAGGGGTCTAGCACCGAATGGAGTGCCTTAAGGAGTGGGAAAATGTCCTTTAATTACTTACCTGATTAATGTTTTGTTATGTTATGTTATGTTATTTTATAGTATGTTGTATTATGTTATGTTATGTTATGTCATGTAGATCGACGTCACGGCACATTGTGCATTCCCGTGCGGGTTCAGTCCTCCGTGCAACAACCATCCCAAAGTTTTTCTGCTCATTGTTCCCATGAGGAGTTGGTTGTGGTACCTCCTCTCGTGACCGGATCTGCGACATGGAGGATGTTGGAGCAAGAAACCTTCGGCAGGCCAGTGTGAGGTGTTGGGACTATCACAGTTTGCTGACCTGAGTGTATGGAGAAATAGGTGGTCAGTCTTTTGGTTCCATAGGGGTCTTCGAGAGCTGGCGTGGAACTCATGTCCAAGACCGCTCATGCCATTACTAGTGTGACGTAATAACAGCAACACCAACACAAGAAAGCAGTGTAACATCCCGATAATAAAGGCAAAAAATGACACAGAAAGAATTACAATGTAAAACCATAATACATAAAACATATTCCCAAAATATGGTTGAAATGATATGAGAGAATTGTTGATGCAGAGCTGAGATAGAGAGAGAGAGAGAGAGAGAGAGAGAGAGAGAGAGAGAGAGAGAGAGAGAGAGAGAGAGAGAGAGAGAGAGAGAGAGAGAGAGAGAGACCTAAGTAGATTCCATCGAATCAAGACATGATGAGAAAATGCTGGCCCTGGCTAGGACGCAAATTGGGTAATCCTGATAGAAAGATATTTGGAAATTCCTGTCTCTGGAGCCCACAAGTCTAACGAAATAGATGGAAGCTGAATAATGTACGGACACGAGAATACGAGACAGAGATGGATGATATGGAGTAGGACATAAGGTGCCTGGCACAAGATAGGAAAAGATAGAACAGCTTCGTGAGAGATTGTTGATAGCCTGTGCCCCAATGGAGATAATGGACAAACTAAGAAGAGTTCGTAAACCTGTACAATAATAATGAAAACCAAATAATATCTAATACAGTGTATTTATCTGAGCATCAGACGAATAAGTAACAGGTTTGCATTTTTATAACACAATGTTTTAGGTTAGTGTATGTGGCTGTTGTTGTTTGTGCTTACAGGTAATAGCTTGTCCCAGCAGTGTCCTCCATTATTTATGACCATGTTCTTGTACAGCCGACACTCAGCTTGTTAGTTTTGATTTTAATCACTGTGTCCTTAATGCTTTCACCCACTTAACCCCACTTGAGTTGTGCATATTTAGGGACACGATATTCTCATTGTCCGTTACCAGACAATTATCTACGCTGACAATGGTGGGCAATGTTTCCAGGTTAGATCGATCGGTTAACCAAGGTACCTGGAACTAAAACTATTGACATACATTTGTGTACGTGTTCGATGCTTTTTAGTTTTCCACTGTCGCTGGGATATATATATATATATATATATATATATATATATATATATATATATATATATATATATATATATATATATATATACATATATATATATATATATATATATATATATATATATATATATATATATATATATATATATATATATATATATATATATATATATCCGAGGAAAGGTAATTGTATTCATTGTTGTAAGGTCTCAGAATAATAAAAAATATCTACTGGAACCAAACCAAACAGCAGGAATTGAAATGGGAAATAAAGAAGGAAATTATGAACACATAAAGTTGGGAGTAATACAGGGATGTGTTTTGTCACCGGATCTCTTCTCCCCCTATAGCGAAGTAATAATGAAAGAGATAAAAGAAATGCCAGGAATAATATTTGAAGGTTATAATATAAATAATATACGCTATGCAGATGATACAGTGTTGATAGCGGATAATGCAACAGATCTACAACAATTGATGGACATTGTAGTAACAGAAAGTGCAAAGAAAGGACTCTCCTTGAATAGCAAGAAAACAGTAACAATGGTGATATCAAAGAAACAGGTGACACCCAAATGTGAAATAGAGATAGAAGGGAAAATTCTTCACCAAAAATTCTTACACTAAATGCACACCTAGGCGTGGAAACGGATCAGTTACATTTTTACTACTTTATATGAGCAACGGCAAACTACTGTACTACCTGTGCATAGTAAATGAGAAACAACCACTAGATATTGGGAGTGACTGCAATGTCCTGTAAATGCCATACAACAATCTTATGTTTGAAGAATATCCAATCTCTGCCTTGTGTATGTATAATTTCCGTTCTTTCTTACTGTTTGTAACTGGGAGTATTGCATATACATACATGTTGTGATATACAGGGGGATGGACGGAGACATACATCGATACAATAATTCTTACATCGATACATCGATTAATTACGTGCGCAAGTCTATCAATAAAGCATATTACGTCAAGGCAACAAAGATAGCTCCGCAAAAAATTAGAGCTATTTGTACAGGGTGTTTGTAAAGTCTCACTACACTTTGTATGTAGAACAAATTTTAAAAATGAAGTACATGATGACATCAAACAATGTACTAAAATTCATTAAATTAATTACAATAGTCACTGCTATGGTCTAACGCTGTTTTGGGGAAGCTGGAAAGTACCAATGAAGTATTCATTATAACAAATATTGTAAATGTCCACCACGGCTTCAAGACATTAATGTACACGTTTCTTCATATTGTCAAATACCTTTTGCAACATGTCTGTTTTTATTTCGTGAATGGTAATTCTGATTGCTTCTTTTATGTCCTCTATTGTGTGTACATTATTTTTGTAAACAATTCCTTTAAAAAAAAAAAACCACATAGACAATAATCTAATGGAGTTAGATTGCAGGCCAAATCTTTCAAAAAACAAACAAACAAACAAACAAAAACAAACAAACAAACAAACGCAGTGATACTCTAGCTGTGTGTGTAGTTGCATCATGTTGCTGGAAACATGCTTCTTCAATTTCACTTTCTTTCAGCTGTTCTAAAAAAATGTTCCCGAATGTCAGTACGGTAGCAATCGACATGTGTAGTGTTGTTGAAGAAAATTGGTCCAATAAGATGTTTTCTACTGACGGCACACCATACATCAATTTTCTCATTGTGTAGAGGCGCTTCATGAAATGCATTGGTATTAAAAGTGCTCCAATTATTATTATTCCGGCCATTAACGTATCCAGATAGATGAAACCATACTTGATCAGAGAAGAATGTTGCTTTGAGAATTTACTCGTCTTCTTACCTAAAAATGCTTGAAACCACATGGAATAGTTGACTGGATTAATTATCGCGCTCTTTTAATTCAGACACTACATATATCCTGTATAGATGAAAATGTAATAATTGTTGAAGAATTGTGTTCACTGTGGTCTCTGATACGTCCACTTGTTGTGGCATTTTCCTTAAAGACTTGCTTGGACTTTTCAGGATGCTGTCTTGGATATCTAGACATTTTTCTTTAGATACAGGATGCCTACCAGATCGCGAGGCATCTTCCAATTTCCCGTAGCAAGAAACTTATTCAACAAATTTATAATCGTAATGCGATAAGGAGGTTGTTTATCTGGAAATCTTACATTAAATCTTTGAACAACCATCCGTGTTTATCGACCGCCATTTCGAAACACTTGTTCATCCAAAAACATTCTTTCTTCCGTTGATTCTATTTAGAGTGCGAAGAATTACTCAAGCAGACGACGGCCATTTGCTACATATTGCTTCACGATGGACTGTGGAGCAAATTTTTTGTGATATCATGTACTTCAGTTTTCACATGTATTCTACATAAAAAGTATAGTGAGACTTAACAAACACCCGGTATTTGACGAAACAGACACTTGTATGAAAATATTATAATAATAATATAGTCCATCATTATTTGTGATTATGGGTAAGTTATGAGTACAGTAAGACAATATGACTATAAAATAGTCTCATGATAAATTATGCTCTAAGGGTGGGAACTGTTAGCCTTCGCATATTCTAGGTCAAATTATAATGAGGTATAGTGACAAGCTCCCTTCCTGGACGCCCATTTTCCCCAGACAATTCGCAGAAAATACTGACAATTATTCGATACGATTTTATGAGGTTGTGTCGACCACAGAGCCGTACTGGTGGGAATAATAAATAATATCTCCGGAAATATGAAACGAAAAACACGTGCAGGGATTATACGTAATATTGACTTTAAAGAATACAAAAAATGTAAATGGTTCAGGCATTCAGTTTAAATGGAACTAGATCAACCATCAATTACAGCGTTCGGTCATTTTTCCATTACCCATACCCACTGAACCTCATAAACGAAATTATAATTAGGACCCAGCTGATCCTCAGATTAATAAACCTGGGACCAAATCAGTCACATTCAGGAAATTAATTTGAAAAGGGCTGCAGTCCTTAGGAGGTCATGGCTTTACATAATGGTAGAGTGTTCGATGTGAGAACATTGGTATACAAGGCGAGCGGATGACCCGGAAAGAGTTGGCTTGATGGAGTAAATGAGACTGAAGAAATCAAATGTGACGTTAGTACAAGCAGCAAGTCAAGTGGAACAGAAAATTGCATCTGCCTCATTTCTGCTACGCTTCACTGCAAAAGCAGTAGTACACGAGCAGAAGGAGGAGGAGGATGGGGAGGAGGAGGAGGAGGAATAAAATGATGAAGAAGAAGAAGAAGAAGAAGAAGAAGAAGAAGAAGAAGAAGAAGAAGAAGAAGAAGAAGAAGAAGAAGAAGAAGAAGAAGAAGAAGAAGAAGAAGAAGAAGAAGAAGAAGAAATAGGAGGGTGAGGAGGAGGATGAGGAAGAGGAGGAGGAGGAAGGAGAAGAGGAAGAAGCAGAGTTATGCAATAAAACGTCATTCGTCATGTACAAGTAGTTATAACCGGACGGAGAACGTTCATGTCACGCGCAGAAGCAGGCCACTAGTCTCTGGCAGATTGCGAGAACATATTGACAGATATCTTGAGACTTCCAGGAGATAGCCATGCCAGTCCAACCCCACCCACTCCAGCCATTGTTTACCCAGCCCAGATCTGCATTACCATGCCAGAGTCAGAACTGGCGGGAACGTTAGTGTAGCTGATAAGGAGCTACGCTGATAATGTCAAGACTAGCCAGGTATTCCTCCGCGCATTCAGGCCTACAAAAAGTAGTGACCTTGTCACAGTACAGAACCCTAGGAAGAAAACTGCTTCCGGACATTTTTGTAAACTTAATGTATTTGTTCATGGTCATACACTCCCCAACCGAACTCTTTCTTTCCCGTATAGTTTATGTAACCACTTTCCTGTAGTTGTTTGTTGAACCACCCGTCTCGAGCTGTTACATAACACAATTCCACTCAAAATAGTGGGAGCTGAGTGGTCTCGGGGTATTGTGTCCGCCTCGAATGCTGGAGGTCCCGAGTTCAAGTCCCGGTGAGGGCCGGGATTTTTTTCACGTAGACTTCTAGTAACAAAATTTCCCTTGGTCTCTGGGTTGTGAGATCGCTCGCCCGTGTGTATTGTTGCGCACGTAAAACATCCCTTGGCAGTTGGAAATCGAAAAAGAGTAGCCTAAAGGCGGTGCCCGGGCAAAATTAATCTATCCAAAGTATTTCAGGACCCTCGCCGGTGCTACGGAGTTAGTGCACTGAGCTGAGATTCTCCGGATTCAGGCTTGACGTAGGAGTAGAACGGAGCACTTATGGGTTACACCCGTGTGCCGTGATGTTGATTCGCAGACTAAACTAAACTAATTATAAGTATATTATATTCAACATACATATTATTTGACTGCTTACAGCCTAAAGTCGGCACTGTGGCGAATTCGCAATCACGCATACCGCGTTCGAAACACAGCTGCGGGAGATCTGTAAGCAGACCTCCTTGTGCTGGTTTTCGTACAATGGTATGATTGCCGGTCGTTCAGAAAGCAATGGCAAAATACTGAATGTAAATTTGCCAAGAAATCACAAAGAATTAAAATAAATACGTTGTGGTTGAATGCGACGTCCTGTAATATCTAAACAACTGACCTTTCAGGTCAACACATTTACAACTGTTATTGCGACAACGTCCTGTGTTAGATATGATAAAGAAAGTTTGTTATGTATGGAATAAGATTTGAACGTTGGTTGTTTAGTTGCTTTGTGAATATAAATTTGAAGTCAAGAATTAGCTTTATGCTACTGGTTACACCCCCCTGCATGCTACCCCCCCCCCCTTTCATCCGTAGCCAATTAATATTATGTTATGTTATGTTATGTTATGTTATGTTACGTCGAAAGACGTCTTTACACATTTGGGCATTTCCATTCGTGCTCAGTCCCCTGATACAGCAGCCATCCCATAGTATTTCTGCTCACTGTTCCCATGGGTTAGTTATATATCATACCTCTTCTCTTGACCTCGAAGACACAAAGACATGCCTGACCAGGCTTCTCTCCCAGTTCGTGTAGTCGGGTTAGCGTCAGTCTCTTCAGTATCTTAACTGCATTGACTACATCAGTACTGTCCATGATTCTTTTCGTTTGTACTGACTCGTTATTTGTCGGTTCATTACTTTTCACTTGGACATGTCCGTGATGTGAAGCGGTATACCGTTTGTAGCGAAGATGTTCTGTAGCATGTTCATGGAGCATGATTGGTATATGCAAAGAATAGCCAGTCACACGAGGTGCGTCGCTTGGGACAAAACGATTAAAGTTTTTCTCTTGTTTGCGAATGCTCTTTGACTATTCCATTTAAGCAGTCTAATGTTTCCTAAATGATGTATATGGAGAGAATGAGAGAGTTTAGAATGAGAATGTTGTTTGGAAAGAATGAGTACAATAAAAAGACTGGTACAATATTTCTAAAATATTGGCTGTATTTTACAAAAATGTTACAAAAGTTAGTTGCATATCCTTTACAGGACGTTGCAGTCAACACCACCATTTTTTGTTGTTGTGATCTCTTGGTACCTTTACGTTCAGTAGTTTGCCATTGCTTTCTAAACGACCGGCACCCATACAATTTCGTAAGAAAACAACGCAACGAGATCTGCTACCAAATATCGCGCAGCTGTGTTTCGAACGCGGGTATAATTAGCCATGTTTTACCAGACTGTTACATGTCTAAAATAATTAGTCATATTTTACAAGAGTGTTACGGCGTGTCTAAAATATTTGGCATATTTTACAATACTGTTACACGTATAAAATATTAGCCATATCTTACAAGAGTGTTACAGGGCGTCTAACATATCAGCCATATGTTACAAGACTGTTAGGAGGTCAGCATGGCCGAATGGATAAGAAGGCACGCTCTTAAACATCCGGTGTGCTGATATCGAGGTAAGGGGTGTTCCCTACACCGGACAGTTGGACTAAAATGTTGATGTCTCGTCATTGACTTGCGGGACGTAAGTTACAAGTACCTGTTAAGTCAGAATGGGTTCGTCTGATCGCGTGGGACACTGGTGATAGGGAAAGCTACTCCACGCGCACATTCCAGTCCTGTACTACTGGAAGTAACGCATGGACTACGCTTGAGTTCAAAGCGAACGAACGCAAAAAAATAAGACTGTTACACTGTGTCTCGAAGCTCGGAATGGAATTATAATGCACATCTGTTGACTTGAATATGCATTTTAATTCATAGCGTTATAGAACATAAATCAACAGCAGGCACTCATGAATCGTGAACAATCGATTTACTTCATATCATGAGGCTGTTGTAAAATGCTGTATCTTTAGAATCAATTTTTGTTTGGTCACGTTATGAGACGAAATAAATTGTAGAACTTGGTGACAACTGACAAGATCTAGGGGAAGAGAGCAAGGGGAAAGTAGAGAAGTAAATACCTGGATGGCTTTGCCACGTTGCATGGTCGAGACAAGAACACTGTGGTGATCCACGACTCTGGTGATCGAGTAAGATGGCGAAACGTGACTGCCCACGCTTATCGGCTTGGGACATGATGATGATGATCTTTAGACTCGTTAGATAAACACGTTTGACTCGTCTAAAAACGGTTACTCTCTGGCACGTAGATAGTCTTAAGTTAGCAAGTAAAGGATTCTTTATACACGGCTTAATACGCATTGGGCATATGGTGCAAGATCCATATTGATATAAACCATTCGGCGCTCCGGCAGTGATGCGGTCAGTATCACGTCAGCAGCCTTTACTTACTAAGAAATTTCCTGGTATCCTTTTTACGATTGGTCGACCTGGGGCATACTCCACCCACTGCACAATGAGATTTGAAGACACGAAAACAGGGCTGCAAGTTATAAAGTGGAAAATCTTGGATGGGTCATGCCGAAAACTTGTTCAACAAGTGTTTTCACTAGAGGTATTGAGCCTGGCGAAGCGTGCCTGCCTTTGCGAGAGATTTGCGGTACGCCTTTTGCAATAGGAAATGAAAAGAGTTAAGTACATGTAACTCCTGTAGACAAGTAAGGGATAATAAACACAGACACAATGTATCCACCTTACAAGGAGCTCCACTAAGGCAAATGTAAATCACAGAGGGAAAATCAATGATAATATCAACACCAAAATAAAACACAAAAATAATTATTCTACGACACAACGAATCGACGTTTCGGTTATACTAATCTCCCTCATGAACAACACGAACACATGTAAAGAAAAACATGAAATTAGAAAATTTAATAACATAATAACAATTAAACAAAAACAGAAAAAAGTATAGAGCCGGCTCCGTGGCCGAGGTTTTGGCAGCTTTCTCCGTTAATTCCGAATACTCTCGTGGTTGACGTGAGCGCACGAGAATTAGAAGTGGTTCGAGTCGTCCCAGTGACTTATAAGAGTATGGAGCCGGTCGCTCAGAAAGTCGTGGCGTGCTGATGAGCGTAATCTACTGAAAGATGCTGGTGTTGACGGCAATATCCTGAAACAGGATGGAAACGCGGGGGGAAAAAAAGTCTAGGTATGATATGTTGCTAATGTTTTAATGTTATTAAATTTCCTAATTTCACTATGATTGTATTGTTCCATAGCAAGATTGGTATAATCGAAACGTTGATTCGTTGTGTCGTAGTATAACCTATTATTATTTTATTATTTTGGTTTTATTGTGTGTGTGTGTGCGCGCGCTCGTGTGTGTGTGCGTGCGTGCGTGCGTGCGCGTGTATGTGTGTGTGTGTGTGTGTTATCATTGGTTTTTTCCTCTTGTGATTTACGTTTGCCGTAGTGGAGATCTTTGTAAGGTATGTACGTTGTGTCTCTGTTTATTACCTCTCACTTCTGCGCAGGAGTTACACGTAACTGTTTCTATTTCGTATTGTTATATCCTGCTGCAGCCGTTACTTCTCTTAGCTATATATACGTCATTTGCAGTTTACATTAGACTGGATAGAGGATGCAAACAACAAAACCTGATGATCGTTGAGGCAGAAATATAGGCACTGATTTGTGAAAACTCGTACCAGGAAGAATGAATCATCTACACGGATGGTTTGTAGTACGGCATACGCGGAGTTTTCACGGCCCGGGCTAGAGGCGAACTGCTAAGAAAGACAGTGGAGTATTTACCATAACTACGAGCAGTTTAATCGTGGAGGTCATGGCAGTAACAAAGGCAATAGCGTGCTGCAGATATAAATGTACACCCATTCTAACTCGACGCTCTCGAAATGAAGATCACAAACTGACAGTACAAATGGTGGCTCGCACTAAACACACCTCAAAAAGACACAAGATGTATACAAACAAGAAGAAAAGGCAGAAGTGAGGAAGACTGGTAGGACTGCTGATCCTGTGGCAACACACAGCACTCCCATTCCTACATTAGTTGAAGCTGTTCCCTACATAAAACCGAAGTCAGAGATCATAGCTGAAGCCAGCAGCAGCGGAGAAACTCACAAACCCACCAATGAGAAGCAGCCAAGCAGCTCACCAAAGGCCACCGCACACAAGGAAAACACAAATGAGGTCTTCACCGGCAAAAAGCTACTGACGAAAGCAAGCTTTGGGGAGGCCAAACTGTCGGCCCTACCAACAAACAAGATACTCAGTCTGTTGGAGATAGAACTGAGCAGACACAGCATCACCCAGCTGCGCAAGGTATCGGATGGAGTAGTGGCCATCATCAACAAGACGTCAAAGATCACCGCTCTAATGCAGAAAATATCACAGCAAGAAAAAGCCGGCATCAAGTTACCCTACGGCATCTCAGCGGAAGCCACCCGACACAGCATGATCAATCGATGGGTCATCAAGAGAGTCAAGACCCATCTCACACCCCCATCACAGCCTGTGATCCCTCAAATCATCAGATGGAACCACAGACAGCAAGCCCCGGAGAACTACTTTCCTAGAGTGCTGCAGATGACCAGGTGCCAGAAGAATTGGCACACTCGTGCCAGCTGTAAACGTGAGGTGGAGGTCTGCAGATACTGCTCAGGACCACACCTATACAGCCAATTGCCTCGACAACCACAGCGCGAGATACCTCACCAAGACAACAAGGAAGCTGTGAAAATTGCCGTCAAAGCCAATCTGCCTCATAAATAGGCTAGGAGGCATTAGGAGGCGACCACCCGCCTAACAAATATGACAAAGCTCAACTGGAAGGCCAGCTGCAGGACCTGAGATCTAAAGTTACCAGCAAGCAGGAGATAAGAGACCAGACATAAGAAACTCAGATGACAGCCGTTCAGCGCATCCTGGACGAAATAAAGCTCGTCCAGTAGAAGGTTGAACAGGGTGTGGCTCGAATGACTGCAATCAAGGCCGAATTAGAGGAGACTCTGACAAAGACCCAAGAAGACAGAACAGCTAGAACGGCTCAAGAAATAGATCATAGAACATCAGAAACAGACGACATCAATAGCAAATCCCAGACAGAAGAGGAAGTAACAGAAGAAGAAGTCATAAGAGATGAGGAAGAACGTAAAACCAAAAGCGAACAAGAATGGTCGGTGGCTAGAAGAAGAGATTTCATTCCATCCCGCTTTAAAGTCGTCCACGACGCAATATGTCAAAGAAACGAAACACCACGTAGATACCAAGACAGAACAAGAACTAAACCGAGACCGAGAGATAGATGGAGTCTCAGGAGGGAAGGCGGCTGGTAAACCACTCCCTGAAAGAAGTACACCATGAGACGGAGCGGGAATCCAACATGTGTGCAACTCTAACCAGGCATGTAAAACGACAGGAAAGATGGAATTCACACCAAGACAGAAAATGCAGACTCCACGAAGCGAAGTCGCAACCCAATCTACGCATGCAGAAATGGACAAACCACACGGGCCCCAAATATAACCAGTCGAGAATTTCTTCTTTTTTTTTTTTTCAAATATTGAAATAGAAATTGATGTTTTCTCAATGGCTCTGTGAGTATGTTAAGGAAGATGGAGATGAGCTAGGTCAGACGGCAATGGCATGAATCTCTGAGGATGTATGGATTGAGTAATGTATGTTTAATTTTTGTGCCAGGGCACGCTGGTGTAAGAGAAAAAGAAGGAATAGATAGGCTAGTAGGCTTGGCTACTGTGGGATCGGGGCATTAGTGGACCTGTCTGACGTACTGAATGGCCTCAGGAAGGAAGGACGAGTAAATGACTCCAGGTATTGGATGTGATTCTGCTACTTTGATCACGAAGTCCAATTGGATGAGGCTAGACAGGAACGCCATGCGGGGATCCAATGAAATCAACCAACACAGAGCTGGTGTCATCAGTCGCTACACCCTGAGGGTGATACTTAGGTGAGGATCTGAGCATTTATGGACTTAGAGTTCGATGTGCAGTGAGGATTATCTGTTAACTACCTAACTAACTAACTAACTAACTAACTAACTAACTAACTGACTGACTGACTGACTGACTGACTGACTAACTAGTTAACCAACTAACTAACTAGCTTGCTAACTAACTGACTGCGACAATGCGCTCTAAAATCTGCAGTACTACATTATGTTTACAATATACCTTCCATGTCAAACTTGTGCACAAATTGTCACATTGTCCTTGCTATTTATAGTGTAGACCAATTTCTTTACACAAGCGTGCAATTGTAGAATTTCAATCCGTTATCAGCCACAATCTTCTAAGCGTGTGTAAGATATATTTAAATATGTCCCAGTTTTCTTCACGCGGTGTTGCAATTTCTCCATCCCCAACCCCCGGTAGATTAGATTAAGATCTTGGTATTTTCTTAACGTTATGCTGGATTTCGTTTCGAAAATTAGTAGCCGCGCTTATATTATAGATAGTCTGTGTTGGATACATCTCTACAAGTGTTGGATATTACTACAATTGTTTGATTTATCACTATAAGTGTTTGATATATTTCCATAAGTGTTGGATATAACACAACCCGGGTCAAGCTTGTGTCAGGTATTATACTGTGAATTCATTGGCACCTTTCATCTTGAAAGACTATAGTTTGGTACATTGTGCTTCAAAAAGGCTTAATAACTACGATCCATGTCGGTGGCGAGTGTGGCTGGTAAGGCCAATTCTTGCTGCAAATGTTTGCCCACAGTAGGTGCATGTGAAAATATGGTCATTTCCACCATTTTGCACCATCTTACGTCTCTCACGCTCTGTGTGTGCTTTATCTGCAATCATTTTCTCCTTTGTCTTTATTCCATTTCTGATAGTTGCCCTCCATACAACACGTTCAGTGGCGACATGCTCCCAATGTGCATTATCAATGCCTGTATCAATCATGTCCCGCTTACACACATCTTTGTATCGTAGTAGAGGCCGACCCTAAGATCTCCTACCCATCTGTAATTCACCAAAAAAGATGTCCTTTGGTATTCTACCATCATCCATCCTCCTAACGTGTCCTATCCATCTAAGTCTACGAAGACTGAGCATGGAATACACCGTCACACAACCTGATCTTTCCAATATTTGTGATTTTGTCTTGCCACTTTATACCAAGTATTCTTCGCAGACACCGCATATGAAAGCTGTTTAAACGTTTCTCTTGGCGTGAGTAAGTTGTCCAGGTTTCACTGTCATAAAGAAGAGTACAAAGGACACAGGCTTGGTAGACGAGGACTTTTGTTTTGGCAGTAAGCTTCCTGTTCTCCCAGACTCTTTTTGCTAACATGTTCATTGTTGTTGCTGCCTTGCCAATCCTGATGTTGATTTCCTGATAGAGGGATAATTTGCTATTTACCTCTGATCCTAGATATGTAAAATGGTCTACTATCTCCAGTTCAGCGTCGTCAATAAAGATTGATGGTACACCATGTGCACCTTGTGACATAATCTGTGTCTTCTTTTTGTTAATTGTTAAACCAAATTCAGAACAAGCATTGGAGAATGCAGATAGTAGATGTTGTAATTCTTCCTCAGAGTGGGTCGTAATCGCAGCATCATCCGCAAAAAGCAACTCTCTGATTAGTACCCTGCTAATTTTGGTCTTGGCCTTCAATCTCTGAGCATTATAGAGGCCACCATCTGAGCGTGAGTGAATGTATATACCGTCATCCTGATCACGAAAGGCATATTTCAGTAGAAGTGAAAAGTATATCCCAAAGAGGGTGGGGGATAGTACACAACATTGCTTAACTCCACTCTTGATTTCAAACTCTTCTGAAGTTGAGCCATCAAACTTGATTATACCCTTCATGCCTGTGTGGAACGATTCCACAATGGACAGAAGAGTTGGTGGGCATCCAATCTTCTTTAGTGCTTTAAACAGACCCTCACGACTGACCAAATCGAATGCCTTTGTGAGGTCGATGAAGGCAATAAATAGTGGCTGATTTTGTTCCCTGCATTTTTCTGTGAACGTACATGTTAAACAGTACGTAATATTATCTGAAGCTCATCATCATAATCGTCATCATCAGGTGCCCTGCCATCTGGCGTAGGCGTTCATGTCTCTACACAGCTCTCAGCCCTTGTTGTCCTGGATCAACTCTGCTAATGATATTTTTTGTAAATACCACTGTCTCAGTCCATTCGGCATCATTTCTCTTGGTCTGTCTCTGCTTCGTTTTTCCACGGATCTTTCCAATCATGACGATGCTTTCCATTTCCTCTGTTCTCATCACGTGATAAAAGAGTGTTGTTTGTCTTCTTCTTATAGTTGCATATGCTTTCATTAGCCTTTTCCATGCAGTCGTTGTTAGTTAATTTGACAGCCCAGGGTATTCGCAACATTCATCGCCCTTTCTTTTATTCAATGATAATGATTTATTACATCATATATATGTCATTTTCTAAAATGCAGCTTTATCCTTGTCCCATTATGTTCTTAATCTCCGTCACGCAACTTCCATGTAATATTGTAATGACCTCTAGGTACTTAAATTTAGGTAGAACAAGATACCACAATGTAATATGCAGGTAAATATGATTATTCTTAAACAAGTGAATCGGTACAATAATTATCTCCGAACAGTCATAACATCTGATGGGAGATGCCTTGAAGAGATTAAATTAGAACAAGAATCGTCATAGCGAAGGTGGCCTTAAGATGAAAAATATACTGACCAATAAAGAGATGTCAATTGCTACGAGAAAAAGAGTGTTGAGGTGCTACATAGAGCCTGCACTTTTGTATGGATGTGAAGCGTGGACAATGAGCAGTCAAGCTGAAAAATATCTGTGGGCTGTGGAAATGTGGTTTCTGAGGAGAATGCAAAGAATACAAAGGACAGACAGAAAAACCAATGACCAAGTACTACAAGAAACAAATGAAGATCGTAAAGTTATTAGAGAAATTAGACGTAGACAGTCACAGTTTTTGGACATGTTATGAGAAGAAATGAATTAGAGAACTTGGTGACAACTGGCAAGATCGAAGGAAGAGAACAAGGGGAAGACCGAGAAGTAAATACCTGGATGGTTTGACCACGTGGCATGGCCGAAACAAGAACACTGAGCTGATCCACGACTCTGGTGATAGAGTTAAATGGTGAATCATGACCGCCCACGCTTACCGGCATGGCACATGATGGATCGCTAACATGAACAATACATTCACAAGTGTTGAACTGAAACCCGTGTCGTTTTAACGCCGAGGATAACATGAGCAATACATTCACAAGTGTTGGTTGACATTCTTGGAAGTTGATAGTAGACGGCACACAAGGCAATATAACAACTGGAATGCGTAGTGGGACCAGGATTAGAACTTGACGCATTCAAATGAATACAGCTCTTCTTCTTCTTCTTCTTCTTCTTCTTCTTCTTCTTCTTCTTCTTCTTCTTCTTCTTCTTCTTCTTCTTCTTCTTCTTCTTCTTCTTCGTCTTCTTCTTCTTCTTCTTCTTCTTCTTCTTCTTCTTCTTCTTCTTCTTCTTCTTCTTCTTCTTCTTCTTCTTCTTCTTCTTCTTCTTCTTCTTCTTCTTCTTCTTCTTCAGCGTTCCGAGCCATTGAGGTTCTTTGCTGCAGATACAATCCATCTCCATTCGTCTCTCTCCTCGCTAAAGAAATATGTGTATTTCGATGGTTTGGCCACTATAGCTTTAAATTTGTAATTTCTGAGATGAATGTTGCTAATTAGTTGGACTGCCAGAGTAACTAACGACGCCTGCCTGAAAGAGGCTAATCAAACTAGAATATTATATAAAACAATAAGAAAGAGGCAAACAGCTGGGGTGACCAGCTGTCTTTCTCTCTGCTTTTCCTTCCTTCAAGTCTCTTATACCAACAGCACGAAGAACGTCAACAACAGTAACAGCAGCAGCAGCAACAACAACAACAACAACAACAACAACAACAACAACAACAATGAAATAACGTGTGTCCAGCTTATCCCGTTTACTGTCCCGGAAATAACAGTTGAAATTGACCTCCGTACCACTTTGTTGACCAGCCAAGGTTAAGGTCGCGAATCGATGAGAATGTTTTTGTCCTAAACACGTTTTAATGTATATGGTATATTTTTAATGACTGCAGTGTTTGAAAATATTGCCGGCCCAAGTTGTCTATTTATCCTCTGTTAAGTTCGTGAAACATAATAGGTAAATGCAAAACTTGGACCGGCAATATTTTCAAACACTGCAGTCATTAAAAATACACCTTGTATCTTGGCTGTATTTTAACACAACCACAACCTAGTCTCTGTGCTGGGTATTTTCTGCACTAAAGATATACCGCTGTGTTGTGACGTAATAAAGCATTACCCTCATGTCAATGCTTCGACCCTGATATTCGAAAATGTTTTACCGATAATAGACAGATCTCATTATGTTAGCGTCATTTCATTACTTCAAGCATGTGCTTGATCCCCCTGCATTGTTAGGTTAAAAAAAAACACACACACACAAACAAACGCACGCTCTCACGCATGCACACACAAACAACTGGCATGTGTATTTTGAGGTTTAGTTAACAGGCGGAGTATTGCAAATGCCGCAGACACGTGGTACGCAACATATTCGGCCATTTTGGATCACATGAAGTTGTTGACACAATTTGAGAAATAAATATCTATTGATGGAAAAAGGTAGAAGTTGTATTCATCAGCATGTGCCCTATCAAGCGGCATATGCGTTCACGTCTCTCCACGGGTCTTGGTGGTGTGGATGTATTCTACCGTTGATATTTCTCCATGGCAATGTTTTAGAACACCAAGCATTGTTTCTCTGGATCTGCATCATGCACAACAGATCATGGTGCTGTGTTTATTCTACCGTTGATATTTCTCCATGGCAATGTTTTAGACCACCAAGCATTGTTTCTCTGGATCTGCATCATGCACAACAGATCATGGTGCTGTGTTTATTCTACCGCTGGTATGTCTCCGTGGCCATGTTTTAGACCACCAAGCATTGTTTCTCTGGATTTGCCTCATTTACAACAGATCTTCTTTTGGGTTTATTCTATTGCTGGTATGTCTCCATGGCAATGTTTTAGACCACCAAGCATTGTTTCTCTGGATCTGCCTCATGTACCTCGGATCTCTCCAGCCCTCTTCTCATCATATGACCAAAGACCACTGCTTATTTTTTTTTTTTTTGCATATGTCTTACAGGACGTTGCAGTCAACATCAGCATTTTTCAGCTGCTGTTGATGTACTAGGCAAGATTACGCTCAGTAGTTTGCCATTGCTGTCTGAGCGACCGGCTCACATACCCCGTAAACACACACGTTTGTTACCCTTTGAAAATAAAGTCCGTTCGTTTGTAAGGTACCAACGCAGCGAGAACCGCTACAGATTCTCGCGCAGGTTTAGTTACTCACGAGACTATACTGGATTACGGAGAAAGACGTTAACACCTAGGCCAGGGAGACTGCCTTAATAATAATTTTAAAAAAAAAAAAAAAAACTGCTTAACTTAATTCCTATTTGTATATTGTTATAGTTTTAGTAGCCTTTTTTCAGGCAAATGGTAGTTACTCTGGCTGTTCAAGGTATTCTCAATATTCGTCTCAGATACATCTCCCCCCCCCCCACACACCCCCCCCCACCCCACCCCACCCCCACCCAGCCCAGCTCTTTATAAGTTGTTCGTTCACATTCCAAGATCCACAGCCGTACAGTGGAACAGGTTCTAGATAATATGTCAGTACGCTCTGTAACTCTGTCTGACATTCAATGCAAGGGATTAATTGCATGCAATATTTTTGTCATCTTGTAAAATGTAGTGGTAAACACTCCGCACGACTGGAGGCCTCTGATCATCAGAAGTATTGCCCCCCTCGCCGAATGTTTCAGTTCCTTTATCTTCTTTACACTCTCAGAGGGCCGGCCCGTCTGGGTCATGATTCCTGTCGGGTGTATTCATCGAGGCGTTTCCTTTGTCGACATAGCTGAGTGTGAAACAAATCTCATCTCCGGGAGTGAACATTGGGCATCCGGTGCATTTGCCAGCGTTGACACTGCACCGTGACTGACTGTGGTAAATCCAACTTCTTTCCGCGGCAGTTGGCCGCAGTCTTCGCCTCTGTCTTGGTGGTTAGCTATAACTCTGTCAGTAGACTACGTTGCTGTCGTGTTGCCTTTTTCGTGCCCCGTTTACGGCTTGCAGATCTACCCTTTTGCATGCTGCCAGTGGAATCCAGCTCTACTTTTGGGCTCATTCTATTTCGGCTTGGGTCTTCGCGTTGATCCTCGCTATCGCCGCTGGGCGTGGTCGTTGCAAGACGTACTATTCCACACCAAACGGTCGTTGCCGGCGCTTGGCTGCACAGGGTCAACTTTGGATGACATTTCCGATCCTGGTGATCGCTACACCCAGTTTGGATGCCCATTTCTTACCTGGTGGGGTGGTTCCCGGGTTGGCACAGGACTGTGGCTGTTGTTTCGGTTTTGTTGAGAGGTTACAATCTTCTGGAGAGGTTTCAGCGTTACCGAGGTTGTTTGTTCTTCTTGAGAGATGGTGATTCACATTGCAAGCAAAGTTGAACCATTTACTGCGCACCCTTGTCCCACCCCTCATTATGCTTCCTCCATAGCCAGCACAAGGCCTTCTCGGCTATTTCGCCCAATCTTTTAAACGCCTGTATTCTTGTTTGTCCTTTCACACCCAGCTGTTTCAGCACGTTGTATGCGGAATTGGTAACTAGGCCTCTTGCGCCGATCTCAACGGCGAATAGCCTGCTACTCAACTCTTGATTCGAACGGTACAGTCAGCTCGATTAGTACTAACTGTTGAGTCAATAAAACTTTAGGATTTCTGCTGGGTATTTGCCACTGTCCTTCAGGCCTACTGTCAGCTCCCATCTTCAGCGCCCCTGAGGATGGATGCCAGATTGTCGGGATAGTCGACTCTGCTGTTCGGCTTTTGTCCAGATTTTATGAAGCATTTTCACAGTTTTGACAAGTCCCCTTGTTTGCCTGGAGTCTTACTACATCCACAATGACTGCCAGTTCGGTATGAGCCTTGTTATGGCGCCACGTGAATCGGCCTTGCGTAATGGCCGCCTTGCACGCAGACAATACGCGTTATACTGTCTGTCTGGGTCTTTTGGCCTGCGTATTGCTGCACATGGGACTTCTGCAAAGTTCCCTCCCATGACACCCACTGACCTTGCCGAGACTGCTACACAGCCTTCTGGTTTTCTCGCTTGTTAATCTCTTCTTCACGAATTTCCTGGACCACCATTTCTCTGCGCTGAAAACAGCGGAATCACCAGACAACTGGAGAAATTTACAGATATGGGTGGGCCAGATTTCGAATCTATCTGTCATGTCATCTACTTCTTATGGCACTTACGGTGTAGGACCCGGGTGGGGTAGGTGGGGCGGGGGGGGGGGGGTGTATGTGTCGAGCCTGAGGAATTAAGATCGCCTGGCTAGTGCAGTCACCGCGAACAGTGCATGTTAGAGTTTTCTTTTTTGCCCCCGGACAGACAAAAGAATATCGATACAGTACCGAGGATTCGAACATGTGTCTCCCGAAGGAAACCCTGCATTCTGGATATTCGATCAGTCGCTCTTCGATTGTGAATTTATCACCTTCAAATAATAACTAACTCTCGTCGCAAACAATATAGTTTAACGCACGAAGAGCCAGACACTGAAAGGTGACATCACCGATCGACACAACTATGGGATATTCCCCACCAGTATTACACCACTATATTTCTCAGCTGCCGTGCTATGATAACCCTGAATTAATAACATCACATTGTATGATTTACTGCCGAGCATATTACGCTGCATCTCGTCAGCTGAATATTGCAGAGTTATATATAATAAGTGAATAAATGAATAATTAAAACACACAGTAACTGATACTCGTATTGTTCGAATGTGAAGCATTGTTAACTCCTCGGTAAATGAAATCATTTTGTCTGCGGTAAATTGGTTAAAACTGCCTAATTTCTATATCAAGAGTATAAGTACCGAATAGTATCAGTGTCCGTGGTTTAAGTAATTCAGCCAATGTATAATGCATGTATTCACTTTATATAATATATAACTGCAGTATGCAACTGACGAGATCAGCGAAATATGCCAGGCAATAAATCGTGCAACTTGTTATTAATGGCTTGGTGTTAAAATGCACTAATTGAGAACATTGTTTTGAACCTCATATTGATTATTTCACCATTTTCATTTGGCCTATTTCATTCTCTTTATAATACTTTTCTTCGCAATTACTGTCATGG
This sequence comes from Cepaea hortensis, assembly GCA_963921405.1. NCBI lineage: Eukaryota > Metazoa > Mollusca > Gastropoda > Stylommatophora > Helicidae > Cepaea > Cepaea hortensis. The sequence continues at coordinate 143,718,308 of OY992878.1, forward strand.
CGCTTGCTTCAGAATCCTCTTTCTTAATTCTCATTTCCGCCTTGTATTGCATCAATCCAGAATGTTATTTCTGGCCCGTGGTGTCTTTATTTTCCTCCTTTGCCAACTGTTTCCCACTTTGCCAATTGTTTCCTCTGCTGATTCAAGAAGTATCCCAGCCCCAGCGACCCCCCCCCCCCTTTCCCCCTATGAGGGTTTACAGCCGGCTCTGTGGCAAAGGTGTTACTGACGCAATTCGTAATCCTGCATTCGGAGTTCGAATCACAGCTGCGGACAATTTTGCAGCAGACCGCCTTTCGTTTTTTTTTTTTTTTTTCCGCGTTTCCATCCTGTTTCAGGATATTGCGGTCAACACCAGCATCTTTCAGCTGTATGTGGATTCCTAGGCTAGATTACGTTCATCAGCACGCCACGACTTTCTGAACTTACTCTCATAAGTCACTTTTGCGATTCGAACCACTGCTAATTCTCGTCGCGTCACGTGACGAGAGTATTCGGGGTTAGCGGAGAAAGCTGCTAACCCCTCGGCCACTTGGTTTTCCTAAAATGGTATGAGTGCTGGTAGTTCAGAAACTAATGGCAAACTACTAACGTAAACTTGCCAAAAAAATCACTAACAACCAAAAATGATGTGATTTGACTGCGATGTCCTGTAAAGGATATGCAACTAACATGGGGGTTTACAAGTGTCCCTCCGAAGGTTGAGAGCTTTACATTTTTATGTGGTATCTGTTGGGTTATCATCCTTGCACTCCGGACAAATCCATAGGTGCTCAGACACCCCCCTCTCCCCAAGCGTATGCATCAGCATCCGGAGTCTAATATTGCTAATTCTGTTGTCAATTCGTTCTGCCGAACGATCCTCGGCCGACCACGCTCATGGCATTATCATCGTACCACCCTATCAACTGCACTAACGCTCTCGCTGTGACAAGCAACTTGTTTGCTGAGTTTCGTTGTTTGTTTTCTATGTTAGTTATTTATGTCGTGTTAAGTCTACTGATTATGTAATTACAAAACGCCTGTACCTGGCTATTGTAGTCTGCTGGAACATGAGACTATAAATTAGTTGCGTGGAAATCATGCCTGCTGACTGAACGATGCATGTTTATTGAACATAATTTAATTTAATTAATGCACTCTTGTGTGTACAATGGAATCAGTGTCGTGGGTTACTGTTGTCGTTGTGTGTTTGTACGAGAGGGCTTCACATTAAAACCTTGAACCTCCAAATGACTCTGTGAGTTGACCAAACAGGTGGAAGTCACTTGTGGCTAGGTCTGGGGAGTACGGGGGATGTAGTACACACTGAAAGTGGAGGTCTTCGATGGTTTCAACAGGACGAGAAGTATGAGGTCGAGCATCGTCATGTTGCAAAAGGACACCTTTACTCAGAAGTCCACATCGTTTGGATTTGATTGCGGGTCGAAACTTCCACTCAACTCATACACTTGCTGGACTGACAGGCATGCATCACCATATTGGACCTTCATTTGCCGATGAATTTCTATAGGTGTCACCCCTACAATGATTTTTTTTTTTTTTTAACGTATAACAGAACGTTACTCCTCTTGGATGCATGTCAAAAGTGGGGCGGTCATCTTTAAACTGCTCTTATGACGTCACAGTGTTCGTCTGCACCGTGGTGTCACGTTCTTAAAACTCTTGACATCCTTAACAACAATACCGACGGGTTACAAGACAATGGCATGTTTATTGTACTTTCTATCACACTTTAAAATTTTTATGTGAATCCCCCTCTTATATGAATAGTATTATTGTAACCTCACCCTTTGTATTCCCCATTCCGTAGTTACCTCCTGCCTTCTTGTGTGTTTCATTTCCGGACTTCGGTTGCTATTTTTGTTCTAATGTCTTTGAAATCTGTGGGTTGTATGTGACATTTCAGGTTTGTAACTGTTTCCGATGTCTTTGTTCTTTTGGCTGAAAAAGACTTTCTGAAACATTCGCTTTTATCTGTGTGTATCATTATGTTGTTGAGCTTCCTGGTTACGTTTTTCATTCGTTTATGCCCGGGTAGCTTTGTCTAGCAAACTCATGTCACTGTTTCTTTTGTCTTGTTGCTGCCTTGTTTTAGTGGCTAAACTTGGAACACTCGCGCGGTTTTTGAATGCGACATGTTGATAACGATTGTGTTGGTTGAGAAATGTTTAATTGGAATAACAATTGTCTACTTCTTAATGGAGTTCGTTTGAATAACGGATGCGTATGCGTGTTAGTTAACCGGAATGTAATCTGAATTACTCTTGTGTTTGTGCTGACTGCGTTCATTGGAATAACGCTCGCCTAAGTGTGTTAGTTTACCAGAATGTAGCCCGAATCACCCTTGTGTCTGTGTTACTTGAGTAGGATGGGCTCGGGTATCGCATGCTTAAATGTTGCTTGAGCAGATATTACTCTGGGATCAACGTGGAGCTGTGTTGGTAGAATGAAGCTCATTCGACGTGTGTCGGGTAACATCATTTCATTCACACATAGAGTCAGATATTATATCTTAATCCACACTCTTATGGAGATGAGAGTTAGTTCCTGAGTGGTAGGGTTGTTTTCCGCCTAGGTTTTTAGACTGCAGAGGTGTGCATTATTACCTCGGGATTACTACAAGGATCTGCAGCATCCTCTATGCCGTTCAATGTACACACAAGCAAGATTTCAAGCATAGAAACACTAGGGATTGGAAGGCTACTGATACTTACAGAGGATGTCCTTGCGTATAGACAGGAGAGAGACAGGATGCAAATAGTGCAAGAGTTGCAGGAGACAGTAAATAAAGTGATCAAGTGGTGTACAGAGATGAATAGTGTTATTAATCCAGGTAAGGCGCCTGTGTTATGGTACAGTCTGGGCAATAGGATTGTTAAGGTTAACGTCCCAGACCTCACAATAAGTAGCAGAAATGTTAACAGTGAGGGTAAACTTGGGTACTTGGGAACTACTTTCGACAGAAGCCTGTCATTCAGGGATCATATGGAAGAAGCTATTATGAGATCTAACAAGGGACTCAGTTCACTGAAGATATCATGGCAGCAATGGATACTGAGCAAAGAATGTTGCTCATACAGTATCGACATCTGATTATCTCAGTAATTAGCATGGACATCACATAGGCGGTCATTATTCAACATGTGAGCAGGTGTTTCTCGGACGTACCCACTCAACTGCCAAAGACCTTCTGTATGCGAATAAACTGAGTCAAGAATCGACACCATGGCACTCGGGACATTCCCATACGTGATCATTCCTCATCTTCAACACCCAGCGAAGAGTCACGCTACTAATGGTACCGGTAGCAGTTTTATTATATATTCGTCTGGCCTTTCCTCGGAAATTTGAATGTCGGTCAGATCCTCTGTTCCACCCGTTTTTATGCACACGATTCCAAATGCCCCCCCCCCCCCCCCCACCACATCTGCTTTATCAAGCACCCATGCCCCACCAATGGTGAAATAACAATAAAATAGTCCAGTCTTTCTGTGGTCGTCAAGACATAAATATAAGCTTATTGATACATAGTAAGTGAAGGACCCGTTTATACACCTTAAGTCACATATTTTATAGAGCAACAGGAGCTTGGTAGATTATGTGGTCAGTACCACGCCGACAACCTTAACCTCCCAAGACATTTCTTGGTACACATTTAAGGCTGAGTCCACCTGAGAGACCAGGTCAATGTTTTACAAAAACTTATACCTTGACTTCGTGTTTAGAAAGCAATGGCAAACTTTTTTTTTTTTTTTGGTATATCCTATTTACAGGACATAGCTGTCAACACCAGCATTATACTGCTGTTGTTGATGTCTTGGCAAGTTTACTTTCAGTAGTTTGCCATTGCTTTCTGAACGACCGGCTCCCATACAAACACGCTAACACCGAGCGCGACGCGGTCTGCTGCTGTGTTTCGAACTCGGGTAAGCGGCTCGCTATTCGCGCCCGTAAGCCCTTAGTCTCAGAAACCGGCAATGGCAAACTGACTGGCACTTTGCCGTCTTGCCAGACGATAGTTTGTAAAATGGAGTTATACCTCTCCATAACACAAAGCCTGTTCTGAATTTAGACACCATGTGTTGCCCATACGGCATGATCCCTCTCTTGGCCTGTCTAGTGTACTCCAGAGGAAAGTGACACCAATACGTCTGGAATAAGACAAGATGCAAAAAACTGCCGAATCAGAAAAGCAATGCTCTGTCCGCCTGTCGGAGCTTCGATCCTAGACCAGTTACCAACCAAGGCTTAGGGCCTGATCTGCCCTGCCATAATATTCAGTCATTAGGTTGCATTTCCTCGCACCCTCCCAACTGCGCTCCTCAGCCCGAAGCCGTTGGCACAATATGTGGTCTCGGGTTTGGTAAGCGTCGCCCTACATTCGGCGCTAACAGAAAGCAGGTAGTACCGTCTACGGTCATACGGTAGCTCAATCATATCTAATTAAGACCTGACATCACAATGGCAAACTACTGATCGTAACATTGCCTAGTAAGTCAACCTGCAAAGGACATGCAGTGTTTTATATCATTCAAATCTTGGCCAGCCAGCTACTAACAGGACGATTCTTTCTTCGCTGAGAACACTTGTACACCTGCTCATAAAATCTGAACCTTATTTACATCATACGTGTGACACGTATTATGCGATCAAACTGGTGCTCCAAGGACTGCCAGAGTAACTAACAACGACTATCTGAAAGAGGCTAATGAAACTAGAACATTGCATACAACAATAAAAATGAGACAAACAGCTTTCTTTCGTCATGTGATGAGAAGAGAGGCATCGGAGAACATAGTGACGACTGGGAAAATCAAGGGTAAGAGAGGCAGAGGCAGACCAAGAGAAATGAAGCTGGATAGACTAAGACGGCGGCATGGAGGAGTACGATCAGCAGAGTTGATCCAAAACACCAAAGACAGAGATCTGTGGAGAGACATGAACGCTTACGCCAGCAGGCAGGGCACTTGATGATGATAATTGGTGTTCTGCAGTCCATTTACATCCCGAGACGTGCCTAACTAGTTGTTTCTCTTTGCCCCGTGAGTTATTTTTTTCTTAGTCTCATATTTTAGACTACTTTTACCGAGTTTGTTTTTTGCCACTGTTCTCCTAGGAGCTTGCGGCGTATTCTGTGATGGAATTAAATACTCCCGTGTAGACGTTTTAAATTATTTTAGCGTTTATTCCCCAGAATATTCCATATATTTTTATTCGTTACAGCGAATGTTTCTATAACGCTTGTTTGAATGTTCTCTATTTTTGTCTACCTGGTGTGCCTGGGTGGCGGGTAGCGCCCAAAAAATGTGGGTACAACAGCGTGAAAAGCTAACGGTTGATTTTATAGCTTAGGAAACCACCTTGGGGTCGATTTTCGAGTTACGGAGTTCGTGCTCTATACAACGGTTTCAGCAGGCTTCACTACGGAAAGAGACCAAGCCACGCGGAGTAACACCTGATGCATTAAAGTCCATACCCGTGCCTTTAAACTCTCTGCTTATCGTGCACCAGATGTTTTCTCTTTGTATAAAGGTTCTCTTTCGGGAGACCTGGGTTCGAATCCTCGGTAAGGTGTGGACATTTTTTTCTGTCGGGGGCAAAATGAAAATCCTAACCGGCACAGTTCGTGGCGACTGCACTAGCCAGGCGGCCTTAATTCTCCAGGCTCCCCCCCCCCCCTTTGCACTACACTGCAAGGTACTTTTTTTTTTTTAATTCGCATATCCTTTTACAGGACATCGCTGTCAACAGCAGCATCTTTCAGCTGTCTGTTGATTTCTTGCAAGATTACGCTCAGTAGTTTGCCATTGCTTTCTGAGCGGCCGGCTCAGTTATCCCGCAAGTCACTAGCGGGGGCCGAACCGCTCCCAGTTCTCGCCCGCTACGAGACTGCGTGATAAACGGGATTACGGAGAAAGTGGTGTAACCCCTCGGCCAGAGAGACCGGCCTGCAAGGTACTATAGGCAGTAAATTACAGATAAGTGGAGACCTTCGGGGTGCTGTTTGATGTTAATGAGAGTACCACGGAGAAACATTTACCCTGATAACTTTACAAGTTGCTAAAGTAAGAGGACCAAGTCCCAAATAAACTGAATTTGACAGCCGAAAAAAGAACCATAAAGATCTAATGGTTAGTCCCCCAGGCCAGGCAGATTATAGGCGCAAATAAGGAAAGAGAACGATAGCAAAGCGAGTTAAGTTAATAACGATCAAGGCAATAGGCCCAATGGTATACCGATGGAATGTATTGCTATTAAACTAATAAAGAAATTAAGGATGGAAACGTGAGTTATCAGGAGTCTATATTATGGACAGCTAATCACAAAATGGTTATTATGGTTTCTTGGCAAGTTTTGCAGAAGGTAGTTTTCCATTGCTTTCCTTTTGGGCAGTGGCTGTACTAGTCGGTGGCCATAGCCATTGTCTCTACTGATGAGATCATCTGCCTATCACCCCAGAGTGCAGACCATAACCAACAACAATCTGTCGGCTGCTCTCACACTCCATCCACAACCTGCTTTCATGGCTTCACGTAACCCTGATTGGGGGGCTAAACGGGTACTCCACCTTGCCCAAGGGTGTCCCGTAGACTAATGGAGGAAAGGAGGCGTCTTACATCTTCTTTGATATGGGATACCCCTACCCCGCTAACGATAAAACAAAGAAAATTGATATATTTTGGTCACCTGAAATGTCATGAAAGTTTGGAGAGAGCAATAATGGAGAGGTATATGCCTGGGAAGAGAGGAAGAGGAAGGCCAAAGAGAAGATGGGTGCGGGATGTGGTTGATGATCTCCAGATGGGTGTATCGGAAGCGGGACATCTTGCTTGTGATTGAGAAGTTTTCCGAAGGGTTGTTATGGGAGCGAGGATCTGCAAAGAACATACTGCTGAATGGTTAAATGAATGAATGAATGAATGAATGAATGAATGAATGAATGAATGAATGAATGAATGAATGAATGAATGACAAAATATTGGCATTCTGCAAGATACAAACATTGAAGAAGCCTGACTCAGAAACAACATCATATTCCAGAAATGGACATACTTATGGCTACATGAAACGCAACAGTGATTTGGAAACAGCACTGATAAAAGTAACTAACTAACTAGTTATAAAAGTATGATTCCTGCTAGGAGAGGCGGAGGTCGGCCAGCAAGGAGATGGAAACGGACATTGCAGACACATTGTGAGCAAAGCAACGGTCCTGCAATGTGTGGATGATAGATGATGATAGATGATAAATGATGATAGATGAAGATAGATGATGATAGTTGATGATAAATGATGATAAGTGATGATAGATGATGATAGATTATGATAGATTATGATGGAGGATGATGATGACAGATGATGAGGATAGATGACAAGGATAGATGATGATAGTTGATGATGATGATGATAATAGATGATGTTTGATGATAACAGATGATTATAGTTGATGATGATGATGATGATGATGATGATGATGATGATGATGATGATGATGATGATGATGACGACGACGATGATGATGATGATGATGATTGTGATGATGATGATGATGACGATGATGATGATGATGATGATGATGATGTTGATGATGATAGATGATGATGATGATGATGATAGATGATGATTGTTGATAATAGAGAAGGAAAACCGTTGGTGTAGTTTTTGTGTGTGTGTGAAATATCATCATCTACTTGTGTCATGCCGGCTCTATGGCGAACGGGTTATGAATCAATTCGTAATCCCGCATACCGCGTTCGAAAAACAGCTGCTGGCGATTTAACAGCCGACCGCCTTGCGTTGGTTTTCAAACAATGTCATGAGTACCCGTCGTTCAGAAAGCAATGGCAAACTACTGATGGTAAACTTGCCAAGAAATCACAAACAGCCAAAATGTGCTCCGTCCTGTAAAGGACATGCAAACTAACTAAACATGTGCCGTGTCGATAGCGTGGGCCATCATGTTTCGCCAGATCACATGACCATCAATATCGTGGATCAGCTATGTGTTAATCTTTTCCACTCAGTCACCTGCCGACGGTCTGGAGTCTCCTGGTGCACATGATTATTTGAATATCGAAGACACAAACAATAGATTGCACGATTTATTGCCTGGCATATTTCGCTGCATCTCGTCGGGTACATACTGCAGAAATCACACAACATAATGTGAAATAACTAGATAACTCCTTCAAGCTCAAATATACACATGTTAGCACAGTAATGTCGATTGTCTACCACGGTAATTTTAAATTGACTAGCATGTCTTTCTGCTTGCACAAAGACGGCTTATGTGGGTTAATCATTATGGTATCTGCAAAATTTAACGAGCGACTACTTTGTGTGTTGAACAACACACGGAAGGCACTGTCTCTCTCAATCACATAACCGCTATCAAACACATGCCTCACGATCGATGAAGCGGGACTCATCCCGTGTGTCGGTCTACCTAGGTTACCATCGCCTGTGTGTATTATCTTGTTGACCCAGTTAGGAAAGTGTTCAACAACCTTGCTGTGAAACTACCGCTCTGTTCTGCCGATGTAGGTGGCCTCGCACCTGCGTGCAAATTGGTAAATACAATTCGATTTGGCGTACAAAGCTACAGGTTCTTTTACTGATGGGTTATGAATCGGTGTGGTTCTGTACATGATAACTGGAGTTGCAGCACAGAATGTTCGGCCGACTGCTGTGATGAGCGGGTCCTGAAGACGTTGCATTACGTCATCACATCGGAAGGTTAGCTGGATGAATACCTTGAGTGTAGGGACTGTAGTTTCTTCTGGTTTCGGTTTGGGCTGTTGGCAGTGGCGCTTTATAAATCCTCTTGAGTAACCATTCAAGTTTAAGGCATTCTTCAGATTTTTAAACTCCCCTGTCAGTGTGTCCTGGGTGCATATCTTCCTAGCACGGCCAAACAGGGTCTGTACTAAGTCTCGTTTGTACTGGACAGTTGTGAAGCTCTGAAAATTTAAGGATTGGCCAGTCCATGTTTCTTTGCGGTACATTGATCTTTGAATTGTGCCGTCTGCTCTACGTCTCATTAGGATATCTACAAACGGCAAAGCTTCGTTGTGTTCGTGTTCCATAGATAGAGAGATGTTTTTATGTGTCACGTTCATTATGGCCTGGAATGACGTTGCTTGCAGATCGTCTGTGGTGATAATTAATATATCTCCACGTAACGACGGTAGAAGACCAAGTTATTGATGTCTGAGGATCTCTTTTCTTCTAAATGTGTCATGAAGATGTCCGCTAGAATAGGTCCAAGAGATCTCCCCATGGCCAATCCGTCAATTTGGCGGTGTGACTTTTTTTAGAAAGTTGAATTTTATGTTGGTGGTACATAGTAATAATAGCCTCTCCAGAATAGATGCTGGTATGCCTAGTTTTAACTGTTTGTCCTTAGTGCGTTCACTTATTATTGTCACGGTCTCATCTAATGGAACGTTGGTGAATAGGGAGGCAATATCCATGGATGCAATATCGAATTTATCGCTGAGTGTTTTCGGATCGAAGGACTGTCGTATTGGCTTTAAGATATCAGCTAGCCATCTCGACATTTGGTGTTGAGCAGATCGGTCTTAGCGGGATTCCGAGCTTGCAAAGTTTGAGTAGATCGTTCATCTGAGGAGTTTGGGAGCCACGTGGTGTGAGCGTTTTTGCAGTGGCCTCACTGATGAGTCCCGCATTCACAAGGGACTGGATCTCTTTCCTCATTTTTTCACCCATGTCCTCCAACTTGTTTGCTTTTTGATTTACCCTGAATTAAGATTCATCTGATAATATCTCAGCCATTTCGCTCTGGTAGTCTGACATGTTCATCAACATTGCACCACTTCCTGGTTGTGTGGTTTCAGTATTACCAGGATTTTGTTAGCCTTTAACGCTTTTAAAGCAGTATGGTGTTCGTTAGTCAGCGGACATGTCTGTTTAGAGGGTGTTGTGCGATACTGGTGTTCTAAATCTACCAGTTTGGCCTTTAGCCACCCGACCGACTCAGCAGAAGTAGGCGATAACTTAGAGGCTTGATCAGGCAACATTTAAAACTGTGCTTGCGATTCAATACGGTTTATGTGTTTGGGCTTTATGTGAAATTTTAATCGTATGCAAGGGCCTCAGTTTCAATATTGTTCAGTACTTACGACGATAAGTTCCTCACATATTTCTCTGGGTTGTCTAGTACTGACGTTGCTATCTTTTCAGTATCAAATCACTGAGTGGCAGTTACACAGAGCGGCAGTTACACAGCAGGGCTGTTGACCACATTCCTAACTGGGTCGACAAGATAGGCGATGGTAGCCTAGGTAGGCTGACACACCGGAACAGTCCTTCATCGATCGCGAGGCATGTGCTCGATAGCGGTCATGTGATTGTTAAACACACAAAGTAGTCGCTTGTTAAAGTTTGCAGAAGCCATAATGATTAACCTACATAAGCCGGCTTTGTGCAAGCAGAAAGACATGTTAGTCGGTTTAAAATTACCGTGGTAGACAATCGACATTACTGCGCTAACATGTGTATATTTCAGCTTGAAGGAGTTATCTAGTTATTTCACTTTATGTTATGTTAATTCCGCAGTATATACCTAACGAGTTGCAGCGAAATATGCTAGGCAATAAATAATGCAATCTATTGTTTGTGTCTTCGTTATTCAAATTAACTACGGGAAAACATTGTTTTGAAGCACATGACTATCCCTACCGGCTAGGTTGCTCCCATGGAGCACTCATTTACGACGTTTCCCTGATGCTCTATTTAATGATGAAAAATTATTTCCTACACATCTGTAAGAAAAGCAGTTTGCCAACACGTCCCTTCTTAGAAGAAACCATACAGGCCTATAACCGTAGCCATTTCTCCAAAAAGAGATCCTCGGCCTATCATCGTGAAATTGGAGGCCTTAACCTACAACTATCTGTCGGCTGCTATTCAACTTCATCCACCACCTGCACTCATGGCTTCACGTAGCCCTAATCGCAGGGAGTGGGGTGTCGGGGGGAGGGGGGTTGGCATAAACGGGTAATTTACCTTGCCCAAGAGTGTCCTATAGGTTAATAGAGGGGAAGAGGCATCTTACCTCTCCTTTGATAGGGAATACCCTGTGACTGGCAATCTATCGTTTGTGTCTTCGTTATTCAAATCGTCATATATAAAAGAAAATGTTTCTGTCCGCATAGACAACAGCAGTCCCATGGGGAAGGCGGTACTAACGAAATTCGCAACCCCGCATACCGCGTTCGAAACACTGCTGCGGGTGATTTGGCAGCAGACCACCTCATGATGGTATTTCATACAATGGTGTGAGTGCAGGTCGTTCAGTAAGCAATGGGAAACATTTTTTTTTCGTATCCTATTTATTGGACATCGCTGTCAACACCAGCATTTTACTGCTGTTGTTGATGTCTTGGCAAGTTTACGATCAGTAGTTTGCCATTGCTTTCTGAAAGACCGGCTCTCATACTAACACGTTGCAGGTTCACATGGCCGAATGGATAAGAACGCGTGTTCTTAAACATCCGGTGTGCTGATGCCGAGATAAGTGGTTCAACCCCTACACCGGACAGCTGGACTAAAATTTTGACCTGTCGTCCTTGACTTGGGGACTTAAATTACAATACCCTTGATGTCGGAATGGGTTCGCCTGATACTGTTAATGGGGAAAGCTTGTCCACATGCAAAATGCAGTTCATCACTACTATAAATAGTGTGTATGGCCTACGCTTGAGTTCAAAGCGAGCGAGCGCAGAAAATAAAATACCAACACGTTAAGACCCAGCGCGACGCGATCTGCTGCCTAATCGTTCGTAGCGGTGTTTCGAACGGAGGTAAGCGGCCTCACGATTCGCATCCGCAAGTTCTTACCTACGGAGATCGGCAATGGGAAACTGCTGAACATTAACTTGTCAAGAAATCACAACCAAAAATGCTGGTGTTGACTGCGACATCCTTTAAATGATATGCAACTAACTAATAATACAACGTTTGATGAATAGTTTTATTGGCTGTCAAAGGGGGATTACTCGCCTCGATGATCAGATTTATATTAAGTCTAATTACCTTCTCTTGTGGGGAAGGGAAAAATTGGTGCCGATTTCTTGGTTCTAAAAAATAAAAAATAAAAAATAGCTCATTGTTGTTTGGGTCAATAGTGAAATTCCGTTATCAGCTTCGGTGGGAAAGACTGTAGGCTGAGACACTATTCGCCCAGACACCAGCGGTCATTGATTAGGTGCTAATGACGCAGATGTGTTTCTACTGCTGATGTACTTTTAGAGATTACAGTAAAATGAAAACACGTGTGTTTGCGTGTGCTTCAACTATTGACACGCGTGTACACGTACACAGAAAGCGCCTGCTTGACACATTCGATTATGTCACGAGGCCAGAGAATGCAGTTGCACGCGTTACCTTTTCTCTTTTTCGTTAATCGTCTTATGGAAGTGTGCCAACCTATAGTGCGTTCTCAAATGTTTGTCACCGTATAAACATTCATAACTCATAATCAAATGAAGGGAAACGGTGAGATTTAGCATATAACTTTTTCATTATGTACACACAACAAATACATCTGTGTACTGGAGATCGTACAACAGATCTCAATGTTTGTTTATAAGCGGTATATAATATCGGGTCAGAGGTGAAGTGCATATTATGAAATGTATTAGTATTACAGCTTCACGTGGAAACATCAGTGGTCAATAATGGATATTCTCTGGGGTGCACGGGAATTTTCTCATGAGAACAATGTCACATAATGAAACGGAAGTGTTTAGAGGTAATTTTAGAATTGACGTACTTTACGTTAAAAGAAGTTTGTTATCGTGAATTCATTACATTTTAGCCAGAACATCAAAGAAATTTCGCCGCTTTCCGTGATATGAGTTGCCTTTGGACCTGTCACAGACATATTTCTTGGGTGGGGGTTTATACAAGCAAAAATTTCATAACCATGCAACAATAATGAAAACAATATTGAACGTGAATGAGGGTTAACATTTGTGAACGCACTATAGTTATTCACCTCAAAGGCTATCATATCCGACTTGGGTATGCATTTGTGTAAGGCTCGGTTCGTCTAGACCAGTGATTCTCAACCTGTTGTTTCGTCCATGCACCCCTTCACCGTATGTTCAGAACGCTATTCCCTTCCCCACCCCCACCCCCCCCCCCCCCCCTCGTATTTCCTCTCTATAAATCCCCCCTCCCCTGCCTGCACAATATACGTAAAAATGGAAGCTAAATTTAATAACACATATCAGAACAAGTCTAGACATCTACATAAAACGTGATTTGCGGGTCTACTTACGAATTTCAGGAGGGCGAGAAGTAAAGAGCCGTAAAGAATGGAGGGTAAAACACTATCTAGTAATCGGTTCTTGTATTAACACGATGTTGGAATCATCTTAATTCCCCTTCCCCACCCCTGGAAACCCTAAAATTCCCCCTGGTCGGGAGGGGGGGGGGATTCCCCACCGGTTGAGAACCACTGGTCTATACAGAATCCATCCACGGTAAGAGACTTTACCCGTGGCGAGGTTTGCTTTATCTAACAATGTTGCCAGGGCAACGGTTTTACTGTCTACTCTTTGCAATTTACTTCTGCCTTGGGATTTCTAACGTCCACAGCTTGCACAGGAATCTCCCTTTTTTTCACCCTTATCCGAGAAGCCTAGTTATCTGATCTGACTACCCGAGAAATCAAGAGGGCGCATAGATTATTGGAAAACTTCCCAGCCTTATGGAGAGATCGAACTCGTTACCTCCTGATGTGGACACCGTAACCTCTCGGCCACTGCGCCCCAGTTTTATACTGTGGCACTAAGAAAAGGTGACTGAGATATTCCTTAAAACGCGTTGAGTTATGCTTCGTTAGTGTATCCTCTGGAAGACTGGGTTTTAGCTCTTAAGTTCAATGCAATGGTGGTCAGGTCGTCTGATCCCAATATATACAGTGCCTTCCTGCTGGCGTGGGCGATCATGCATCTCCACAAATTGCGACGATATTGATCAAGTCATGTGTCGACACTCTTCTGTGCCATGACACAAGATTGGCAAGAATTTTCTGTCGTTGTCTTTCTCTGTGTCTCTTTCCACACATCTTTCCAGTTGTCGCGACACGCTCTAGTTTTTGTCTTCTCATAATATGGCCAAATAAAGATGACTGCCTCTTTCTGATGTTTGTGATAATCTGTCTTTGCGACTTAACCTCCTTCAACATCTCCAGATTGTTCTTATTGACAATCCAATGAATTTTCAGCATACTTCTGTAAAACGACATCTCCAAAGCTTCTATAAATTTTTCTACATATTTTTTCCCCCTACACAAGTAGGGGCTGAGTGGTCTCGATTTATGGTTTCCGACTTGAGTGCTGGGGGTTCCGGGTTCAAGCCCCAGTATGGGCCGGGATTTTTTCACGTGGACTTCTAGTAATAAAATTTCCCCTGGTCTCTGGGTAGTGAGATCGGACGCCCGTGTGTATTGTTGCGCACGTAAAAAAATCCCTTGGCTGTTGGAAATCGAAAATGAGTAGCCTAACAGCGCACCCGGGCAAAATCTCGAGTTAAAAATCTACCCAAAGTATTTCAGGATCCTCGCCGATGCTACGGAGTTCGTTAACTGAGCTGAGATTCTCCGGACTCAGGCTTGAGTAGGAGTAGAACCGTTACACCTGTATGCGGTGATGTTGATCCATAGACTAAACTAAACTAAACTGAACTAAACTAAACCTTCTACACAAATATAAGCAGCGCCATCGTTATTAAAATATCATATGGCAGAGATGATCGGTTAGCCGTGACGCCCGGGCCTGCTTCAGATAAGCCCCCTGAAGTAGAAGCAGATAACGATGAAGCTCAAGATAACACGCAATTTATGAACCTGTCTAACATCTATGACACGAGTACACGACATTAGACACTATATCAATAATGTATTTCATAATTCCCTAAGTGAGTTCAGTTTGTACATGGAAGACACGTATACTAATGGCATTTGATTGCATCCAGATCAATAGATGGTATACTGCTCACGAGCCGGTCTATACAAATTATATTGTGGTTATGTTGCGAATGCACCACAGCAGAAAGACAACCGGGAGTTATGTCCCACGTGACCCCGCTCTGAGTTTGTGAAGAAGATAAAGTGGCAGAAACACTAGTGGAAGGATTTCCGTCTGACGATAAGAAACCCCTCGCCGTACTCGCTCCACGATAGTTAGTTAGTTAGTCGCGGTTCCAACTTCACGGCAACGGGTCGTCCCTATTATGCCCCGTTCCTGTGCCAGTGAATATCACACAATTTGCTCCTCACTGCCCATTGTGAAAAGTGGAACAGACAGAAGTCTCGGCAAGCCCGAACAGGTACACTGTGCATAATGTTGCCGCCAGATTGCCAACACAAAAGTCTCCCACGAAAAGTACAGTTCATCGTCGATGGAATCGGCAATCACCAGAAAGACTTCATTGACCAGGGTTTTATCCCACATGGCTCAGTCTCTTTCGGCAGGACGACCCGCCAAAAGCGCCTCACAAAGCATGAACTCCGTAGCTCCAGCGACGACTCCCTGAAGTCTTCTGAAAAATGCACCCGTGAACCGAAAAGGCAAAACAGTCAATTCAGCGACAGCCGGCCATTGTTCCTAACATGCAGTTCACTGTGCAAACAACAGCAGACAAATGTAAAAGCATTCCACACGGATTTCACAGCTCACAGTGTTGCGCCACGCGCTCACTCAGTAGCAAGGCCACTCAGTCCAATATGAGGAAAATGCGAAAGCAAACCGTAGCCACAAGGATAAACACGCCAGAGGCCTTAACGGTTCAATGCCTAACCGCCATGTTGGGGACCGAAACGCTCCACGATAAACTTGTTTTACTATAATACGAGGGCGAGTCAATAAGTAAGACACAGTTCTGTGGGATGGCAGGTAAATGTAGTTGGTGTTTTCCACAGGTCTCATTTGGTGACAGCAACATCGAACTTTATATTCCCGTTCGTCAGGTGGCGCTAGGTGTTTCATGCGCATGCGCAGCGCATAAATAAAATGGCGACTTTACTTACGTAGTTTACAACCAAAGAGCAACGTCCTGTTGTGCTTTTTTTTTTTTTTTGGTGGCCAAAAGGACTGCCTGCAAAGAACATGTATAAGGAAATGCTTCCTGTTTATTCTGACAAATGTTTGTTCTGTAAAGCGGTGCATAGCTGGGTAGAAAATTATTTCTCAAGGAAGCTCTAAAATTGTTGATGAAATCCGATCTGGTCGTCCTGTTGAGATTGCAACAGAAGCATCAGTGCCGCGGGTGCAGGAGATGATTAGAGGTGACAGGCGAGGAACGATAGGCTTTGTAGCATCTGCAATAGGGTGTTTACATGGTTCAGCATGCAGCATAATGCATGATCGATTGAAACTTAAGAAAGTGTGCTCAGGGCGGGTACCCAGACAATTGAAGGAGGAACAGAAAATGAACCGATTTTACCTGTCCCTGCATCATCTCTGTCGATACGAAGATGAAGAAGAAGACATACTGAACAGGATTGTTACTGGGGACGAATCATGGGTGCATCACTACCAGCCCGAATCAAAGCGTGTTTCAAGGCAATGGAAACATCCTTTTTCGCCTTGTGTCCAAAAATTCAAGGTTACGCCATCAGCAGGAAAGGTTATGCTGACAGTGTTCTGGGATTGTCAAGGGGTGCTTTAAATCAATTTCAAGAAGAAAGTTAACAATGTGAATTCTGGATCGTACTGTGAAGTTCTATCGATGCTTTATGATGCAATTCGAAGAAAACGTCCAGGACTGCTGACTAGAAGAGTGTTGCTTTTTCATGATAATGCCAGACCACATACGGCTTGATTAACTCAGGAGAAAATTAACCAACTAAGGTGGGAAGTTCTGGAACATCCACCTTATAGCACCGACTTAGCCCCTAGCGATTTCCACCTTTTTGGTCCACTGAAAACCCACCTAGGTGGGAGACATTTTGCGAATGATGCCGAAGTTGAATGTGAAGTGAAAATGTGGTTTAGAAAACAGAGCACATAGTTCTATGCAGCCGGTTTGGGAGGACTGATAAAACGATGGGATAAGTGCATCAGTATGGGTGGAAATTATGTTGAAAAATAAAGGGACAATGTATGTATAAAAATAAACTGGTTTCAAGTTGTTATCGTATATAGTTATTGTAATACAACCATTTGTGACTTACTTATTGACTATCCCTCATATATACATATATACGTATATGCGTATGTGCGCATGTGTGTGTAAACAGAGAGTAGTCCCTTGTTATACTGTAGTACAAGTAAGTAAAGGACTTTTTTACACACGTTAGGCTCATTGGGCATATGGTGCTAGCAAATGTTCATCGACCAATCGGAACTCGGTCAGGGATGTGGTCAGTATCACACCGGTCACCTTAACTTCCCAAGACATTTCCTGGTTCCCATTTTATGTGGGTCAACCTGGGAGCCCAGGTAAGTTTTAATAGTCGTCCCCAGTGCGGATTCGAACTCAGGACCACGGGGCTGTCTGGGGAGCGTCTAGCTACTACACTACAGCGGCTCCCTGGTTATAGTTGAGTTTAATTCAGAACCTATAAGCACTCGGGGCATTCCCCTACAGGCTCCGTCCTCATCTTCTGCAACCAGCGAAGAGTAGCAATACTAATGGTATCAGTAGCAGTCCAATTATGTGTTCGTCTGGCCTTTTCTTGGAGTCCGGAGTGTCTGCCAATTCTCTAGTCACCCCCTGCAGCACAATACTCTCCGGGTCTTGTTCTAATTAAGCGATCCTCATTGTTGTGAGACTGGGTCCAGATCGAAGTCATTTTAATTTGAAAGAAAGACTCGTACGCAGTTAAGGGATGAACTTGGACCGCTGTTCAAAACTATAAAATAGATACATTAAAAATAGCGACATTACTTATGAAGCACCTTGTGTGTATGCAAACATGTGTATTTAAGGATTTTATGAATTCGCAGTAGTTAGAGCACACGGCTGCCAGCACCGTGGCTCTAGATTTAGTCTAAATTAACATTCGTGACAAGTGACCGAATGCTTATTCAATACTTATCGAGTGAGTACAGCTGCGAGATGACTCCAGCCCAGCATGACCAGGAGGCAAAACTTACATGGCAAGATTGAGGGTGAAAGAACACAGTGAAGACAGAGAAGTGAATACCTGGATGGCTTGGCCACGTGGCATGGTCCAGACAAGAACACAAAGCTGCTCCACGACTATGGTGATGGTGTGAGATAGCAAAACATGACCATCGACGCTTATGAACATGGCACACGATGATGAAAGCTTATATTGGAATGTACAGAGAGACAGCTGGCAGACTACCGGTCATATTAGTGTATTAGCATGTATTTTCACCGCATTATCAAACACGGCATGGGAATGGAGTTCATCAATGGCGTTCATTGCCGATCTGATATGGTTTGTAGAAACTCCATGTAGTTAGGCAGTAATCATAACTGCTTCATTCAAAAGAGAATATTCGAGGCAATAATGATCCGGGTGGGCCTGCTCCCTGAAAGTGTCCGGAAGGTAAAGGGGCCGAAACATTCGACGAGGGTGGCCGCTTCTGGTGATCTGAAGCCCACTGTCGTATTGTCTTCCCTATGGAGCTCATACTGCTAGATTGGCATCCTTTGACAAACTTCTGACAGATGTCCTAGGTTGAGTTTCTGGATAATACACATCACAATTAGAGCACAGACTGACTGTAGCCCACAAACTTCTGACAAATGTCCTAGGTTGAGTTTCTGGATAATACACATCACAATTAGAGCAGAGACTGACTGTAACCCACAAACTTCTGACAGATGTCCTAGGTTGAGTTTCTGGATAATACACATCACAATTAGAGCAGAGACTGACTGTAGCCCACAAATTAGCATTGTTTCCTAACATTCGACCATTGCTACTGTGCTATTTTAATAGAGTGCCGGTCACCATGGCGAAGGCCTTACGGACGCGGTTAGTACTCCCGTATACCCGCGATCGAAACACAGATGCGTACGATTTGGCAACAGACCGCGTTGCTTTAGTTTCGCTTTGGTATCGGTGCAGGTCGTTCAGAAAGCAATGGCAAACTACTGAAAGTAAACTTGCCAAGATATCACAGCAGCAGAAATTCTAGTGTTGACTGTGATGTCCTGTAAGAAGGATATAAAAAAAAATGTATGAGTAGCTGGCGCTTTAGCGACGTTGATATGAAGCTGCGCTGATGTCATGAGTATAGTCGGAAGAGGGCTAGACGCCTGGGCTCATCGCCTGCTAAGTGAGGGAAAGATTGGCCACCTATTCCTCCCTGCATTCAGGCCTACAATATGTGACTGCCCTATCACAACACAAACCCCTTGCAGGAAACTGCTTTGTCACAATTTCTTTTACTTTTTAAATTGATAAGTATGTCTTCTCTTGCTTAAAATATAGTCAAAACATCGTCATCAGGTGCCTCGTCGACTGGAATAGCCCAGGATGCTTCTCCAAATGTGGTCATCTCGAAGAGAACATATCATTTCGTGTGCTGACACTCTCTTATGCTATATTGGTAGGCTGTCAAGAACCTGCTCTCAATAACTCCATCTATTTCCTCAGACATAAACCCGTCCAGTTGTGACATATATCTGCAGATTGTATCTTGTCGTTTTAAAACATTGTTTGTCATTTACAAAACGTTGCAATCAACCCCAACCCAGGTGTATTTACTAACAAGTTTATGTTCAGTAGTTTGCCATTGCTTTCTGAACGAGAAGTCAACACTGAAGTCCAAATGACCGATGTGGGGAATGAACCTCCTACTCCTCAGTCACCGTACCACAAGTTTACGCGCCAGCGCATTACACCCCGTGGCCACGCTGACCTCTTATATCAAAATGTCAGGTGCATGTCCTTTACAGAACATCGCAATCAACCCCATAATTTTTAGGCTGTTTGTAATTTACTCGACAGGTTTACGTTCAGTAGTTTGCCATTGCTTTCTGAACGACCGACGCTCATACCGTTGTTAATATCAACACAAGGCGGTCTATCTTCAAATCGCCTGCCGCTGATTTCGAACGCCGTCTGTGGGATAACGAATGACGTGCGCTACCCTTTTGCCACAGTCGCCGGCAACATCGTATTTTACGTGGCCAAAAAAAGTGTTAACTGTTTCTTTGTGATGTTTGTGACCAGCTGTCTTTAAATCTATCCTAGGCTTCGGGATGTGTAATATATTTAGTCGTTTATTGTGTCTAACTTTATATTTCAACAATGACCAAAGGTAATTTGGTCCATTCTGATGTAGGATTTTGTGAATTAGTTTGGCCTTATTGAAAAGTAGGCGTTTCCTGAGTGGTAGTAACTGAAGGCGTTTATGTAGGCTAGGATTGTCAGTCAATTACGTGTTTACAGTTTATTAAACTCATCTGGTTTTGGAGTGAGTGAAGTCGCTTGTCGATTAAATTGAACAACCGTCCCAGATTGTAGAATAGAAGTCAAAATGTGTCTGTATGTCGGAAGTTTAGACTATCTTCCGTGTGTATTCATCAAGGAATTGTTTTAATTGTGGCAAGTTGGTAGAATTTTCTCACTATTTGTTTAACGAGCGCTTGAAAATGAGAGTTAAAGTTTAGGTTTGTGGTTACTAAATTTAGTCAACCAACCTATAATGGAGATTGACAGCTCCCGTGTGTGAAAATTAAAAACAGCGCACTCAAGTTTGGCTATATCGTAGTTTCTTTCACAACATTGATGTTACTAACTTTAGTTGAAGCCACTTATTATGTGTATTTTATGACAGATTGGCAAACGTCGTGTGTGAAAATTAAAAACAGCGCACTCAAGTTTGGCTGTATCGAGTTTCTTTCACAACATTGATGTTACTAACTTTAGTTGAACCCACTTATTATGTGTATTCTATGACAGATTGGCAGCTCTCGTGTGTGAAAATTAAGAACAGCGCACTCAAGTTTGGCGCGGTCATGCGCCTGACGCTGCATCGAGTGTTGCGTATCATCCTGGTCTCATCGTTCGTGCTGTTCATTGTCCTCAACATGCATGTGCTGTACAACACACCGGGTTCAAAGGTCAACAGGTAAGCATGTGCCAGCAGCTTTCGCAGTTTCGTACTATTTGGTGTATCTTTCAGAGTTGTACGACTTGTTTGTGATCTTCTCTCTTTTTTACACATGCACTGAAAAACACATATACGGAAGTGTAATACTGTATGCATATATATTAAGGGATCATATTCTAGCATAAATCATCACGTGCCCTTTTGGCGCGGCATAACATATCGTATTTTCCGACAATCGTCTGTCTTTTTGATATTTTGGAACATTCAACGTCTTATTGGCTACTTTATCAATTCATCCAGAAGTGTATTCAACTAGTATCTTTCTTCTATTTTCAATCTTCCCAGGAGTTACAACGATCATTGTCTCTGTTTTCAACATTCTCAGTGTTACAACGATCTTTTTCTTTAATGCCTTCTATCCTCCCTGATGTTAGAGCCATCTATGCCTTTAATACCTTCAATCTTCCCTTGTTTTACAATCATCTGTGTCTGTAATGCCTTCAATCAGCCCTGGAGTTACAATGATCTATGTCTTTAATGCGTTCAATCTTCCCGTGTGTTACAACAATCTATCCCACTAATACGTTCAATGTCCCGTGTGTTATAACCATCTATGCCACTAATACTTTCAATGTGCTCATGTGTTATAACTGTCTATGCCATTAATACTTTCAATGTGCTCATGTGTTATAACTGTCTATGCCATTAATACTTTCAATGTTCTCATGTGTTACAACAATCTATGCCACTAATACTTTCAATGTTCCCGTGTGATACAACAATCTATGCCACTAATACTTTCAATGTTCCCGTGTGATACAACTAACTATGCCACCAATACTTTCAATGATCTCATGTGTTATAACTATCTATGCCACGAATACTTTCAATGTTCTCTGGTGTTACAACTATCTGATATTTATGCCTTCAATCTTCCCTGGTGATGTCATTAATACTTTCAATATTTCTCGGTGTTAGTAGAATATTTAGACCCTCTTATCATAACGTGCCGGTCTCTCTGGCTGTGGGGTTACAACACTTTCTCTCTGTAATCCCGTTTATCACGCAGAGTCTCGCAGCGGAGCGAGAGCTGAGGCGGTTCGACCCCCGCTCGTGACTTGCGGGATACTGAGCCGGCCGCTCAGAAAGCAATGGCAAACTACTGAGCGTAATCTTGCCAAGAGATCAACAGACAGCTGAAAGATGCTGCTGTTGACAGCTAAGTCCTGTAAAAGGATACGCAAAACATTTATTATCATAACGTGAAACAAAAAGAATGATGGTCTTCTCCTTATGTGGATTACACGTGTCTTTGTAAAATTGCCTCCTGCAAAACTGGTATTTCTTATTATCATCATCAAGTGCTCTGCCAGCTGGCGTAGGCATTCATGGCTCTCCACAAATCTAGGTCGTTGGTGTTCTGGATCAACTCTGCTGATGATATTCTCCATGCCACCATCTCAATCCATCCAGCACCATTTCTCTTTGCCTGCCACCAGCTCTCTTCCCCTTGATCTCTCCAGTTGCCACAATGTTCTCCACCGCCACTTTTCTCATCACATGACCAAAGAGAGCTGTTTGTCTCTTTCTTATTGTTGTATATAATGTTATAGTTTGATTAGCCTCTTTCAGGCAATCATTATTAGTTACTCTGGCAGTCCAAGGAATTCGCAACATTCCTCTCAGGAACCACTTCTCTGTTGCTTCCAAGTTCTCACTAGTTTGTTCGTTTATCTTCAAAGATTCACTGCCATACAGCAAAGCAGGTTCTATGTAGCATTTCAGCACTCTCTTACCTTCAATGATAGTGACTTATTGCATAAGATACTTTTCATTTTCTGGAATACGGCCTTTGCTTGCCCTATTCTATTCTTAATCTCTGTTGTGCATCTTCCATCAGAAGTTATAAATGCTACTAGGTATTTACAATATGTCGTAGTAATCTATAAATATAGAAAACAATCAGATTGTAAAATGTAAATCTCTAATTTTTCTGTATAGTCTACTCAAATGCATTTGACTATGTGTACCAAGAGGAAGTATTAGGAAGTATATAAAAGTATTTCAGGATCCTCGCTGATGCAACGGAGTTCGTGCATTGAGCTGAGTTTCTCCAGACTCAGGTTTGAGTTAGGAGGAAAACGGAGCACTTATGGGTTAAACCGTGTGTCGTGATGTTGATCCGACGACTAAACTAAACTAAACTAAACGAAGAGGAATTAGGGAATACAATCAAATAAACGGGCTTCCCTTTACAATTAATACAGATGTTCAAAAACACTACGATGAATAAAAGGCAGCCGTTAGAATATGTGGTGATAGAACAGATTGGTTTTATATAGAGCAGGAAGTTGGATTTACATGTTGTCCTCTTATTTTTTTTTATATTTTTTTTTCATTTGTGTACTTAAAACATTGTAAAGAAATTTAAAGTACATATTAACAACGAACAATATGATCACTTTGTAATGGGAGGAATAGGAATGCGTGAGATTTGGTTGATCACGACACAGCATTACAATGAACAATACAAATGGAAACTGAGAAACGAATGAAACCAGTGCCAGAGCCATGTTAAAAACAAAATGTAAATTTTGCTGCAGAAAAATATAAATAATGACAGTCGATCAAACAGATATATCAACAAATTTATTCATAATTGCGGAGAGTTACAGAAAGTGCGCAGTTTTAAATATCTGGGTTCAATGCTCACGGATCCTGGAGGACATGTCATGACAGACATTAGAAGAACAAACATCGTTCTACAAACACTAAAACAATTAAAACCTGTATGGATTGGGACAGACTGAACAACAAAGTCGGAGTAGTGAGAGCATGGGTTTTTCCTGTGGCAACATAAGTGTGTGAAACTGGGATATGTAACACATAAACTGATAAGAGGAGCGTCTGGCCGACTGGCTAGAACGCCCTGCCCCAAGTCAAGAGACCTGGGTTCGAAACCACGGTCAAGTAACGAATATTTTTTTTTGGTTCTGTCCGGGGCAAAAAGAAAAGCCTAACCTGCACAGTTCGTGGCGACTGCACTAGGCAGGCGGTCTTAATTCCTTATTCTGAAGACCACCATTCCCCCGTCCTACACCACAAGGTACTACGGGGGATAATGGTAGTGACTGATAAGTACATTAGAGCCTTTGAATATAAGTGTTAGAGAAGATTATATAAATAATTTGACGAAAAAAGGAGAAAACTTAAATACCCATCATGTACTCAATGTGGAAGAAGATTCGTTAGTAAATTAAATAAAACTGGAGAAAATGTTGTATTTTAAGCATGTAAACAGTGCACGAATGTCTGGAAAAGATAAAAATGAACGGAGGAATCGGAGAAAAGGAAGATCACGGAGTAAATGCATTTAACGTGTGATATAGAATTTACACATGATGGCAAGAAAATCTGGCTTTTGATAAATATCAGTTTAAATACTGTGGGTGGGGAAGGGCGGGGGTAGAGTTATTTAAGGGACAAGCAATCGGAGGGTGATTATAATCCCCCATGCTACATGTGTGTGAAACCTTATAGTACTGGAACTTAACAACCAAAATTAGAACAGATGAAGCTCGGTCTCCATATTAACGCTGTCTGTTGGGACATAATGATGTGTCCATATTTTATCCACCAAACTATACTCGATGGGTCCTGTGGTCAGTATCTGTCTGGCCACCTTACCCAGAAGAACATCTTGCACTCATATTTACGTGGAAGGACTGACGCCCAATTCAATGTGGTAATTATCAAAGCCCACCTTGACGGCGTTTTGAACCCTGGATATCCGGACCAACAGGCAAATGTAATTAATGTTCGCTGTTAATACAGTTCCCTAATATTAGCCTACTAACACTACAGCGCCGGACTCCGTGGCCAAAGGCTTGCGAACGAGTGTCGTGAGCCGCTTACCAGGTGTTTGGAACGCAGCCGCGACCGATTTGTGCAGCAGACCGTGTCGCGTTGTGTTATAACTTGTTGGTAAGGGAGGCGGTCGTTCAGAAAGCAATGGCAAACTACTGAACGTAAAATTTGCCTAGTACATCAACAGCAGCTGGAAAATGCTGGTGTTGACTGCAATGTCCTGCAAGGGATATGCAACAGCACTACAGCGGTTGAAACTTGATTGCTGGTTCGTTTACAGGGCGTAGCAATCAACTTCATCATTTATTGGCAGGGTTGTGTACTGTTACCTGATTTATCAAATTTGTGCAGTGAAATAGTAGTGAGACCTATATATGACATGCCCGTTATTATCGGGGGGGGGGGGAGGGGGGGGGGGATAATGCGAACAGTCTGAGCTGTGCTGATGGGGCATGGTTTTGGTCGCTGAAAATGACACGCAATTACAAGAAATGACAGATATAATTGCACCAGACAAATTTATACCGAAATACAACATCAAAGTGAATGGTTCCAAGCTGAAACAAGTAAATGTATTTAAATATTTTGGTACTTTCATAACAGCAGATGTAATATGTGTTTAGGATGTTAGAATCAGAAATAGCCCACGCAATGGCAATATTTCCAGCATGAATTATATTCTCTCAAATTAACTTTGTCAATCGAGGTGGAGAAAAGAGTTGTTAAGAGATATACTCAACCATTCCTGATTTACAGAAGCGAATCATGGGCAGTTCGCAGGCAAGTGAGGAAGTGTGTGGAAGCTGCGGAGATGTGGTATTATGGATGTGTGATGAAAACTCCGTGGATGGATAGGATGAGTAATGAAGATATCTTAAAAGGAGTTAACTCACAAAGACAACTGGTTACTCGCATCTGAAGAGGACAGGTCACATCCTTTGGGGATGTTATAAGAAGGGGAATGCTGGAGCATGTCGTCACAACGGGAAAGTTAGAGGGGAGGAGAGGCTGAGGGGAAGATTAAGATTGAAGATGTCGGACAGTTTGACATCGTGGCATGGAGAAACATGGGTATCAGAAATAATTGGCAGCACACGAGACAGGGGGATGTGGACAGACATGATCACCAACGCCACAAGGCATGGGCTATAAGAAGAAGAAGAAGTAGTAGTAAGAATGTGGCAATAGCTACTTTATGTCATCAATAAGTAATGTAAAGTATGCTATCATTTGTCTGTATATACCAATATTTTGCATGTTACTGAATGTAACAGTGCAGCTATTAAAATAACATTTTTGAATTCAACGATCACACAACAAAGGAAAAAACAAACATCCCACGCTTTATTTTTAAGAATTTTCAAATGACGCACTTTAAACACTTTCTTTGTAAGCATAATGCATATTCTTTTTCACGTTAAGTTTAATTTTCTTTGTATTCAAGATGATTGTGTTTGTGTTTCCATTAGCAATGAACTATTTATCTTTCATGGATAAGACAATACTATTATACGAGCAGAGTAAACTAAGAGACACAACATACTAATGCGTTGTAATTGTAGTGGGCCTCTTTCAGTCCCGAAGAAATATAAAGTTATTCCGCTGGGGAGGCAACTGACAGCACCGCTCGTGACTGTATAGTCCGATGCGTGAGTGACAACCTCTGTCACAGTTTCCGCATCTGTAAGACGAGGCAGGTCCCTCAGTAAGTGACTGCATTTTATGCCTGTGCCGCCTATCCTCAGTTTGTTGGATCATATTGCGCTCGAAGAGCACCAGTCCGTTTCGTACATCTCTTTTCCAAGAACATCTGTCTGTTGTAACTCTTTCCCATGTGTCTGGATCTATGCCAAGGGTTTTCATATCTTGTTTACACACATCCCTATATCGCATTTGGGGTCTACCGGTTGGCCTCTTCTACGTGGCTAGTTCTCCGAATAGGAGATCTTTGGGAATACGTTTATCCTCCATTCGAGATACATGGCCCAGCCATCGGAGGAGTCTCTGCTTGAGGAGGGAGTGCACTGTGGTAATATCCGCTCTTTCAAGCATGTGTTTGTTTGTTAAGTGGTCTTTCCAGGATATGTTCCGTATACGTCTCAGACATCTCATATGGAAGGAATTCAACCTTCTTTCCTGTCGTGAGTGCAGGGTCCAGGATTCAGACCCACAGATTAGTGTGCTAACAACACAAGCTTTATATACTAGAACTTTTATGTGCTCTGTTAGTCTATTATTCTCCCAGACTCTTTTAGTTAACCTGGAAAGTGTCGTGGCCACCTTACCAATGCATCTGTCGATTTCTGTCTCTAATGAAAGATTATCTGATATTGTCGACCCCAAATACGCAAACTCGTGGACAACCTTCAATTCGTAATTAGAAATTGTGATTGATGGAGGTGCACCAACATCTTGTCCCATCACCTGTGTTTTATTTAGGCTGATGGTGAGCCCAAAGTCTTTGCAAGCGGCTGCAGAACGATCTATGATCTGTTGGAGATCTTCAGCTGCATGAGTAGTCAGTGCTGCATAGTCAGCAAAATGTAGTTATCTTATGCATCATGATCTTATTTTGGTCTTTGCCTTGAGTCTTGATGGGTTAAAAAGTTTGCCATCAGATCAGTGGCACTCCCAAATGCTTGCTTTAAGGAACGGTGAAGAAGATATCAAAAAGTGTAGGAGCAAGCGCGCAGCCCTGCTTTACCCCACTGATGCTGAATGACTGGGATGTTGACCCATCGAATAAAATGGTCCACTGCATGTTTTCATGAAATGATTTCACAAGACTTAGCAGGATGGGTGGACATCCTATCTTCTCAAGAATCTTTAATAGGCCGTTTCTGCTCACGAGGTCAAATGCCTTTGTGGGGTCGATGAAGGTAATATATAATAGCTTCCTCTGTTCTCTGTACTTCTCTTGGAGTTGCCTGAGTGAGAAAATCATATCGATGATGGACCTGTTGGGTCTAAATCCGCTCTGTGTGATTCTGGGTAGATTCTTTCAGCAAGAATGTGTATTCTTTTTTTAGAATTACTCGAGCGAAAATCTTGCCTGTAATGCTGAGTAAGGAAAAGCCTCGATAGTTGTTGCAGTCGCTTCTGTCACCTTTGTTTTCATAAATGGTAACAATGTTAGCGTCCCTCATATCTTGTGGTAGAGAATTTTCTTTCCACCGGAGCTGAAATATTGCATACAGTTCTAGGATGATTGTTTCTTTGCCACATTTTAAAAATTCTTTTGGAATACTGCCGGCTGCCTGGTCGAGGGGTTAGCAGCTTTCTCCGTTAACCCCGAATACTCTCGTGGTCGACGTGAGCGCACGAGAATTAGAAGTGGTTCGAGCCGCGCCAGTGACTTATGAGAGTATGGAGCCGGTCGCTCAGAAAGTCGTGGCGTGCTGATGAGCATAATCTAGCCTAGGAATCAACATACAGCTGAATGATTCTGGTGTTAACCGCAATATCCTGAAACAGGATGGAAACGCGAAAAAAAAAATTTGGAATACTATCTTTTCCTCGTGCCTTGTCGGATTTGAGAGTGTCTAGTTCTTTGCTGATTTTTGTGAGGCACGGTTCGTTATCCAGGGCATGCATGGTGGACTGTTGTTCAATGACTTCCGGAGCTTCTTCTCCCACAGTGTTCTCCTCTGAGTGTAGCTCTAAGTAGTGTTCTACCCAGCGATCCATTTGTTTCGCTTGATCTTTTATGATTACACCCTTTGTTGATCGTAAAGGGGCCACCTTATTTTTTGATGGACCGACAGCTTGCTTGATGCCCTCGTACATTCCTCTTATATTTCCAGTGTCTGCACAAGTTTGAATTTGAGCAGAGAGCTGTAGCCAGTAGCTGTTCGCACATTTTCTTGCCATCTGTTGTACTTTATTTCTGCCCGTTCGCAGTGCCTGCAATTTTTTCTCTGAAGGTGATGTTTCATACACTGAGAATGCATGTATCTTTATCTCCAGGACTGGGAGCATCTCTTCAGAGTGTGCTTCAGACCAATCAGTTGACTTACATTCCTTCTTGCCAAATGTTGATAGTGCTGTGTTGTAGATGGTGTCGCTCAAATGATTCCATCTCTCGATGGTAGTTCCATTTGTGGAGCCAGGCAGAGTCTCTGCCAGAGCCTGGGTGAATTTGTTGACCTTTTCTTTGTTTTGGGTGCCGCTGGTGTCGATACGTGGTCTTCCTTCTGTTCTGTTTCTGTATATTCTCTTGGGCTTTATTTTCACCTTGCTGGAAACGAGTGAATAATTGGTGTCACTGTAAGCACTTTGATAACTACTAGTCAGCCGTACATTGTGGAGATTGCTGCGTTTGGTGAGCACCAGGTCGAGTTGGTGCCAGTTCTTTGATCTGGGGTGCTTCCATGACACCTTGTGTTGTGGTTTTGTGTCAAAGAAGGTGTTGGTCACGCACAGATTATGGTGGCTGCAGAATTCCAAGAGACGTTGTCCATTGTCATTGGTCTTCCCAACACCAAACTGTCCTAGTCATTAAAGCCAAGATTTGTCGTTGGAGCCAACCCTGGCGTTGAAATCTCCCAGGATAAAAAGATGTTTCTCTGGTGTTTCATTGACCACTTTGCTAAGGTCGTCATAAAACGTATGTTTAGATTCTGATGCTGCAGTTAGTGTTGGGGTGTAAACGCTTATAATAATAACTGGGCCTGCCTCTATCTGGAGCTGGAGCTTCAGTATTCTTTCAGCGCCATCACTTGGTGGTATGATGGAATTAAGCAGCTTTGAGAAGCAGAACAAGACACAGACATCGCAAATATCAGCCGTTCTGCGCATCATGGACGAACTAAAGCAAGTGCAGCAGAAGATTGAGGCAGGATGTCGCTCGAATGGCTGTAATAAAAGTTGAGACAGAAGAAACTCTGACAAAAATACAAGAAGAAAGAGAAAAGATTGAACAGTTCAAGTCAAAGAACAAGACATCAGAAGCAGAAGATACCAAGTCACAGACAGAAGTGAAAGAATCAAACGAGGAAATAGAACTGATAGATTTCCAAACAGACAGCGACCAAGAATGGATGGGTGTAGGAGGGAAGGCTAAGTGGTCAAGCCGTTTAATTCAGGCTCCGAAGGTTGTGGGTTCGATTCCGGGCCGCGTCCTTCGGTTCACGAATTAAATTTTTCAGGAGACTCCTGTGGGTCGTCGCTAGAGCTACGGAGTTCGTGCTTTGTGCGACGCTTTCCGCGCTGCGGAAAGAGACCGAGCCATATAGGATAAAACCCGGTGCAATGAAGTAGACCCTGTCGACTTTTAAGCGACTTTAAGCTACTCTCCAGCAAGAACAAGATACCAAACCGTCCACGACACAAGGTACCAAAGAAGACCCAAAAAACACGAAAACAGGCCACCAATATCAAGACACGTTTAGAGGAAGGATGACGAGTGGTAATCATCCCTGAAGGAAACAATACCATAAGACGGGGCGGGTACACAAATACGCCAGGCCTTAACAAGTGTACTACTCTGTCCAGACATGTAAAACCACAAGGATGAAACGAACACAATTACAGTCATTCATACGTTTTCAAGGAAGCAGATATTAGCATCTCTATTTACAAAAGAAGAAGAACTAGATACAACATAAGGGCCCCGACTATAACGAAATCGATACAGTTGACGGTTGAACGGGGTTATTATTCTCAAGAATTGGAATTGGAATTTGAATCCATGCTATGTGACAATAGTCTTCTGCCGCTATCTTCTCTAGCTTCTTTGCTGTTTATCAGTTCATATATGAAACTATACCTAGATTAGGGTGAGTAACACTTTACTCCACTTCTTTCTAGTCAGATGCTGGAATCAGCAGAACCGTCAACTGAAAGTATGGGAGGCAATGTCCACATGCAACGCAGTATTAATCAGATATCACTTGTCCCGTTACATTATTCTTCAAATGAAACTGACAATCAGACGGATTTTTCACAGCTCAGGTAAGTGGTAAATTATTTTTCAATGTATGTGTGTGTGAACACTAGCATTTTTGTCAATGCTTATGTGTGTACACCAACTTTATTGTCAATGTCTATGTCATTGTTCATATGTGCACACCAGCATAATTGTCAATGTTTATGTGTGTAAACAAAGATAACTGATGATCAAGCACTTAGAATATCTTAACTGATGCCCTAGAAATATGAAGACACAGACGGATAGTTTCCATTTCATGGAAGCAACACAAATGTAGATGTCCTAGAGAAGCTAGAAATGAAGAAGACATCTTCTTCAAGAAATACAAATTAGACAAGCCAAATATTATGGCTACTTTAACTCTTTTTAGATCCAAAAGTCGCAAAGCAAGGGGGAAATATCCATTATGAAAGATGACGATCTGATTAATGTTAGCGAGACTAACTAGGCAGTGGAAGTGACCAATGTGGGAGGCAGATTTCTCTAGTGTGTTCTGGTCAACTGTAAAAAAGTAAGAGGACACCTTACTCTACGGTTGAGATTCACAGGAAAGAGATAGCTACATATAAAAACCATATTGGAAGACACAATCAAAGGTACATGACCAAGGGATTGGGAACTATACAAGTGGGAAAATAATGTGAAGAGATGGATAGATAGCAGTTTGTTAGAGATTATAACAAATTGTGTTGGATATCCATTAGAGCCAATCATCATTGTGGAGACAGCACTGGATCGACTGAGTGATAATATAATAATAAGATGATTTTATGATAAATGTTGTGAATATTTACGAGTAATATCATTATTAACAAAATAGTTCCTTTTGTTTCAAACATTCCAGACATGTCGTAATCTTCTTTAACTTTTTGTATTGGGACTCTTCGCTTGCTGTTAAAGATGGGGATGGAGCGCGTATGGGATTATCCCGAGTGCTGGGATATCGGTGTTTGACTCACCTCAACTAACTTCTCCAAGTCTACAAATTATCTGCTTCAAGCATGTTCCCTTTCCCAGGAGACGTGGCTACAGTCAACAAAAGGTCGTCCTTAACGACCTTGTCCTTCTTTGTGGATGCCATTTTGGTCTTAAGCGTAGGATGTGATCAATATATGCCTTAATTGGTCAACGAAGAAGTCAATATAACAAGAATAACAAGAATTACAATTTAGAAAGGCTAGATGCTTTGGCCGTATTAGATTATATAATAATTAAAAGAAAACCCCTCATGGAAGGAAGACTTCTAGGCAACAAAGCTAGAGGGTGACAAAGAAATACTTGGACAAACAACATCAAGATATGATGAGGATATAACCAAGGCTCTAGACAGAAATGTTGGATGTAGTCCTTATGTATGGGTGCCATATTAGTTTTGGACACAGGAGTTGATTAACTTTTTTATAGTTGCATGTCCTTCACATGACGTAGCAGTCAACCCCAGAATTTTGGCTGTTCGTGATTCCTGGGCAAGTTTTCCGTTCAATAGTTTGCCATTGCTTTCTGAAGGACCGGTTCCTATACCTTTTTCTAAAATAACCAGCACCGCTGTGTTTCGAACCCGGGTATACGGGATTACGAATCGCGTCCGAAACACCTTCGCCACGATATGAATAAAATGGTTCTAGAATAATTATATATTTTTAACAACTAAAAACACTCAAAAGAAAAACAGTCTAGAAAGGCACACGATGTTTGGGCCAAATTAATTGACATAAGTTAAGTTGCATATCCTTTACAGGACGTGGCAGTCAAGCCAGGATTTTTTTTTTTTTTTTTTTGCTGTTTGCGATTTCTTGGCAAGTTTACATTCAGTAGTTTGTCATCGCTTTCTGAACGACCGGCACTCACTTTTTTGTATGGAAACCAAAGCAAGGCGGTCTAAATGACATAACAGTATACAAATTCCATAATGGAGGAACAACAGAAAAGCAAAAGAGCCGGAGTGTGTTGACATAAACATTCGTGAGTTGACAACATCGAGTTATGCTCAGGAAACTTACAGCCTTAGAGAATGTAAAAGCAAGACAGGACAGAAGATGTTGGATGTTCATTTTTGCCAACCTTCACTGGAGAGACGGCATTGATTCAAATAATGCCTTATTTACCATTCTTCCACTGTCTGCATTCATTCATTACAAAGATGTGTGTAAGCTGGACATAATTTATACAGGCATTCATTTTGCACCTTGGGAGCAAGTCGCCGCTGATCGCGTTGCATGGAGGACAAAGATCAGATATGGAATAAAGACAAAGGAGAAAATGATTGCAGTTAGGTCACACTCTAAGCGAGGGCGATGTCAAAATATTGTGCGTGATGGTGGAAATGACCATGTGCCGACATGCATCCATTGTGGACGAACATTTACAGAGCGAATTCGTCTGATTAGTTACATTAGCTACCGACATAGATTGTAGTTATTATGCCCTTTTGAAGCACAATGTAACAAACTATCGTCTGTCAAGACGCCAAGAAGCCAGTAGCATTAATTCATTCAGCATTGGCCAAACCATCAAATCTGTTTGATTTCGTGATGTTAGCAAGCCATGTATGTTTATATATTTGCATTAGTTCCCTTTACCCCGGTTTAACATGTTACATATTTCAGATCTGTAACATATTATTGCTGTCTCCGTGGAGATGGTCTCACGGACGCTATTCGTAAGCCCGCTTTTCGGCGTTCGAAACATAACTGCGACCGATTTGGCAGCAGACTGCGTTGCGCTGGGTTTTAACGAATTGGTATGTGAGCCGATCGTTCAGAAAACAATGGCAAACTACTGAACGTAAACTTGCCAAGACATCAACAACAGGAGTAAAATGCTGGTGTTGACAGCGATGTCCTGTAAAAAGGATATGCAAAAAAAAAACAACAAAAGATTATTGGAAATAATAAAAATTCTACATGTGTTCATTCTTGCAGAAAGTATACCATTTTTATTTTACTTTATGCTATCTAAATATTTAAAAATTAACATGACAGAAGCTCAAACCATCGGTTTATTAATTTTTATATTCACGCTCATTGATTTTTTCAGCATATCATCAAGCATTGAATTTCAAAATGTTGATGGCAATTAGTAGCCACATTTACTGGTTTCCGTTGAAAGTTATATGATATGCAGCATATCATATACAAGAGGCTGCATCAACGCCAGAATTTATTGGCTGTATGTGATTGACTGGGCAATTTTACGTTCAGCAGTTTGCCTTTGCTTTCTGAACTGTCCACGCCACAAATATTCCTCGGCTGATTTCAAAGCTCGACTGTGTATGTCATGGAGTTGTGAATCGAGGAAACTGCAGTTTCACTATCCCTCAAGCTACAGACGGCGATGGATTCCAATTACTGGACCCAAAATGACGACTGTTCAGCCTTTAACAGTTAATCTGTGACAGTAAATTAAAACTCTTCATTCAACAAAGCATCTCTTAAATATGTATGAAAACATTTGTTGCTCTCTTATT
Source organism: Cepaea hortensis (assembly GCA_963921405.1). NCBI lineage: Eukaryota > Metazoa > Mollusca > Gastropoda > Stylommatophora > Helicidae > Cepaea > Cepaea hortensis. The sequence continues at coordinate 143,752,644 of OY992878.1, forward strand.
TTCCTATAATTTTATGTGAGCGCTTTGTGCTCATAGTTTCCTATAACTTTATTTGTGCGTTTTGTGTTAATATTTTCTATACCTCTATACGTGCGTTTTGTGTTATTTTTTCCCCAATAACTTTATGTGTACGTTTTGTGTTCATATTCTCATATAACTTTATTTGTCCGTTTTGTGTTCATATTTTGTTATAACTTTATTTGTGCGTTTTGACTTACTTGGCAGATACCAGAAAACTATTCCAGCTATCAATATTGAGGCACTCATACAAGAAATAATTCGCATAAACACAGAACAAGTAATACACAACCTTGACAAGTACCAGCTTAATCTGAGCGCAGACAGCCTGCTGTTTGTCATTCAGGTGCATGACCGAGTCGACTACCTACGAATACTACTAGATTCTATGCGGAAAGTTCGTGGTATAGAGAACAGCTTGATTATTGTTAGCCATGATGTCTATTCTAATCAGCTGAATGAGGTTGTAAATTCCGTGGAATTTTGTCCTGTAAGTTTTCAAATGAAAATCACCTTACATGTTAGTTATTTCATTACCATGCAACTAACTTTACCGTTATTGGATAGACTATAAATGTATCACGATTTTTTTGTCTCAACCACAGAGCAAAAATAATGTCCACATATATTATTACATGTCACACAACAAACGCAATCAACAAACAAGAAAATGAAAATATCCCACTCTGTGAATATCTTGGCTACATAATCATCGACAATTCGAAGATGGTTACATTTTGAGTCTGAGTTAAAATATTACAATTAATATTAAATTATTTGGGACAGAAGTAGATGAAGTATTAATTTTTCAGTCTAATAAGTTAAACTATTTTATTTATGGCACATAATGAGCTAAAGGTGATTAAAAGAAGTGAGACTTAGATTAGCCACAGTAATGCTGAGGTCAACAGTACTAAGAGACAATGGTTCAACAGATTAAAGTAAAGTTTGAAATAATTCCCCTTCCATGTGGCAACATGCGCGTGTGTGTGCCATGGGCCATGTCGCAATCACCAAGGAAGAAAATGGGAGCTCTTGAACTGAACTGATTCAATGCTAAAGAAAAAGTAGGCTAGGACCAAACATCGTACACAATCAAGTGTACAAGTATTGTCATGTAATGTCCCTTTACTGAGCACTGCAATTGCGGAGGATACCACGAAATAAAACAAATAACATCATGACCGTGGTATGGCGATATATCATCCTTGTGTCCAAATGGGAGGTCAAATTTGGCGATAAATTATCCTTCGGCAATGAATCAGATAATTGTTACAAACATAACATTTAGAATACCCTGGTCCAAAAGAAAAATACAGACATTTCTGAAGATCTGAACATGGAACTAGGTCATAAACAGCGTCATGTCCCTGAAACTGGCATACCTTGGCCATATTGAATGTCACAGTGGTTTATAAAGAATAACAATGGAAGGCATGGTTCCTGGTAGAAAAGGTTGCGGTTGACCAGCACAAAGATGGACACAAGATATTGCAGACATCTTGGGCATGAAAACGTATTAGACATGGGCCTGGGAAAGGGCCGGGAATCTTTTTAGGCCGGCCATAGTATTCTGCAAAGGACTGCTTACATGATAATATTGATACAAGCTACAGATGTCTTTCCTTCTGCCTCATTCTTCTGTGTTAACCTCTTCTATCCCAACTGTTAGTTTGATTGCTTCTGTCCTTTATTTGTAATATTTTAACACATTAGACGCAAAGATTGTTACGTTAACTCATGATGCCTCTAAATGTAGTATTTTAACATATTAAAGTTAAATAGATGGCGATCCTCTACAAGACCTTGCACTAAACTCAAGTATTTTGGGCTGTTTGTTATTCCTGGGCAAGACTACGTTCAGTAGTCTGCCATTGCTTTCTGAAGGGCCGACAAACATACTATTTTATGGAAATCAACGCAAGGCTGTCTGTTTCCAAATCGCCGGCAGCTGCGTTTCGAACATGGTATGTGGAATTACGAATTGCATTCGAATTCCTTGGCCACAGAGCCGTTCTCTTGAATGAGAACACCAGGGTCCGAGATATGTGGAGAAGCATGATCATCTGCGCTAGATGGCAGATTTAATTTGCTGGTGACATCAACTGATTGCTGCAAACTTTCCGTTATGAGTCGTTATGACACAACCTTCTATGCTTGTTATCATTTCATTGTTTCTATCTGCTATGTTAGAGTGTGTTGCTTTGCTGGATATTTCCAGCCTAATCCACCGAAACATAAAATAAATGTTAATGTTTATGTATGTGTTACATCTGTATTCTTGCTCATCTTTAAGACAAAGAAATCCACTTACACGTGGGTCTGCTGTGACATTATATTACATACGTCAGTAAAAAGTTCATTAGGTTTTCTTGAACATTGACTGACCAAATTAGTGCAAGCCAAATTGATTCCAGTTCATTAGTTGATGTCCTGTGTACGGTGTATCACTGTATCAGATGGGTTTTTCCCCATGCAAACACATTACACTCTTATGTGCAGTGTACAGTGTATCACTGCATTAGATGGACTCTTCCTGAAATAAACACATTACGCTTTTATATGCAGGTGATGCAGATCTTCTATCCATTCTCCCAACAAGTCTATAGTCACGAGTTTCCTGGAGAAGACCCAAATGACTGTCCTCGGGACATCAAGAAAGCTGAGTAAGTCATGTCATCGGCATCATGGTTTTATAGACTCAAATTGGCGAGTCTGACTAATAAACCCACAGGCTGTCAGTGTCAGGTTTAGTTAGTCGTTAGTCGCTGTTTCAACTTCAAGGCAAAAGGTCACCCTATAATGCTCCTTTCCTGTGCCAGGGAATATCACACGAAAAGCTCCTCACTGTCCCATGTGAACAGTGGAACCGACAGCATTCCCGACACACCAACAACTGGCATACAGTGTCAGTTTTATTAGGTCATATTCATAGTAAAATGTCTCCTATTGTTGATTTCTTAATTGACTGAATTTTTCAGCTATACTGCGTTTTAACCCATTTCGTTTTTCTTTTTTTATCACACTGATTAGTCTGGACTGTGTGGCAAAAGGTCAGGTTATGACATACATAAGAGGTACATGTATAGAGAAGTCTAATATCTTAAGCCGTTGTAATAACTTGATCTATTTTATAAGCACGTTGCAATAAGTGGAGGGATTAGTTAGCCAGTTAATGAAGATATTTTTTGGGATCTCCACAGAGTTTAAGCCAAACCTGTTGTCGTAAAAGGCTTATGTGAAATTACCCAAAGGATGAAACGGTGGCAAGGAAGAAAATTGCCCGCACTCATAATTATATTACCTAGTACAACTGAAATCATATTACTTCACAAAACTGCCACATCGTCTTCACATGAATAAGTATATAAGCTGGTAACAAATGTTAAATGTAGAAGTGATATATTAAAGTGCATACCAGTCTTTTGATCACTAGTGAAGTATACACCAACAGACTCGATTTACGGTTATTTCAATATCAACAGCAGCTTGTGTCAATCTATTATCCTAAACACGAAGGGACGCACGATGTTAACTCTGCCAGTACTAAAAGATTTCGCGGCAGTTGCCCAAAAGCAGCAGAAACTACAGTCAAACCTCTCATTAGAATTATTTTCAGAGGCAAACCAGGTTTGAGAGAAATCTGCCAGTGGGTAGGAGGAGAGCTTTCGTAATTCGCAAGAGGTTAAATGGTAGACCGCATGTTTCATTTTATGAAGACCAGTCTGTAATTACTTCATTATGCAGGATATAAGCAGGAGTTGTTTTTAAGTGAAAATAACTCGGTTTAGAGAACAAAAGAGTGCGAACATCTGATAAAATTATAACTGGTCCACAAACCTTGTTCGCTGTTAAAAGGCATAGCCAGATTGTTTTAGTATTTGCAGACCAAATGTGAAACATTCAACAACGCATCATTCGCTGCTTGGTATACCCAAGAATAGCTTACTTATCCCTTATGGTGCATCCTTTTGGACACCGAGTTAAAGCTCTAAACCACATATTAGTGTTTGACTTGGGTGACTAGCTGGGAGAAGGCCATGTGTGATGAGAATATGAGAATCCTTATTTGAATTAAGTGTCCTTTGCCCTGGGTGAATGTTGTATGTGTAGCTTGTTTGATAGAATTTAGCTCTGAGTATGAAAAAAGGTATGGTGGTGTGAGTTGAGAAAATACATCAAGCAGGGTACTAGTCACGAAATATGAAATTAAGAATCAACATCATTGCACTCGGAACATTCCAACTCCAACACGAGCAACGTCCCATTATTCAGTAGCCAACGAAGAGTCGCAATGTTGTTGGCACCAGTGGCAGTCTGACTAAACGTCCGCCTGCGTTTTCATATACGCGTTGAGTGTCTTCTAGACAGACCTTCTGCTGACCACCGCTGAATCACTGGTCCTTTGTTTTGCTGCACTTTCCACTCGATCCCAGATAACCGTCACCACACCTGTCTTGCCATAGTCTAGCTCGGCATCCAAAGGAGTGGCAGCAGCCTGTCTATCAGCGTGTTCATTGCCTTGCATACCCGCATGCTCTGGGCAGAACATCCATGTATACTCTTGATCTTCATCTTTTCGAGCGATGCAAGCCACTCCATGCGAAACATATCAGTTTCTAATTTATGTCGCAACATCAACATGATGTTCTTTGCTACTAATCAACCATTGGAACACCGCCGTTACATTCATACCTCTATTCTCATGCTGGAAGTCGTGATATCATGCGCCAAGGTCTCCTTTTTTAACCAATATAGCCCGATCCACCCCGTTTACCTCGCACAACAGACCCATCGGTGTATATTACCACATCACTTGGGCATAAGTTGTTACTTATGAGCTGTTGCACGTATGCCTCTGTCTCACCCGCTGTTCGTTCCCAATACCATCGGTCCAACGAGAAAATCATGATAAGTCATTCTGAGAATGGACTTTGGTGTGCCCAGCTCTGTGTTGTTGACTGGTCAGAATGGGGACTAGGGAGAATGACATCGCTGTGCCCATGGTAGTGCAGCAAGCTACTACTAGGATCCCCCCATGGCAGACAGTTCAAGGGGTAGGGGCCAGACACCGTGGTACATAAACCTGCTGGCTTTTAGGTATGAATACAATTATTGAAACTGTGGTAAAGCTGTGGAAATGTAAACAATATAAAAATTAAAATAACACAAAGTAATGCAGCTTTACAATTACGGAAAACGCAGGGCGTTGCAGCGACCAGCCTTCGTCAGCAAACAAACACATGAACAAAACACAACATATAATCATGAGGAAGACACTACAGTGACTACATTAAGGCATAACAATGGGATGAGAATAATGGAGATTAGATTAAAACAAAATAACTGATAGCGAATTAGAGAGCGTAAATAAACATAATACACGAATAAAAACATATACCGATTAACAGGACGTTTTTAATTCGTGTTATCTTTATATACCTTCTCTAAGTTGTTATTATCTATTGTTTTATCTACATCTCTATTCTTCTCATCCCGTTCGTATGCCTTAATGTAGTAATTGTAGTGTTTTCCCCGTGATTATATGTTGTGTTTTATGTTTGCTGATGAATGCTAGTCGCCGCAGCGTCCTGTGTTTTCCGTAATTGTATTCTGTCAAGCTGCATTACTTAGTGTTATTTGATATTGCCTTGTTGGTAGCCTGATAATAGGAATACAGGAAGATGTTTTTAAAAGTATATGTAACTGGTGAACCTTGACTGTGTTCCATGTAGAGCTGTAGAGAAGAAGTGCAATAACGCTGAACACCCGGATAAATACGGACATTACAGGGAAGCCAAATACTGCCAGGCCAAACATCACTGGATGTGGAAGGTATGTGTGTGAATCTGTGTGTGTCTGTGTGTGTATGTCTGTTTGTCAATCTGTCTGTTTGTATGTCAGTGTCTGCCTGGTTGTGTCTTGTCTGTCACCCTGTGTTGTCTGTTTGAAAGATTGGTCATTTATTCCTCCGTGCACTTCGGCGTGCAAAATGTGAAGGTCCCAGCACTTCACATACAGCAGGGTTTTTTTCTTTTCATATCATATTTACAGGACATCACCGTCAACACCAGCATTGCTGTTGTTGATGTCTTGGCAAGTTTACGTTCAGTAGTTTGCCATAGCTTTCTGAACGACCGGCTCCCATACCATCACGTTAAAACCCAGCGTGACACGGTCTGTTGCCAAATTGGTCGCAGCTGTGTTTCGAACGCAGGTAAGCGGAATTACGAACCGTGTCCGTCACGCCTTTGCCACGGAGACCGGCCACAGCATGTTACTGCTGCTTAATTTGCAGCCAACCCCTTCTGTCAAAACTTGCATGGAGGTTCATCCCAACACATTCCTTCTGTGTACATAAACATATAAGCTGTTGAAAATCATTTTTTTGGCTTAGGGATTATGAATACAATTTTACAATCCCGAAATACCTGGGCTCTTCTTCTTCTTCTTCTTCTTCTTCTTCTTCTTCTTCTTCTTCTTCTTCTTCTTCTTCTTCTTCTTCTTCTTCTTCTTCTTCTTCTTCTGCTGCTGCTGCTGCTGCTTCTTCTTCTTCTTCTTCTTCTTCTTCTTCTTCTTCTTCTTCTTCTTCTTCTTCTTCTTCTTCTTCTTCTTCTTCTTCTTCTTCTTCTTCTTCTTCTTCTTCTTCTTCTTCCTCTTCTTCTTCTTCATAGTCATTTTCCACCGAAATGTTTGTTTTGAACATTATTGCATTGTGCCTGTTTACAGCAGAGCTGCGATATTCGCGCCTGTAGGCCAGCACATCCGACATCTTCGGGAGTTGCTGACTGGGTTAACCGTTCTAGTTCTGGGGCTTCTGATTAGCCGCTGTCTGTTGGGAAGCAGACTGCTTTTGCGTTGATCTTTGACAATGGTAGAGTGTCTTTCGTCCATAAAGCAATGGCAAACTAATGAACATACAATTGCCTAAACAATCACTTAAAATATGCTGGGTTGATTGCAGCGTTCTGTAAAGGCACATGCAACTAATTTTTAACTACTTCGCAGATGGGGAACATAGTGGACCCTGTTATGACATTTATAAGAACATATATGATCATATCTACTGCAGAGATTGGACACACAGAGGGCATTGACATGGCACCGATAAAAACACGCTTTCATTTGTACTGCACAGATCAGGGACACAGGAATGCTGATATATGTGTGGAGTGGGGAGAGGCAGTGGCGGACTGGCCAGGGTGTCAGATTGTCCAATGGCAAATTATTTTGTGTCCCTGAAGAGCTAAGCTCTCTGTGTCCCATATGAGCTTTGCTCTGTGTTTGTCTGTTGAGCGAGCTGTGCTCTATGTGTCCCATATGAGCTGTGCTATGTGTGTCCCTGATGAGCTGGGCTCTGTATGTGCCTGATGAGCGAGCTGTGTTTTATGTGTCCCATATGAGCTGTGCTCTGTGTATCCCATATGAGTTGGGCCAAAAGGCATTAAACGGGTTCTTTTCATTTCCGTACATTCTATCAGATATACTGCTATAGATTTTTACACTGTACAGATAATTATTATGTCATTATTCTTTTAAAAATAAATTCTTCTTCTTCTTCTTCTTCTTCTTCTTCTTCTTCTTCTTCTTCTTCTTCTTCTTCTTCTTGTAATGCATGCCGTGTGGTGTTGGTGATCATGTCTGTCCACAGCCATCTATCTCTTGGTCGGCAAATCATTTCTAAGCACCGAGATATTACTCCACGCCATGATGTCAAACTGTCGATAATCTTCACCCTTGGTCTCCCCCTGCCACTCTTCCCCTCCAACTCTCCCGTTTATGAAATCCTACTCCAGCTCTCCCCTTCTCATGACATGCTCAAAGAATATGGACTGCACTCTTCTGGTGTCAGTAACCAGTTTCCTTAGTGGTTAACTGCTCTCAAGATATCTTCATTGCTCTTTCTATCCGCCCAGGGTGTTCTCATCATTTCTTCTATTAAACCACATCTGCGCAGCTTTCACGGAATTCCTTATTTGTCTGCTAATTGTCCATGATTCGCTTCCGTTCAAAAAAAAAAAAATTAGATCAGTGAAAATTGTGATAACATTTGAAGTAGTAAAAAACGTTTCTGGTTATAATAATGTATACACAAAAATATATGATAATAATGTTGTATACAGAAGATTTGATATTATAATGTTGTATACAGAAAATCTGAGATTATAATGTTGTATACAAAAAATCTTAAATTATAATGCCGTATACAGAAAATATATGGTTGTAATGGTGTGTGCAGAAAATCTGTCATTGTAATATTGTATACAGAAAATCTGTGATTATAATGTTGTGTACAGAATATTTGTGATTATAATTGTGTATACTTAAAATCTGTGATTATAATATTGTATACATAATATCTGGGATTATAATTTTGTATACAGAAAAATATGTGATTATAATATTGTATCCACAACACAGCGGAACTTATCCATTGTTTTCTCATCTTGTTAGCTTCACCATCTGTTCGAAGAAATCCATGTTCTCAAAGATTATGAAGGAGATGTCCTGCTCTTAGAAGACGATTACTACTTGTCTGAGGATATTATTGTCTCATTACAGAAGGTGAAAGAGCTGAGGAGAAGGTTGGTTTATTTATGTCATAGTTCACCTGTTAGGGGCAATTATAAAATCAGATAGAAGATGCACAACTGAGATTAGAACTGAATAGGGCAAGCAAAATCTGCATTTCAGAAAATGAAAAGTATCTTATGCAATAAGTTATTATCATTGAATGTAAGAAAGAGAGTGCTGAAGTGCCATTTAGAATCTGTTTTGCTGTATGGCAGCGAATCTTGGAATGCAGATGAACAAATTAGGAAGAACTTGGAAATACAACAACTTAGAAGCAACAGAGATCTTGTTTATGAGACGAATGTTGCGAATTATTAGGACTGCCAGAGTAACTAACGATTATTGCCTGAAAAGGCTAACAAAACTAGAACATTATATACAAAAATAAGAATGATGCAAGCAGCTTTATTGGGTCATGTGATGAGAAGAGAGGTATTGTAGAACATCGTGACAACTGGAAAGATCAAGGGAAGAGAGGCAGAGGCCCACCAAGAGAAATGATGCTGGGTGGATTTAGACTGTGGCATGGAGGACTATCGTCAGCAGAGTTGATCCAGAACACCAAAGACCGAGATCTGTGGAGAGCCATGAACGCCTACACCAGCTGGCAGGGCAGATGATGATGATGTCACCTTTCACATGTTACCTGTCATGATCGTTAATGTCAACATTTAGTAACTGCCACTTTGTTAACATACAGTTTTACATTCTTTTACCTGCATAACTTACTGCAAGTCAAATTTGAAATGCTGCAAAAAGTAACTTTTTTTAATGTTGTAACATTTTAAATTTTTTTTATGTAATGCTATGAAACTAACTTTATTTTAATGCTGTGGAAGTAACCTTTTGTAATTCTATGAAGATAACAATTAGTAATGCTGTGAAACTAACTTTCCTAGTACTCAGTTCAGGTTGGATCGACGCGGGAGACATGGTCAATTTTAAACATCCCTTCGATGAGGCTCCGAACCCATGATCACAAGGCCGGCAGGCGAGCATCTGGCCTCTGCGTGCCATGACTACAGTTATATTACATCGGTGACACACAGTCATATACATGACATAAATCACCAAATGCGCTATCAGTTTAGTGCGTGCTGAAACACTTGTCAATGCCCGCTGATTCAGTAACCTGCTGTACAAACAATTTGTAAGTCAGCAACATCCAAGGGAAGGTTCTATCTTGTTAGCTGTGAACAGAAATTATGTACTTCCGAGGTATTATTTTAACTGTCCGGCTGACAGCTAATTTGGTCGTGGTGTGATTTACCACTTCATTAACCCACTATGACATTTTACTTGAGTAATATATTTAGAAAGAAGTCAGGTTAGTGCAGTGGCTAGGTCCTTGGCTTCTGCCTGCGCAGGGATTCTCGGTTTAAATCCTCATCCAAGCAGGGATTATTTTACAGACCACGCACGGCGTCTAGGTTAATCCGTCCTTATAATCCTGGGTATTAAATGCTTTTCTTTGGAGTTACGGGTGTCATCACTCATGAAGTATCAATTGGTCTAAAATAGGATCCTAGTACTATATGGCCTGCATGCCAAATTTGTGACATTTAGAAAATAAAGTTCGTTCGTTCTATGTAGTAGAGCAGCGGTAGGGTGATGGCTAGACACTCGATTGCTGTCTACATAGACACAGGCTCGATTCGCATTTGGGTTAATATGAATTGGTAAAAATTGATCTGGCTCCCAAGTCGACCCAGCCTAAAATGGGAAGTAAAGGCGGCCGGCGTGACCCTGACCACATCACCCACAAATGTCGATTGCTCTATAAACATGTGCGTCTAGCACCATATGCTCTTTGCGCCTTGTGTGGAAGGGTCCTGTACTTTATTCAAACGTAGCTGCATTTATTTATTTTATTTCAAAAGTTTTTAAAAGGATCGACTTAATTGCATTATGTTTTATTCCATAAAATTGGGTCTAATTCTGCAGAGTGGTCTTCAGAGTGGTCTAACCAAAGATAGCACACAGCACGAATTACATAGCTCAAGCAACGACCCCCAGTGGTCTCCAAAACAAGCGCACTCATGAACCGAATAACCGAGTCCGAAAACGAACCCACAACCTTCAGAGCTTGAGGCATGCGACTTTACCACTCGACTCTGAGACTTGTATATTATGGCCGCATGGTCCAGCATTGAATTTTAGCTCCATATCACCAACATACCACATGACCTGGAAACATGTTCTTTAACCTAAATATATTTACTGCCATGGCATTTTTCATATTTCAATATTCATATGTCTGAATAATATATTTCAGGCAGTTCTCATTGATTAATTTGGGTAAGGTGCATACTGTTTTTTAACTTCTTTGTTTTTTTTTTATTCACTTATATTTTTCAAGATACATTACAGAAATGCTATTTCAAATTCTTTTCTGTTCTTTTTCGTTCATCCGGAATGTTTTTTTCAGATGTGATTGCGGTGTGTCTGTTATGCGCCCTTGGACCGAAACCCGTAGGCCAACACATCCGACTATAGCGTGCTTTTTTGACCAGGTAGCATTCCTGGGAGACTCTCACTTTTGTGGTGCCATCTACAACCCAGCTGGCCAAAGTTGAACGGTCGAAGACAACGGTCATCCCTCAAAGGAAGGCAGGGACAGTCCATAGCATTTTCCGCCATCCAAGGTTGCTTCCATAGTTGCAGGGCCGACACATAGCGCCCTTGTTCTGGGCTCACCGAGGGAATCGTCACGTCCTGCTCATGGCTGCTTTAAATCCTCACTTAGCTGTCCAATATGTAGTTTTTCATCCATCGGGAAGCAAATGGGGTCGATGGGACACGCAAGCTCCCCCACCACGTCAAGGTGCAGACACATCGGGGAAGGCTATTTCAAATGACTGAATACATACACACACTGACAATTTACACTAATCTGATCATATACATACACACACTGACAATTTACACTAATCTGATCATTCTCTTGTTTGTTTTCTTATCTTACATCCATTGTTTAATATTCATGGTACATCATCGTATACTTCAGTCCCCCAGAAAACTCATCACCGCTTTAGCTCAACATAGTAACTCTAAACATATGTTGTGGACGAACATGGTCAGCAAAATGATATGTTAATTTACAATGGAACTCTGCGTAGTGAAGATAATACTTTCTAATAGTTGATGCAATTTTTAGTATTCAATTGTACAATTTCAAATATTATAGCAACATTTTATGGTTGGTTAGTTGGTTGATTGGTTGGTTGCATGGTTGATTGATTGATTGGTTGGTTGATTTGGTGGTTGGTTGATTGGTTGGTTGTTTGGGTGGGTGGTTGAATGGTTGGTTGGGTGGTAGGTTGATTGGTTATTTGGGTGATAGGTTAATTGGTTGGTTGGTTTGTTGGGTGGGTGGTTGATTGATTGGTTAGTTGGGTGATTGGTTGATTGATTGATTTGTTGGGTGGTTGGTTAGGTGGGTGGTTAGTTTGTTGGATAGTTGATTGGGTGGGTGGGTGGTTGATTGAATGGTTGGTTGGTTTGGTCGGTGGTTGATTGGTTGGTTGATTGATTGGTTGGTTTGTTGTTAATACACTGGCAGACTGAAATTAAGTCTAGGGTATCGGCGGTTAGGTCGCCTATGGTGGTCTAATTATGTTATGACCAGACAATAGAATTGCTAGGTCACTTGAATAGTGGCCTGGCACTGACCACATCACCCACAGAGAGCCGATTATCTATTGTATGCCCAATGCACCTTAAAGCGCATAAACGGGTCCTGTACTTACTTACATTGGGCAAACGATAGATAATCGGCTCTCTGTGGGTGATGTGGTCAGTACCAGGCCACTATTCAAGTGACCTAGCATTTCTATTGTCTGGTCATCTGAGACATAATTAGACCACCATAGGCGACCTAACCGCCGATACCCCAGACTTAATTTCAGTCTTCCAGTGTATTAACAACAAACCAACCAATCAACCAATCAACCAACCAATCAACCACCAACCAAATCAACCAACCATCCAATTAAGCACCCACCCACCCAATCAACCACCCAACAAACTAACCACCCACCTAACCAACCACCCAACAAATCAATCAATCAACCAACTAATCAACCAATCAACCACCCGCCCAACCAACCAACCAACCAATTAACCTATCACCCAACTAACCAATCAACCTACCAGCCAACCAACCATTCAACCACCCACCCAAACAACCAACTAATCAACCAACCACCAAATCAACCAACCAATCAATCAATCAACCACGCAACCAACCAATCAACCAACTAATCAACCATAAAATGTTGCTATAATATTTGAAATTGTACAATTGAATACTAAAAATTGCATCAACTATTAGAAAGTATTATCTTCACTACGCAGAGTTCCATTGTAAATTAACATATCATTTTGCTGACCATGTTCATCCACAACATATGTTTAGAGTTACTCTGTTTAGCTAAAGCGTTGATGAGATTTTTGGGGGACTGAAGTATACGATGCTGTACCATGAATATTAAACAATGGATGTAAGAAAACAAACAAGAGAATGATCAATAGAAATAATACAAACTCTGTTAGAATAGTTTAAATTAACATACACTGAACACAAATGCATACATATACATAGGGGGCTGTGGTAGTGCAGACGTTAGCACACTTGCCTGCCAGCCCAACAGTCATGTGTTTGAATCTTTGTCAAGAAAGGATGTTCTTTTTTATTAATAGACATGGGCTCCTAGATCGACACCACATAAAATATGTTCCCGGAAATGTTCTGGGAATGATTATTGTCTGGTCTGATATTGACGGCATCATCCGTCGGATGCTGAATAGGTTATACAAATATGGGGCTAGCACTAAATGCCCTCGTCCATATTTTACAGAGGCATAATAAATATAGCGAAGAAAAATAACATTATAACCTACCTTGAATGTCGTAGAAGCCAACTAAGGTGGGTTGGCATGAGACTGGTAACATTTCCCGTGGAAAATTTAACACGGTTTCTACAAAAGGTTGGCTTGAGTTGGTTGAGGACCTGTGTTCCGTTGGGAGATGAAAGACAACAGAAGATGACCATATTCCCAATACGCCTCGAGACGTTAACCAGGTTCTTTACTTTTTGCAAACACACATTTGAGATCATCCCAGAAATATGGATGCAAATATGGTGTCTTATTTAATTCTTCCAACTTTTTTAGTTTCAAACGTAATTCTATCTCAGGGAATGTCAGGACTGTCGTATGCTTGTTCTGGGTAACTATGAGAGAAACCAGAACTACCCTGTCAATGGCGCAAAGGTAAGTAAGTTTGTGTGTTTTTTTTTTTTTTAAAGGAAATGGTAAACATATTTTTTTTTAAGTGATTCCCTTAGCAGATATTTATGTTGAAATTTGAAGTGTTAGGCTTTTGCGTATTCTAGTCCATGTCATAATGAAGCTGGATGGTCATTCCCTCCAATGTCATCTTTCTATCTCAGACAATTTTGAAAATTCTCCTTCACCTATCATGTTTTAGGCTGGATCAATCCTTGAACCGTACTGTTCAGAAACAATATCATCCTTCATTTACCAGGGATTGAACCTAAACCATTATCTTAGCTGACAAGCGCACTAACCAATATATCACTGATTAAAATTGGTATCTGAATAAATTGGAGTCATCAGTATAAGATTTTCAGAGACTTGCATATGATACAGGCGGGAACAAAAAACATACAAAATGATACAGGTGAATTGTAGAAACGGTTGCGTGTGGTTTTTTGCTTGTGATTAGTGAGGATTTTCATCATTACACTCTTGACAGGTCCTCAAATGCTCCGATCTCCGCGTTAACTCCCCAACCAGTATAAATCGACTGGCCGTACTAGTTCTTTGTTGTAAAATCAAATGTCTTGTGCTCTTGACAAAGTGTTCGTTTCTGGCGGTTCCCAACTCCACTTCCATCTCCCTCACTCTGGACAAGGAAGCAGATTTCCAGGTTTCTTAAAGTCATCTTTTCGTCCAGCATCTCTTATAGCGCCGATGATGTCTGGCCAAACTCAGCAAAACAATTTGCTGTTTGGTATGTTTATAAAACTGCATTTTATAAAATGAAGAACATCTTATGCAATAACTTCCTGTCTTTGGATGTTCGAAACAGAAATCTTATAAACTACATAGAATCAGTTCTAACATACGGTTAGGAATACAAGACAAATTAGTAAACAAGCAAACACATCCCACGAGGCACCAGAGCCCCAGAGATATAATTTAAAAAATAATGTAGAAGACTCCTTGGACAGCCGAAATGAGTTATCTAAATTGTTAGAAAAAGGTTAAGACACAAATACAACTTACCATAAACATTAAAAAGTGGCAGTCGCCATTCTTTCGGTAGAATATGAGAAAAGAAACACAGGGGCATGTTGTAACAACAGGACAGATTTGTGGAAAGAGAGATAAAAGGCAGACAATGGGAGAAGATTATTGACAGCTATGATCCATGGGATGGAAACGGGTCAGAACAGGAAGTGATATTTGTTGTTGGAAATTGCAAGATCTTAGAGAAACATGATCGTCTTTAACAGCTTGCGAGCATTTGATGATGGTGATGATGATGTTTACTGACTTTTTCAGGCTGAAAGAGCATACTGGATATCCTCCAAGCATAACATGGGAATGACATTCAATCGTTCCCTGTGGCTGGAGATTAAAAAATGTGCCAAGGTAAGTGGCAGCACTGTACACAAACACAGGGCATACATATCCAGTGATAGCATTGTTAACAGCTGGGGTACACTGGGTTAGTATAACAGCTAGGATAGGAGTGGATCTGTGTAACAGCTGAGATAGAGTGGGTCAGTGTAACAGTTGGGGTAAAGTGGGTCAGTGTAACAGCTGGGTTAGAGTGGATCAGTGTAACAGCTGAGGTAGAGTGCGTCAGTGTAACAGTTGGGGTAGAGTGGATCAGTGTAACAGCTGGGGTATAGTGGGTCAGTGTGACAGGTGGGGTAGAGTGGGTCAGTGTAACAGCTGGGGTAGAGTTGGTCAGTGTAACAGCTGGGGTATAGTGGGTCAGTGTGACAGGTGGGGTATAGTTGGTCAGTGTAACAGCTGGGGTAGAGTGGGTCAGTGTAACAGCTGGGGTATAGTGGGTCAGTGTGACAGGTGGGGTATAGTTGGTCAGTGTAACAGCTGGGGTAGAGTGGGTCAGTGTGACAGGTGGGGTATAGTTGGTCAGCGTAACAGCTGGGGTATAGTGGGTCAGTGTGACAGGTGGGGTATAGTGGGTCAGTGTAACAGATGGGGTAGAGTGTGTCAGTGTAACAGCTGGGGTATAGTGGGTCAGTGTGACAGGTGGGGTAGAGTGGGTCAGTGTAACAGCTGGGGTAGAGTTGGTCAGTGTAACAGCTAGGGTAGAGTGGGTCAGTGTAACAGCTGGGGTATAGTGAGTCAGTGTGACAGGTGGGGTATAGTTGGTCAGTGTAACAGCTGGGGTAGAGTGGGTCAGTGTAACAGCTGGGGTAGAGTGGGTCAGTCTAACAGTTGGGGTATAGTGGGTTAGTGTAACAGCTGGGGTAGAGTGGGTCAGTGTAACAGCTGGGGTATAGTGGATCAGTTTAACATCTGGGGTAGAGTTGGTCAGTGTAACAGCTGGGGTAGAGTGGATCAGTGTAACAGCTGGGGTAGAGTGGATCAGTGTAATATCTGGGGTATAGTGGATCAGTGTAACATCTGGGGTATAGTGGATCAGTGTAACATCTGGGGTATAGTGGATCAGTGTAACATCTGGGGTATAGTGGGTCAGTGTGACATCTGGGGTATAGTGGATCAGTGTAACATCTGGGGTATAGTGGGTCAGTGTGACATCTGGGGTATAGTGGATCAGTGTAACAGATGGGGTAGAGTGTGTCAGTGTAACAGCTGGGGTATAGTGGGTCAGTGTGACAGGTGGGGTAGAGTGGGTCAGTGTAACAGCTGGGGTAGAGTTGGTCAATGTAACAGCTGGGGTAGAGTGGGTCAGTGTAACAGCTGGGGTATAGTGAGTCAGTGTGACAGGTGGGGTATAGTTGGTCAGTGTAACAGCTGGGGTAGAGTGGGTCAGTATAACAGCTGGGGTAGAGTGGGTCAGTGTAACAGCTGGGGTATAGTGGGTTAGTGTAACAGCTGGGGTAGAGTGGGTCAGTGTAACAGCTGGGGTATAGTGGATCAGTGTAACATCTGGGGTAGAGTTGGTCAGTGTAACATCTGGGGTAGAGTTGGTCAGTGTAAAAGCTGGGGTAGAGTGGATCAGTGTAACAGCTGCGGTAGAGTGGATCAGTGTAACATCTGGGGTATAGTGGATCAGTGTAACATCTGGGGTATAGTGGATCAGTGTAACATCTGGGGTATAGTGGATCAGTGTAACATCTGGGGTATAGTGGATCAGTGTAACAGCTGGGGTATAGTGGATCAGTGTAACAGCTGGGGTAGAGTGGATCAGTGTAACATCTGGGGTATAGTGGATCAGTGTAACATCTGGGGTATAGTGGATCAGTGTGACATCTGGGGTAGAGTGGATCAGTGTAACATATGGGGTATTGTGGGTCAGTGTAACATCTGGGGTATAGTGGATCAGTGTAACATCTGGGGTATAGTGGATCAGTGTAACATCTGGGGTATAGTGGGTCAGTGTAACAGCTGGGGTAGATTTGGTCAGTGTGACAGGTGGGGTATAGTTGGTCAGTGTATCAGCTGGGGTAGAGTGGATCAGTGTAACAGCTGGGGTAGAGTGGATCAGTGTAACAGCTGGGGTAGAGTGGATCAGTGTAACAGCTGGGGTAGAGTGGATCAGTGTAACAGCTGGGGTAGAGTGGATCAGTGTAACAGCTGGGGTAGAGTGGGTCAGTGTGACAGGTGGGGTAGAGTGGGTCAGTGTAACATCTGGGGTATAGTTGGTCAGTGTAACAGCTGGGGTAGAGTCGGTCAGTGTAACAGCTGGGGTATAGTGGGTCAGTGTGACAGGTGGGGTATAGTTGGTCAGTGTAACAGCTGGGGTAGAGTGGGTCAGTGTAACAGCTGGGGTATAGTGGGTCAGTGTGACAGGTGGGGTATAGTTGGTCAGTGTAACAGCTGGGGTAGAGTTGGTCAGTGTAACAGTTGGGGTATAGTGGGTCAGTGTGACAGTTGGGGTAGAGTGGGTCAGTGTAACAGCTAGGGTAGAGTTGGTCAGTGTGACAACTGGGGTAGAGTGGGTCAGTGTAACAGCTCGGGTAGAGTGGGTCAGTGTAACAGCTAGGGTAGAGTGGGTCAGTGTAACAGCTGGGGTAAAGTGAGTCAGTGTAACAGCTAGGGTAGAGTGGGTCAGTGTAACAGCTAGGGTAGAGTGGATCAGTGTAACAGCTGGGGTAGAGTGGATCAGTGTAACAGCTGGGGTATAGTGGGTTAGTGTAACAGCTGGTGTAGAGTGGATCAGTGTAACATCTGGGGTAGAGTGGATCAGTGTAACAGCTGGGGTAGAGTGGATCAGTGTAACAGCTGGGGTAGAGTGGATCAGTGTAACAGCTGGGGTAGAGTGGATCAGTGTAACAGCTGGGGTAGAGTGGATCAGTGTAACAGCTGGGGTAGAGTGGATCAGTGTAACATCTGGGGTAGAGTGGATCAGTGTAACATCTGGGGTATAGTGGATCAGTGTAACGTCTGGTGTATAGTGGATCAGTGTAACATCTGGGGTATAGTGGATCAGTGTATTGTCTGCGGTATAGTGGATCAGTGTAACATCTGGGGTATAGTGGAACAGTGTAACAGCTGGGGTAGAGTGGATCAGTGTAACAGCTGGGGTAGAGTGGATCAGTGTAACAGCTGGGGTAGAGTGGATCAGTGTAACAGCTGGGGTAGAGTGGATCAGTGTAACAGCTGGGGTAGAGTGGATCAGTGTAACATCTGGGGTATAGTGGATCAATGTAACAGCTGGGGTATAGTGGATCAGTGTAACATCTGGGGTAGAGTGGATCAGTGTAACATCTGGGGTAGAGTGGATCAGTGTAACATCTGGGGTATAGTGGATCAGTGTAACAACTGGGGTAGAGTTGGTCAGTGTAACAGCTGGGGTTGTGGATCAGTGTAACAGCTGGGGTAGAGTGGATCAGTGTAACAGCTGGGGTAGAGTGGATCAGTGTAACATCTGGGGTATAGTGGATCAGTGTAACATCTGGGGTATAGTTGGTCAGTGTAACAGCTGGGGTAGAGTTGGTCAGTGTGACAGGTGGGGTATAGTTGGTCAGTGTAACAGCTGGGGTAGAGTGGATCAGTGTAACAGCTGGGGTAGAGTGGATCAGTGTAACAGCTGGGGTAGAGTGGATCAGTGTAACATCTGGGGTATAGTTAGTCAGTGTAACAGCTGGGGTAGAGTGGGTCAGTGTAACAGCTGGGGTAGAGTGGATCAGTGGAACAGCTGGGGTAGAGTGGATCAGTGTAACATCTGTGGTAGAGTGGATCGGTGTAACAGCTAGGGTAGAGTTGGTCAGTGTGACAGGTCGGGTAGAGTTGGTCAGTGTAACAGCTGGGGTAGAGTGGATCAGTGTAACAGCTGTGGTATAGTGGATCAGTGTAACAGCTGTGGTATAGTGGATCAGTGTAACAGCTGGGGTAGAGTGGATCAGTGTAACAGCTGGGGTAGATTGGGTCAGTGTAACAGCTGGGGTATAGTGGGTCAGTGTAACAGCTGGGTTAGAGTGGATCATTGTAACAGCTGGGGTAGAGTGGTTCAGTGTAACAGCTGGGGTAGAGTGGATCAGTGTAACAGCTAGGGTAGAGTGGGGCAGTGTAACATCTGGGGTATAGTGAGTCAGTGTAACAGCTGGGGTAGAGTGGATCAGTGTAACAGCTGGGGTAGAGTGGATCAGTGTAACAGCTGGGGTAGAGTGGATCAGTGTAACATCTGGGGTAGAGTGGATCAGTGTAACATCTGGGGTATAGTTGGTCAGTGTAACGGCTGGGGTATAGTGGGTCAGTGTGACAGGTGGGGTATAGTTGGTCAGTGTAACAGCTGGGGTAGAGTGGATCCGTGTAACATCTGGGGTAGAGTGGATCAGTGTAACAGCTGGGATAAGAGTGGGTCAGTGTAACAGCTGGGATAAGAGTGGATCAGTGTAACAGCTGGGGTAGAGTGGATCAGTGTAACAGCTGGGGTAGAGTGGATCAGTGTAACAGCTGGGGTAGAGTGGATCAGTGTAACATCTGGGGTATAGTTGGTCAGTGTAACAGCTGGGGTAGAGTGGGTCAGTGTAACAGCTGGGGTATAGTGGGTCAGTGTGACTGGTGGGGTATAGTTGGTCAGTGTAACAGCTGGGGTAGAGTTGGTCAGTGTAACAGCTGGGGTATAGTGGGTCAGTGTGATAGGTGAGGTAGAGTGGGTCAGTGTAACAGCTGGGGTAGAGTGGGTCAGTGTAACAGCTGGGGTAGAGTGGGTCAGTGTAACAGCTAGGGTAGAGTGGGTCAGTGTAACAGCTGGGGTAGAGTGGGTCAGTGTAACAGCTAGGGTAGAGTGGGTCAGTGTAACAGCTAGGGTAGAGTAAATGTAACAGCTGGGATAGATTATGTCAGTGTAATAGCTAGGGTAGAGTAAATGTAACACCTAGGGTAGAGTGGGTCAGTGTAACAGCTGGGGTAGAGTGGGTCAGTGTAACAGCTAGGGTAGAGTGGGTCATTGTAACAGCTGGGGTAGAGTGGGTCAGTGTAACAGCTAGGGTAGAGTGGGTCAGTGTAACAGCTAGGGTAGAGTAAATGTAACAGCTGGGGTAGATTACGTCAGTGTAATAGCTAGGGTAGAGTAAATGTAACCGCTGGGGTAGAGTGGGTCAGTGTAACAGCTAGGGTAGAGTAAATGTAACAGCTGGGGTAGATTACGTCAGTTTAACAGCTAGGGTAGAGTAAATGTAACAGCTGGGGTAGATTACGTCAGTTTAATAGCTAGGGTAGAGTAAATGTAACAGCTGGGGTAGAGTGGGTCAGTGTAACAGCTAGGGTAGAGTAAATGTAACAGCTTGGGTAGATTACGTCAGTTTAACAGCTAGGGTAGAGTAAATGTAACAGCTGGGGTAGATTACGTCAGTGTAATAGCTAGGGTAGAGTAAATGTAACAGCTGGGGTAGAGTGGGTCAGTGTAACATTTAGGGTAGAGTAAATGTAACAGCTGGTGTAGATTACGTCAGTTTAATAGCTAGGGTAGAGTAAATGTAACAGCTGGGGTTTAGTGGGTCAGTGTGACAGGTGGGGTAGAGTGGGTCAGTGTAACAGCTGGGGTAGAGTGGGTCAGTTTAACAGCTGGGGTATAGTGGGTCAGTGTGACAGGTGGGGTAGAGTGGATCAGTGTAACAGCTGGGGTATAGTGGGTCAGTTTAACAGCTGGGGTATAGTGGGTCAGTGTGACAGGTGGGGTAGAGTGGGTCAGTGTAACAGCTGGGGTATAGTGGGTCAGTGTGACAGATGGGGTAGAGTGGATCAGTGTAACAGCTGGGGTAGAGTAAATGTAACAGCTGGGGTATAGTGGGTCAGTGTGACAGGTGGGGTAGAGTGGGTCAGTGTAACAGCTGGGGTAGAGTGGGTCAGTTTAACAGCTGGGGTATAGTGGGTCAGTGTGACAGGTGGGGTAGAGTGGATCAGTGTAACAGCTGGGGTAGATTGGGTCAGTGTAACAGCTGGGGTATAGTGGGTCAGTGTAACAGCTGGGTTAGAGTGGATCATTGTAACAGCTGGGGTAGAGTGGATCAGTGTAACAGCTGGGGTAGAGTGGATCAGTGTAACAGCTAGGGTAGAGTGGGGCAGTGTAACATCTGGGGTATAGTGAGTCAGTGTAACAGCTGGGGTAGAGTGGATCAGTGTAACAGCTGGGGTAGAGTGGATCAGTGTAACAGCTGGGGTAGAGTGGATCAGTGTAACATCTGGGGTATAGTTGGTCAGTGTAACAGCTGGGGTAGAGTGGGTCAGTGTAACAGCTGGGGTATAGTGGGTCAGTGTGACTGGTGGGGTATAGTTGGTCAGTGTAACAGCTGGGGTAGAGTTGGTCAGTGTAACAGCTGGGGTATAGTGGGTCAGTGTGATAGGTGAGGTAGAGTGGGTCAGTGTAACAGCTGGGGTAGAGTGGGTCAGTGTAACAACTGGGGTAGAGTGGGTCAGTGTAACAGCTCGGGTAGAGTGGGTCAGTGTAACAGCTAGGGTAGAGTGGGTCAGTGTAACAGCTGGGGTAAAGTGAGTCAGTGTAACAGCTAGGGTAGAGTGGGTCAGTGTAACAGCTAGGGTAGAGTGGATCAGTGTAACAGCTGGGGTAGAGTGGATCAGTGTAACAGCTGGGGTATAGTGGGTTAGTGTAACAGCTGGTGTAGAGTGGATCAGTGTAACATCTGGGGTAGAGTGGATCAGTGTAACAGCTGGGGTAGAGTGGATCAGTGTAACAGCTGGGGTAGAGTGGATCAGTGTAACAGCTGGGGTAGAGTGGATCAGTGTAACAGCTGGGGTAGAGTGGATCAGTGTAACAGCTGGGGTAGAGTGGATCAGTGTAACATCTGGGGTAGAGTGGATCAGTGTAACATCTGGGGTATAGTGGATCAGTGTAACGTCTGGTGTATAGTGGATCAGTGTAACATCTGGGGTATAGTGGATCAGTGTATTGTCTGCGGTATAGTGGATCAGTGTAACATCTGGGGTATAGTGGAACAGTGTAACAGCTGGGGTAGAGTGGATCAGTGTAACAGCTGGGGTAGAGTGGATCAGTGTAACAGCTGGGGTAGAGTGGATCAGTGTAACAGCTGGGGTAGAGTGGATCAGTGTAACAGCTGGGGTAGAGTGGATCAGTGTAACATCTGGGGTATAGTGGATCAATGTAACAGCTGGGGTATAGTGGATCAGTGTAACATCTGGGGTAGAGTGGATCAGTGTAACATCTGGGGTAGAGTGGATCAGTGTAACATCTGGGGTATAGTGGATCAGTGTAACAACTGGGGTAGAGTTGGTCAGTGTAACAGCTGGGGTTGTGGATCAGTGTAACAGCTGGGGTAGAGTGGATCAGTGTAACAGCTGGGGTAGAGTGGATCAGTGTAACATCTGGGGTATAGTGGATCAGTGTAACATCTGGGGTATAGTTGGTCAGTGTAACAGCTGGGGTAGAGTTGGTCAGTGTGACAGGTGGGGTATAGTTGGTCAGTGTAACAGCTGGGGTAGAGTGGATCAGTGTAACAGCTGGGGTAGAGTGGATCAGTGTAACAGCTGGGGTAGAGTGGATCAGTGTAACATCTGGGGTATAGTTAGTCAGTGTAACAGCTGGGGTAGAGTGGGTCAGTGTAACAGCTGGGGTAGAGTGGATCAGTGGAACAGCTGGGGTAGAGTGGATCAGTGTAACATCTGTGGTAGAGTGGATCGGTGTAACAGCTAGGGTAGAGTTGGTCAGTGTGACAGGTCGGGTAGAGTTGGTCAGTGTAACAGCTGGGGTAGAGTGGATCAGTGTAACAGCTGTGGTATAGTGGATCAGTGTAACAGCTGTGGTATAGTGGATCAGTGTAACAGCTGGGGTAGAGTGGATCAGTGTAACAGCTGGGGTAGATTGGGTCAGTGTAACAGCTGGGGTATAGTGGGTCAGTGTAACAGCTGGGTTAGAGTGGATCATTGTAACAGCTGGGGTAGAGTGGTTCAGTGTAACAGCTGGGGTAGAGTGGATCAGTGTAACAGCTAGGGTAGAGTGGGGCAGTGTAACATCTGGGGTATAGTGAGTCAGTGTAACAGCTGGGGTAGAGTGGATCAGTGTAACAGCTGGGGTAGAGTGGATCAGTGTAACAGCTGGGGTAGAGTGGATCAGTGTAACATCTGGGGTAGAGTGGATCAGTGTAACATCTGGGGTATAGTTGGTCAGTGTAACGGCTGGGGTATAGTGGGTCAGTGTGACAGGTGGGGTATAGTTGGTCAGTGTAACAGCTGGGGTAGAGTGGATCCGTGTAACATCTGGGGTAGAGTGGATCAGTGTAACAGCTGGGATAAGAGTGGGTCAGTGTAACAGCTGGGATAAGAGTGGATCAGTGTAACAGCTGGGGTAGAGTGGATCAGTGTAACAGCTGGGGTAGAGTGGATCAGTGTAACAGCTGGGGTAGAGTGGATCAGTGTAACATCTGGGGTATAGTTGGTCAGTGTAACAGCTGGGGTAGAGTGGGTCAGTGTAACAGCTGGGGTATAGTGGGTCAGTGTGACTGGTGGGGTATAGTTGGTCAGTGTAACAGCTGGGGTAGAGTTGGTCAGTGTAACAGCTGGGGTATAGTGGGTCAGTGTGATAGGTGAGGTAGAGTGGGTCAGTGTAACAGCTGGGGTAGAGTGGGTCAGTGTAACAGCTGGGGTAGAGTGGGTCAGTGTAACAGCTAGGGTAGAGTGGGTCAGTGTAACAGCTGGGGTAGAGTGGGTCAGTGTAACAGCTAGGGTAGAGTGGGTCAGTGTAACAGCTAGGGTAGAGTAAATGTAACAGCTGGGATAGATTATGTCAGTGTAATAGCTAGGGTAGAGTAAATGTAACACCTAGGGTAGAGTGGGTCAGTGTAACAGCTGGGGTAGAGTGGGTCAGTGTAACAGCTAGGGTAGAGTGGGTCATTGTAACAGCTGGGGTAGAGTGGGTCAGTGTAACAGCTAGGGTAGAGTGGGTCAGTGTAACAGCTAGGGTAGAGTAAATGTAACAGCTGGGGTAGATTACGTCAGTGTAATAGCTAGGGTAGAGTAAATGTAACCGCTGGGGTAGAGTGGGTCAGTGTAACAGCTAGGGTAGAGTAAATGTAACAGCTGGGGTAGATTACGTCAGTTTAACAGCTAGGGTAGAGTAAATGTAACAGCTGGGGTAGATTACGTCAGTTTAATAGCTAGGGTAGAGTAAATGTAACAGCTGGGGTAGAGTGGGTCAGTGTAACAGCTAGGGTAGAGTAAATGTAACAGCTTGGGTAGATTACGTCAGTTTAACAGCTAGGGTAGAGTAAATGTAACAGCTGGGGTAGATTACGTCAGTGTAATAGCTAGGGTAGAGTAAATGTAACAGCTGGGGTAGAGTGGGTCAGTGTAACATTTAGGGTAGAGTAAATGTAACAGCTGGTGTAGATTACGTCAGTTTAATAGCTAGGGTAGAGTAAATGTAACAGCTGGGGTTTAGTGGGTCAGTGTGACAGGTGGGGTAGAGTGGGTCAGTGTAACAGCTGGGGTAGAGTGGGTCAGTTTAACAGCTGGGGTATAGTGGGTCAGTGTGACAGGTGGGGTAGAGTGGATCAGTGTAACAGCTGGGGTATAGTGGGTCAGTTTAACAGCTGGGGTATAGTGGGTCAGTGTGACAGGTGGGGTAGAGTGGGTCAGTGTAACAGCTGGGGTATAGTGGGTCAGTGTGACAGATGGGGTAGAGTGGATCAGTGTAACAGCTGGGGTAGAGTAAATGTAACAGCTGGGGTATAGTGGGTCAGTGTGACAGGTGGGGTAGAGTGGGTCAGTGTAACAGCTGGGGTAGAGTGGGTCAGTTTAACAGCTGGGGTATAGTGGGTCAGTGTGACAGGTGGGGTAGAGTGGATCAGTGTAACAGCTGGGGTAGATTGGGTCAGTGTAACAGCTGGGGTATAGTGGGTCAGTGTAACAGCTGGGTTAGAGTGGATCATTGTAACAGCTGGGGTAGAGTGGATCAGTGTAACAGCTGGGGTAGAGTGGATCAGTGTAACAGCTAGGGTAGAGTGGGGCAGTGTAACATCTGGGGTATAGTGAGTCAGTGTAACAGCTGGGGTAGAGTGGATCAGTGTAACAGCTGGGGTAGAGTGGATCAGTGTAACAGCTGGGGTAGAGTGGATCAGTGTAACATCTGGGGTAGAGTGGATCAGTGTAACATCTGGGGTATAGTTGGTCAGTGTAACGGCTGGGGTATAGTGGGTCAGTGTGACAGGTGGGGTATAGTTGGTCAGTGTAACAGCTGGGGTATAGTGGATCCGTGTAACATCTGGGGTAGAGTGGATCAGTGTAACAGCTGGGATAAGAGTGGGTCAGTGTAACAGCTGGGATAAGAGTGGATCAGTGTAACAGCTGGGGTAGAGTGGATCAGTGTAACAGCTGGGGTAGAGTGGATCAGTGTAACAGCTGGGGTAGAGTGGATCAGTGTAACATCTGGGGTATAGTTGGTCAGTGTAACAGCTGGGGTAGAGTGGGTCAGTGTAACAGCTGGGGTATAGTGGGTCAGTGTGACTGGTGGGGTATAGTTGGTCAGTGTAACAGCTGGGGTAGAGTTGGTCAGTGTAACAGCTGGGGTATAGTGGGTCAGTGTGATAGGTGAGGTAGAGTGGGTCAGTGTAACAGCTGGGGTAGAGTGGGTCAGTGTAACAGCTGGGGTAGAGTGGGTCAGTGTAACAGCTAGGGTAGAGTGGGTCAGTGTAACAGCTGGGGTAGAGTGGGTCAGTGTAACAGCTAGGGTAGAGTGGGTCAGTGTAACAGCTAGGGTAGAGTAAATGTAACAGCTGGGATAGATTATGTCAGTGTAATAGCTAGGGTAGAGTAAATGTAACAGCTAGGGTAGAGTGGGTCAGTGTAACAGCTGGGGTAGAGTGGGTCAGTGTAACAGCTAGGGTAGAGTGGGTCATTGTAACAGCTGGGGTAGAGTGGGTCAGTGTAACAGCTAGGGTAGAGTGGGTCAGTGTAACAGCTAGGGTAGAGTAAATGTAACAGCTGGGGTAGATTACGTCAGTGTAATAGCTAGGGTAGAGTAAATGTAACCGCTGGGGTAGAGTGGGTCAGTGTAACAGCTAGGGTAGAGTAAATGTAACAGCTGGGGTAGATTACGTCAGTTTAACAGCTAGGGTAGAGTAAATGTAACAGCTGGGGTAGATTACGTCAGTTTAATAGCTAGGGTAGAGTAAATGTAACAGCTGGGGTAGAGTGGGTCAGTGTAACAGCTAGGGTAGAGTAAATGTAACAGCTTGGGTAGATTACGTCAGTTTAATAGCTAGGGTAGAGTAAATGTAACAGCTGGGGTTTAGTGGGTCAGTGTGACAGGTGGGGTAGAGTGGGTCAGTGTAACAGCTGGGGTAGAGTGGGTCAGTTTAACAGCTGGGGTATAGTGGGTCAGTGTGACAGGTGGGGTAGAGTGGATCAGTGTAACAGCTGGGGTATAGTGGGTCAGTTTAACAGCTGGGGTATAGTGGGTCAGTGTGACAGGTGGGGTAGAGTGGGTCAGTGTAACAGCTGGGGTATAGTGGGTCAGTGTGACAGGTGGGGTAGAGTGGATCAGTGTAACAGCTGGGGTAGAGTAAATGTAACAGCTGGGGTATAGTGGGTCAGTGTGACAGGTGGGGTAGAGTGGGTCAGTGTAACAGCTGGGGTAGAGTGGGTCAGTTTAACAGCTGGGGTATAGTGGGTCAGTGTGACAGGTGGGGTAGAGTGAATCAGTATAACAGCTGGGGTAGAGTAAATGTAACAGCTGGGGTAGATTACGTCAGTGTAATAGCTGGGATAAGTGTAAGTGTAACAACTGTGGTAGAGTGGGTCAATATTGCGACTGGGATTGAATAAGTGTAACAGCTGGGGTTAAGTAGATTAGTATAACAGTGAAGATAGCTTGAGTAAGTGTAGCAGCATGGGGCAGAGTAAATGTAACAGTTTGGATAGAGTGAGTATAACAGCTGGGAAATAGTGGGTTAGTCTAACAGCTGGGAAATAGTGGGTTAGTCTAACAGCTGGGATATAGTGGGTTAGTCTAACAGCTGGGGTATAGTGCATCATTGTACCAACTAGAATAGAGTGAGTTAGTGTAACAGCTGGGATAGAGTTAGTGTAGCAGCATTGATAGATTGGGTTAATTTAACAGTGTGGGTAAATTAAATGTAACAACTGGGATAGTGTGGGTCTATGTAACAGTTGGGATAGAATGGGTTAACATAACAGCTGGGATAGTGTGTTAATGTAACAGTTTATGGTACATTATATGTAACAACTGGGATCATCATCATCATCAAGTGCCATGCCGTCTGGCGTAGGCGTTTAAGACTTTCCACAGATCTCGGTCTTTGGTTTTCTTCATCAACTCTGATGATGATATTCCTCCATGTCACCGCCCCATTCCATCCAGCCTCATTTCTCTTGGTCTGCCTCTGCCTCTCTTCCCCTCGATCTTTCCAGTTGCCACGATGTTCTTGATTACTTTTCTCATCACATGACCAAAGAAAGCAGTTTGTACCTTTCTTATTATATATAATGTTCTAGTTTCATTAGCCTCTTTCTGGCAGTCAACAATTGGTATAGTGTGGGTTCATGTAACAGATATGATTGAGTGGATTAATGTAACAGCTGGAATAGAATTAATTAATGTAACAACTGGAACAGAGTGGGTTAATGTAACAACTGGGGTAGAGTGGGTTAATGTAACAGATAGGATAGAGTGAGCTAGTGTAAATAACAATTTTTGCCGTTGAGAGTGAGTTACTTCATAATTAGTTAAAGTTACTATAGAATTAGCTAAGGCTACAATTTAGAAAAATAAAAAATTATATGAAGGATAAATGACTGGGTTTTATTTCCCGTTGCAGCAATTTTGTCAGTTTGATGACTATAACTGGGACTGGACGCTGATGCATTTGAGCATGACATGTATCCCAGACAAAATCAGGATTCTTGTGATGAAGGCCTCACGGATATTTCACATTGGAGAATGGTCAGTATTTTAGTTTGTAGGCATTAGTAATGAAAGACAGAATGGCTGTAAAATATTATGAGAATGCAGAAGATGGAGACAGAAATATGAAAATGAGCAGACAGAGAGAGAAAAATCCTGAAGGTGAGTGACAAAGGAAGGGAGGTGTGTTAAAAACAATGTTTTACCATTGTGAATTTGAACTATGAAGACACAAACAATAGATTGCACATTTAGTTGCCTGGCATATTTTGCTGAATCTCATCACGTGCAGAATTCACAAAGCATGAGCTGAAGAAATAAAATAAATACTTCAAGCTGAAATATGCAACACACATATTTACACAGTAATTTGAGTTGTCTACCACGGTAATTGTTGAGATGTATGTGACAATATATGAATGAAATAACATACAACAATATTGATGAAAGTAAGGGATAATAATTAAAGAACAAATACACAGATAAAAAGTAGTACCTGTCACATACTATCAAAAGAAAAGAATCATGGAATCAGTCAGAAAGGCACCAGAACATGACGATTACCAGTTTACAACAGACCAGAACAAATTATTATTCTGCTCCTCGAAAAAGGACACAATTGGCTACTGCAAACATGTGTATGCAAACTTCAAGATTCGCGAGACATGTAGCAAGAGGTCAAAGAAGTATTTGTTTAGAAGATGCTGCTCTGGTAAAATTAATAGGAATAATATATCCACAGATAGATATAGCCAATTACCTTGGATGGAATCTGCCCAGGAGAATCTACCTAGAGGAATCTTCCTAGAAGATTCTACCCAGAGGAACCTATGTAGGGGAATCTACGTAGGGGAATCTACCTAGAGGAATCTATGTAGGGGAATCTACCGATAGCTGTGTGCTTAACTTGGTGTGACACACACCAGGAATGAAGAAAATAAAAATACCCCTAAACATTTTTTCAAGTTCTTCTTCTTCGTTCCTTTTCTGAGAGAAGTGCATCTCAACTTGTTATGCGCCGTAAAGGTCAGTATGTCTAACTTCGGCATACACTTGTGTCAGGTATGTTTCAACTAGCCAGATTCCACTCAAGGTCATGGGTTCTATCTAAACGTGGGTAGGTTTTCTTTCACCTACACGCGGGTAGGTTTTCTTTCATCTACACGTGGGTAGGTTTTCTTTCATCTACACGTGGATAGGTTTTCTTTCATCTACACGCAGGTAGGTTTTCTTTCATCTACACGCGGGTAGGTTTTCTTTCATCTACACGTGGGTAGGTTTTCTTTCATCTACACGTGGATAGGTTTTCTTTCATCTACCCGTGGGTAGGTTTTCTTTCATCTACACGTGGGTAGGTTTTCTTTCATCTACACGTGGGTAGGTTTTCTTTCATCTACACGTGGGTAGGTTTTCTTTCATCTACCCGTGGGTAGGTTTTCTTTCATCTACACGTGGGTAGGTTTTCTTTCATCTACACGTGGGTAGGTTTTCTTTCATCTACACGTGGGTAGGTTTTCTTTCATCTACACGTGGGTAGGTTTTCTTTCATCTACACGCGGGTAGGTTCTCTTTCATCTACACGTGGGTAGGTTTTCTTTCATCTACACGCGGGTAGGTTCTCTTTCATCTACACGTGGGTAGGTTTTCTTTCCTAATAATTTTACCATGGTAGCAGCTTTATGGCCTACACTTTGTGATTTCCAATTGCCATGGGTTTTTTAACATGGATTGCTTGAACACAGGATTTCCTGTTTTTCGCCCTTAACCGAGAAATTTAGGCATCCAGTCTCATTACTCAAGAGATCAGCAAAGTACGAAAGATCTTCTAACAACACAAGATCGATACTAATAGTACACTAGTTCTACTACCAATACAATATCACCACTTATAGTGCATTAGTTCTCCTAGCAATAAAGCATCAACAATAATGGTACAGTAGTTTTAGTGATACATAATTTTTTCAATACAGCAGTCAGCACATATAGTACAATAGTTATTCTAGGAATGCAGCTTCAACACTAGTAGTACAATAGTCTTTCTCTCACTACATCATCAACACAAATGGTAAAAAAAAAGGTTCTCCTAGCAATAGACCATCAACATTAGCAGCTATATAGTCCTTCTCTCGTTACAGCAACATAAATGGTAAAATGGACCATCAGCACTAGCAGCCCAATAGCTTAGTTTAGTTTAGTCGTTGGATCAACATCACGGCACACGGGTTTAACCCATAAGTGCTCCGTTTTCCTCCTAACTCAAACCTGAGTCTGGAGAAACTCAGCTCAATGCACGAACTCCGTAGCATCGGCGAGGATCCTGAAATACTTTGGGTAGATTTTTAACTCGAAATTTTTCCCGGGCAGCGCCGTTAGGCTACTCTTTTTCGATTTCCAACTGCCAAGGGATATTTTTATGTGCGCAACAATACACAATCTCACTACCCAGAGACCAGGGGAAATTTTATTACTGGAAGTCTACGTGAAAAAATCCCGGTCCTCACCGGGGCTTGAACCCGGGACCCCCAGCACTCGAGGCGGACACCATACCTCGAGACCACTCAGCCCACCCACGCAGCCCAATAGTCATTCTCTCACTACAACATGAACATAAATGGTAAAATGGACCATCAACACTAGCAGCCCAATGGTCCTTCTCTCACTACAGCATCAACACAAAAGGTAAAATAGACCATGAACACTAGCAATAGAATTATTAGTCCTTCTCTCAACACAGCTTTGAAATATTATTTTTGATTTTCAGTGGAATGCATAAGAAATCCAGCAACTGTGATCCAGTAGCAAAAGTACAAGAGGCAGAGACCAAACTTAGAGACAATAAACAGCATTTATTCCCAGATGCAGTTTCCCTGGCAGGGGACACACGCTTCAAACTGCAGGACCCTAAACCTAACGGTGGATGGGGTGACGTTCGAGACCACGAACTGTGTGAACATTACTTTAATGTAACTGCACGTAGATAGCATTTATATTTACACTTTAGACGTCATTTTCTTCTTATGCTTCTTCCTCGTGAACCAGCGCTATGGCTTCTGGGATAGTCAGGTAGTGCAGTGTCATAATTCCGCATCATGCCGAGTCAAGGATTCCAAGTAAGCTGCAAGGGATTAGAAAACAGACCGCTTTGCGTTGGTTGTGATGGTACGCGGCATCAGACGCTCGGGAGGCAATTGCAAACTACTGAACTAACATTGCCTAGTAAAGCCAATAATACTGAGGCTGATTGCAGTGTCCTGTAATGTACATGCAATTCACTTTCTTTCTCATAAAATGTGAAATGTGTACATTCTGAGAGAATGTTTGTGAATGTAGTGATACGATAGATGAATGTGAGATCACAGTCAAAGAAAAATACATAATTCATATTCGTCTGAAATGTCACTGAATGAACATGCTTTCTTATTCATGCAATATATTACTAATACACTAATATTCACAGTATAAAAAGATAAATGGTGAAGGTAGTCCCAAAACTATCACTGCCGTTGTGATGTGAAGTTTTAGCCCTCACGTGTTCTTACCATGACATATGAAATTAGGTGGTTAGTTCCCTTCCTCATCATTTTTCCATCTAGATAATTCCCAGAAAATTGTCTGATATCCATTTTGATGACGCTGGGTTGGTCCTAGAGCCATACTGATCAGAAAAATAATCCTGCCTCTACTGGGGATTGAACCCGAACCACTGTCTTGGTAGGCAAGAGCACCAGCCTCTATGCCACCATGGTTTATAGTACCTAACTAGACCAGTGGTGCCTGAACGTGTTTGCTCTGCCATCCCTTTCTGCCTAGGCCAGAGTTGTGTTGAGCTAAGTTGTGTTTAGTTAAGTTGAGTTGTGTTGTGTTGAGTTTGAGTTGTTTTGAGTTGAGTCAAGAACCAACATTTCACCACTCAGACATTCCCATACGTTCTCCATCCTCATCTGCAACAGCCAGCGAAGAGTCCCAATACTAATGGTACCAGTAGCAGTCTGATTATCTGTCCGTCTAGCCTTTCCTCGAAGTTTTAATTCTCGGCTGGATCAACTGGTCACTCCCTGTAGCACCATTCTCTCCAGGCAGTGTTGATCTACCTGCTCTTCTGCAATATACAGACGATTCTAAAGGGCCCCGTCCACATCATCTGCCTTATCATGCACCAATACCCCCCCCCCCCCCCAGGGGGTGCAGACCCAGGCAATCTGTCCGCCTGTTCGTTTCCCACCACAACAGCATTGTCCTGGGGAATAAAATCTGACAGAGGCTCTTTGTTGTTGTTTGTTGAATGAAAGGCTGCCACTCTGCCCGAAGCTTGCCTCTCTGGAACAGACCCCTAAAACTCACATTCATACACATTTATACATACGCATGTTTATTGTTTTATTAATAATCTTTAAACATTCCATTTATAACCATCAATCATGTTTCGATAAGGCATTTAGATATATATTTTTAAAAAATCATGTCCCAAACATGAGAAAATTGGCATCCTATGAGTAAAGTCAACCAGAAATTAAAGACTTCATTATTCACTGGAATCCGTCCACCATCCACTGGATAGGCCTATGGACACAGAAACATGTGAAAGACACAGACAATGAATCCAATCCTGTTACTGCAAATAATAGGAGTGGAGTGGCTTGGAATGGTAATGTCCACCTCTACCTTGATCAGCCTGGTATAATTCACGATGTGGATGGTATAGATATTTTACAACATAAGAAAATGTTGACATACTTCTCCTCCCGCCCTTGATCCTGGCACAGTGGACAGAGTATCTAGCCTTCTCAGTTAAGGGGGAAGTTTGTAGGACCCATATTTACAGCACACACACACACACACACACACACACACACACACACACACACATTAAACATCCTTCAACAGTTGGAAACTGAAAAGAGCAGACTGAACCGACCACTGCCCATGTTGAGCCGGCCACAGCCCACACTTAAATCGACCACGGCTCACATTGAACTGGCCACTGCCCAGGCTGAAAGTGTCAGTTAAACCTATCCACAAGAAAATTATTATAACAGCACGTGTGATTCCGGTGAAAGGTAAACAGTTATACATACTCCCAAGACACACACTGTCTGTCGGATGTCAAATGTTAGACCTTCACATATTCTAGACCGTGACATAATGAGGTGACCTGTTCCCTTGCTAGTTACCTTTCTTTCCCAGACTCCCCAGAACATTCTGAGAATTGTCTGGTACCCCACTTGTTTACACCCCCTAGCTGTACTGGTCGGAGAAATCATCCTGTCCATGCTGAGGATAAAACCTGGACCACTGTCTTCAGATACAAGTGTACTATCCAGTATGCACATTGGCTCCACAGTTTTGGTATACATACATTTTGGATCCTCGCCAGAGCTACAGTTCTATGCTGAGATTTCCCCTGTGTGAGGGGGAGGGGAGGGGTGGCACTTATGGAGATAACCGAGTGCAATGAAAGTGATCTTTTAGAATTCAAAGCTAAACCAGTTAGCTGGTTAGTCAAGGTTCCGACTTCAAGACAACGGGTCGTCCTATTATGCTCCTATCCTGTGCCAGTGGATATCAAACAAAATGCTCCTCACTGTCCAATGTGAAAAGTGGAACAGACAGGAGTCTACAAATACCATCAGTCTCTGCTGTCTCGTGTTTCCTGTGAAATCTGCTTTTGTCAAAATACATCTACAACATTCCATGAAAGTCTGGTATAAGATGTACAAATGCATCGATCATTTAATTTACAAGGCCTCAAGATTCTCCCAATATTCGACCTTACCTTTGATCCCACAATGGTATCACAGTGGCTACCGTGCTTGCTTGCTGACCTGGTTGTTGTTTGTTCACATCTCCATCAAGGTGGAATTTACAAACTGATCTGGGTTTCCAGGTCGCCAAAGCCTAAAATAGGTCTCAGGATATGTACAGCATTACAACTGTCATCATTGTATCAGTCAGCCATTGTAGCGCATACACAATATTTGACCAGTAAACATGTGAAAAGTAGTTTATCATTGTTAAGTGCTTAATGTAAATTATCCCTTGTCTTTCAGTTGTTGGTGAAGGTTATTGTTATGTAGCTTTGTTTTGTTAATTGTGTCGTACACAATTTAAATTTTTGACATAGAGTGTTATTATTGCAGTGTTTAATACCTTTGGAAATATGTTGTTTACAGTGGTAAAACAATTGTGATTCTTATGATTGTGCTAGCTATATTTTACCATTAGCATCTACCTATTTATGCCTCTAAGGAGTCTTCGTGGCGAAGTGGTCAAGACATTTAAATCGGGCTCCGAAGATTGTGGGTGTTCGATTCCGGGCCGCGTTCTTCGGTTCACAAGTTAAATTTTTCCGGAGACTCCGGAAAGAGACCGAGCCATATGGGATAAAACCCGGTGCAATTAACTCGACCCTGTCGACTTTTTTTTAAAGCGACTTATTTATGCCTGTTTGTGGCAGTGATGTAATTTTGTTAGCTTGTATTAAATATGTATAGGGTATCATCATAATCATCAAGTGCCCTTCCGGCTGGCGTATGCGTTCATGGCTCTCCACAGATCTCGGTCTTTGGTGTTCTGGATCAACTCTGCTGATGATATTCCTGCATGCCACCGTCTCAGTCCGTCCAGCATCATTTCTCTTGGTCTGCCTCTGCCTCTCTTCCCCTCGATCATTCCAGTTGTCACGATGTTCTCCAATGCCTCTCTTCTCATCACATGACCAAAGAAAGCTGTTTGTCTCTTTCTTATTGTTGTATATAGTGTTCTAGTTTCATTAGCCTCTTTCAGGCAATCGTGTTAGTTACTCTGGCAGTCCAAAGAATTCGCAACATTCGTCTTAAGAACCACATCTCTGTTGCTTCTAAGGTCTTCCTAATTTGTTCATTTACATTCCAAGATTCGCTGCCATATAGCAAAGCTGGTTCTATATAGCATTTTAGCACTTTCTTTCTTACATTCGTTGATAGCAACGTATTGCATAAGATACTCTTCATTTTCTGAAATGCGGCTTTTGCCTGCCCTATTCTGCTCTTAATCTCTGTTGTACATCTTCCATCTTATGTTATAAGTGCCCCTAGGTATTTAAAATTATCCACTTGGTTGAGAATTTCCCCTTCTATTTCTATGTCACATTTTGGTGTCCCCATTTTCTTTGATATCACCATTGTTACTGTTTTCTTGATATTCAAGGAGAGTCCTTTCTGTGCACTCTCTTTTACTACAATGTCCAACAATTGTTGTAGGTCTGTTGCATTATCAGCCACCAATACTGTGTCATCTGCATAGCGTATGTTGTTTATATTATATCCTCCGATTAGTATAGGATATATCTGGTATATTTAGTCAGAATGAATGAAACTAAGGTAAACAGCAATGTGAAAAAGATTAGTTGCATGTTCTTTATAGAGCGTAGCTGTCAACTCCGGCATTTTCTGGCTGTTTGTTATTCCTGGGCAAATTTACATTCAATAGTTTCCCATTGCCGGTCTCTCTGGCCGAGGGGTTACAACACTTTCTCTGTAATCCCGTTTATCACGCAGAGTCTCGTAGCGGACGAGAGCTGGAAGCGGTTCGACCCCCGCTGGTGACTTGCGGGATAACTGAGCCGACCGCTCAGAAAGCAATGGCAAACTACTGAGCGTAATCTTGCCAAGAAATCAACAGACAGCTGAAAGATGCTGCTGTTGACAGCGATGTCCTGTAAAGGATATGCGGGAAAAAAAAAGTTTCCCATTACCTTCAGAACGACCGGTACTCATACCATTGTAGGGCAACCGACGCAAGGCAGTCTACGTCCAAATCTCCCGCAGCTGTGTTTCGATCGCGGTATATAGGATTACTAATTTCATTTGTAACCCCTTCTCTACAGAGCCCAGACATCTTGAGAAAACCTATCCTCTTATTCAAGTTCATGTGTACAAGGGAGAATTTGTTATGTAATGGAGCAGTTGTGGAGCTTCTGATATCACCCTGTGTGAAATGTTTAGAAGAGAAGGATTTGCAAACTTGAACTTGTCTTTCCTGTGTTTAATTGTCAGAACATTATATAGATACATTGGTCTAAAGTTTTAGTTTTTTTTTTTCGCATATCCTTTACAGGACATCGCTGTCAACATCAGCATCTTTCAGCTGATTGTTGTTTTTTGGGCAAGATTGTGCTCAGTAGTTTGCTATTGCTTTCTGAACAACCGGCTCAATACCCTGTAAGTTACCGACGCGGAGAGAACCACTACCAATTCTCGTGCACGTCACTTTACTCACGAGAGTATACAGGATTACGGCGGAAGTCGTGTAACACCTTAACCAGGGAGACCGGCTGGTCTAAAGTAGCGACTTTAAAAGTTAGTTAAGTTAAACCCTGTTTTATTCAACCCAATAACAGTGCCCATGGACCTGTCCTGCAATCTAACGCCAGACACTCGACGTTACCAATTTCCGATTCGTAGGGAAGAAAAAAAACAAACTTTCCACCAACGTTCAACTAGCCTCTGTGGCGTTAGTAATATTTGTGGTGGTTCATGGTGAAGGTTACGTTTCTCTCAGTTTCTGCGCCAGTGTTAGCTGGCTTATCGATCTTGAGGGGTTTGTGTCTGTGTCGTCAGCTAGGGGATTGGCCGGCAGGTTCTCCTTTGTGTCCGTCTCCTCTGGCGGTTTCATTCGTCAGTGTTGGCTTCCTGTTCGTTGTTTTTGATGTTGCAGTCCTTATAAGGACTATTTATTGATTTGCTGGTTGGTATCAGTGCCGCAAACTTAGTCATTGACTATATAAGCTTTACCTCATTTTCTTCAAATTTTTTTTCTGTTTTTCTTGTTCGATCTTATTTTTCATGTCAAAGTCTTTTTTTCCATTCAATGTATTCCTCATTAACTGTGCCCCAGTCCGTTTCAGGTGTGTCAGATTCCTCTTCTGGGCTTTCTTCGGGTGTTTTGAGTGATGCTGGTTTTCCCTTGGGTTGCTTGGACATCGTGGTTAGACTGCTGGCTCTAGCTTGCGGTTTCTGATTGGTCTTTGGTTTGGCTTAATCTTGTGGCTTCTCTGCTTTCTTTTTCCTGGCTTCTGCTGGTTTGTTTTGGATTAGTTCCCTTTCAGCTTTTAGCAGGTCTTTCTCTGATTTGATGGTGTGTAGGATTTCTTCGTTCTCCTTCTTTGGCAGTGCCATGCGTTCCACCTCTTGCTTGATGCTGTGCTCGATTTCCTTCATGTCAGCCAGCAGTTGTTTGTGTGTCATCAGCGCCTTGACTTGTTTCTTCAGCTCATCAATCTGGCTTTGCAGTTGAGATCTTTCAGTTTGTGAGTTGCACATGGCTGTCTCGCACCTCCACATTGCTTCCTTGTATGTTGTCTTTGTGGTAATGGCTATCTTTAAGACGTCTCTGTGTCTTTGGAGGTACGGACAGCCCAGGTATCTTGCTCCGTGCTTGTCAAGGCAGATGGCACACTTTCTGTTGTTGTTGGGCATTTGGAAGTCATTGTCCAATTTGGCCAATGGATATTCATTGAATGCATGGTACTCAGCGCAGTAGCGGCAGATCTATGTCTTGTTGCAGCATATTGTTCTGCTATGGCCAGCCCTCTGGCATCTTGAGCATTGAGTGATTCTCGGAATGAATCCTTCAGGCTGTTGTACTTTCTTGGTCATCGATACTTGTCGTGGTATCTCGCTACCCTCTGTCGTCACCACCGCTAGGATTGTGGGAGTCTTGGAGTAGGTTAGAAGCCGCTCCACCTTCAAGATTTGGATGTGGAGATTTTCCTGTTGTAGCTGCTTCAGGATCTGTTCATTGTTTGCTCCACTTGGATACGTTTGACAACCCATCTGATCGTCTATGAGTCGGTGTTTCCGGCTCTGGTGTCTTTCTCCTCACTCTTCTTCTCAGCTGTGGTGGATTGTCATCGGTATTCCTCGTGGTAGCTTCATTTAGGTTACTGTATGTTCTGGTTCTTTGCTGCAGCTCACAGACAGGTTCTCTCCCCTCGTCTTCTTTAAGGTTTGGCGGCCTCCACTCTGCTCAACTTGAATGTCGGGTGTTTTTCTTGGATCGTGCCATTTTCTCCCCCTTATCAGGTTTCTTGAACAGTTTGGGTGATTTGTTTTTGATGGCGCTCCGCAAGTGCGAGTGTGTTATAACTTTGCCTGGGCTATATAGGGCTCTAAGAGACTGCAGCAAAGCTGGATCATGTCCAGATGGGAAGAGGACTTGTGTGAATCATGCATTCCAACTAGGTCAAATTCCTAACCACTTGTGTCAAAACCTGAGTTCGTGTTAACTCATTATAGTCCTGTCAACTAGTCAACGTTCATACTTATTATTTACTCATAAATTATAACCCACACCTGCGGCATCCACCCCTCCTCTGGAATGGGTATCTCTATAATGATGCTAAAGGGTCATGGTTAAAGTATCAGCCATTTGTATTGGCACTCTTCACTGGCTGTTGACGATGAGGACGGAGCACATATGGGAATAGCTCAAGTGCAGTGATTATGCTTCTTGACTCAGCTCATGTTAAATTTGCATTACTTTCTTATGATATATTTCATTCATTGTTGTAATCTTAACGCTGCGAGTCACTGTAAATTCAATCTGCATATTTATTTAGGCATGATTTTCAGGAATATCGTAAGGGTCGTCTTGATATCATTCATCTCATCCTGTAAACCACTATGCTGATTTTCAACTTCTGAAAGTTGTATCATCATCATCATCATCATCATCATCATCATCATCCAGTGCCTTGTCGGCTGGCGTGGACGATCATGCCTCTCTACAAATTGCCATCTCCGACGACATGGATCAATTCGTGTGCTGACTCCCTTCCATGCCATGACACAAGACTGTCAAGAATCTTCTCACATTGTCTTCCTCTTTCTCTTTTCAGCGAATCTTTCCGGTTGTCACAACATGCTCCAGTTTATGTCTTCTCATAATGTGACCAAACAACGATGACTGCGCCTTTCTGATGTTTGTGATAAGTTGTCTTTGCGACTCAGCTTGCCTCAAAATGTCCAGATTGCTGATTTCGACTGTCCAATTAATTTTCAGCATTCTTTATATATATATATATATATATATATATATATATATATATATATATATATATATATATATATATATATATATATATATATATATATATATATATATATAAAGAGATATTAGAAGAAAGGTTCGGCTAATCGCTAAGAGAGTGCCAATTCCATGATATCAATACAGTACCATACACGCGGACCACATGACAGCTAGTTACCTATGATTGTAAGTGAATTTGGTGTGACCAATGGTATGTACATCATTCACGATCACCAAGTGCCTTGATGACTGGCATTGAGGAACATCTTTGGATCCAAACAGCTTTCTTCTATAAAACCGCACCTTCAAGGCTTCGATGGATTTTTTCGCATGTTTATTAATTGTCCAGGATTCTCGGTCTATGTTAACATTATACAAGAACGCCTTTTCTAACTTTCAAGGACAAGGACTTATTGCACACAGTGTTATATATATCCGCCATTGAGCTGTTGTAATTGTGTGAAACAAGTATCTTTGTTCTGTCTTTGAGCCTCTTGAATATATTTTCGTCTGACAATGCCCGAGAAAAGCTACTTTCTTTTATTCTCTTCAGTACATTACTTTCTTAACAAATACTTGGTTTAGTAATTTTATAAATATTGTTGCAAGGGAAAAAGAACATACAGAAATAGCATCTAACAAACTTACTTTTGCAGATGAAATACAAAGCTATATGTCACAGTATAATTTCTCATTAATGCCAGTTGTTTCTGTATATCTAACGCTTCGTCATATATAATATCAACATTTCCAAGGTCTTATATGTTAGGAAAACATAAAAACATTAACTTGGTTATTTCCCCTTCATTTATCAGTTGTACAGTATTTCTAGGTTTAAAATACTTTTTTTCCATTTCAAAAGACTGATTTATATCAGCTCATCCCTATGTCAAAAATGGCAATCCACTGGAAATTTCTTATTAAAAATGATAATATACTTCATGATTGATTGATTGATTGATTGATTGATTGATTGATCTAGGAACCGACATCATAGCATTCGGGGCATTCCCATAGGTGCTCCATCCCCATCCTCAGCAGCCAGTGAAGAGTTCCAACACCAATAGTACCAGTAGCACCAACACCAATAGTACCAGTAGCAATCTGATTATATGTCCGTCTCGCCTTTCCTCTGAGCGTCGAGCGTCGGCCAGATCCCCTCGTCACTCCTCGCCTCATTTTCGACAGACCACGATGATCCATTTGCTCCTCCGAGGTGTACACGTGCTCCCACAAGGCCGCAACCACGTCTGCCTTGTCATGCATCAATACTCCACCAAATTTTGCAGAGCCAGCCAATCTGTCCGCCTGTTCATTCACCAGCACACCGGCATGCCCCGGAGAAAAGATCCAGGCGATGCTTGCCACCATGACCTCCGAAGCGAAGCAAGCCACTCTGCACGAAGCATGCCTGTCCTCGCCTTCCTCAGCATGCTTTCTGAGTCACTTACAATCATGATAATATACTTCAGTAATGGATCACTATGATTGTTATAATATTTTATCCTTATAGTAAGGTTTCAAAAATCATTTGAAAAGCATTGCATTTCTTCAAACAGTGGGGTAAAGAAAGTGAAGAAGGAATTTCCCTTCATGTATAGACCTCAGTGCAATCATCTTGTGTCGGCCTGTTGGCTAAGTTGATCACCTGATACACAGGGACGTGGGGACCCTATGGGGCGACTCTTGCCCCTGGGGCACCGCTAGCCCATCTGACTGTCTGTCTGTCATGTACTGCCTATAATACCTTGCAGTGTAGGGCAGTGAGGAATTAAGGCCGCCTGGCTAGTGCAGTCTCCGCGGACTGTGCAGGTTATGATTTTCTTTTTGAGCTCTTCTAACAAAACCCCCAAAAATGCTGGTTGGGTCAAGCCGAAAACAATACAGCTTGTAAGGATCGTTCAAGACCAAGAAATGACATCGCTCTAGTCTTTCCGGTGACGTTGCTGCACTTCTGCTGCTGCTGCTAACATTCTGATCAGCCTTTCTTGGCTATTTTACGTGGTTCAGTAAGCGGTCATCCTGATGTCTGGATCCAGTTATAAGACATATGATATACCACATTGTAAATAGAATGTCAGTGTAGTACATGTGCTGAACACACATGAGGCGTTGGCTGGTGGTTTCGAAAAAGAAAAAAAATATTACCTGGTTAATTTACTCATTCTGCTTGGATCGAGGTGGGCTTGAGGCGAGCGTTGGGGTTCGTCACCTTCATGACCAACTGCTAGGCACGCTCAACAATGTCTTTTTTCTTCCTGGTGATAGTGAAGATGAATCCAGTAGCCAAAGGGGGAAACTTAACAAACAAACTGAAAGTGGTGAAGTATAGTCTTTAAAAACAAGGTTTTCTTAGTTAATTTGAATAACGAAGAGACAGACAATATATTGCTCGAGCTATTGCCTGCCATATCTTACTGATTCTTGTTGTCGGGTACATGCTGCAGAAATCACACAACATAAATTAAAGTAATTACATAATTCATTCAAGCTGAAATATTCAACACATATATTCACACAGCAATTTGAATTGTCTACTACGATGTTTAGTCTTATCAGAAAATGATGTTTGGCAGCTAATAATGCTTGAGATTAAATGCTGTTGTTGAATTTTATGTGAGAACGCGTGCACGTGTTGGCTATTTTCAGTACTTCAATATATAGCCCTAAACATTCTATGTTTCATGTCCTTCTGAGAGAAAACATCTTTTTATTAGATTCTGTTCCTGTTGTGCCAAAAATTACCTCAATTTGATGTAAGTGAACATGTTCTTAACTTGCAACATTTCTTTATTATGTGTGTGTGTGTGTGTGTGTGTGTGCGTGCGTGCGTGCGTGTGCGTGTGTGTGTGTGTGTGTGTGTGTGTGTGTGTGGTTTTTTTTTTTTTTTTCTCTCCAACATTTGTAAATACATCAGGAGTAATAATTTTATTACTGCTGAATGTTGCGATATTAAATCTGCCCAAAGTAGTTTTAGAGGACAACAAGCACACAAATTACACTGTAAGCAAGATGTGCTACTTGATTTGTTTATATCAGCAAAATGATGTCTGATCCTTAATGTAGTGCGGTAAATTATAAACTTTGTGAAGACGCAAAAATTTTTAAAAAATGAAAAATCAAACAGAAATGTACAATTGTAGAAGCAAAATATATACATTTTAAAATTTGAATATAATGTTCTGTGAGTGTTCACCGAACTATAAAAGAAGCCAATATCTTCTTCTTATGCTGCGTTCATCCGGAGAGTTTTTTCAGACGTGATTGTGTTGTGCCTGTTTGCAGCAGAGCTGCGTTCTTGCGCCGCAAGGCCGACACATCCGACTTCTCCGAGAATTTGTTGTCCGGGTTAAACTTCCCGGGGAAAGCCAATATTATGAACAAACATTTCAAGTTACTCATCAAAATGCAGTTTGTATATTATTCCATGTAAAGAATATAAATATACATGATTCAACATCAGTGATACATACACAGCTTATACAATATGTTCTGGTTATATTTATACAGTGGTGAATGTATTCATGTGGTTGTTTTTCTAGTAAAGTTCTCAAAACATGCGAGATTCTGTTTCATTGGACATTGTCGAATTTCAGTTTATTTTCCGCGAGAATTAACTGTTTCATTGTGTAACTTGTTAAGGCTTGTTGAGTATTTAAGCTAATAAAGTTCTTCTGTATTTGAGACAATTAATTACACCGTCTATTTAGTTGCATGGTGTATAACAGTGGTTCTCAACCGGTGGAGAAAGTGGGGAATTTTAGGGTTTCGGGTGGGGGTGGGGGGGGGAGAATTAAGATTATTTAAAGATTGCGTTAATACAAGAACTGATTACTTGATATTGTTTTTCCCTCCATACTTTACGGTTCTGTACTTCTCACTCTTCTGACATTCGTTTTATAATGTCAATAGACCAGCAAATTGCATTTTATGTAGACGTCTAGACTTGTTCTAGTATGTGTTATTAAATTTAGCTCCCATTTTTACTATACTGTTTAGGGGTGGAGAATGATTTATAAGGAGGACATACGAAAGGGGGCGGGGGTGACATTCTGAACATATGATGAAGAGGTGCATGAGATAAGAAAGGTTGAGAATCACTGGTGTATAATATATATGAGATGGTGTGCTTTATCAATTTCTTTCATGTGCAGTTGTTTCCCTGTAAAGTTGTATATTCTAGCCTTTTTTTCAACAGCTTAAAGAGATGGCAACTGATCTGATTTGATGTGACTATGTAAATGAAATATGGTGAAGCTTTTACCAGTTGTTACAGTGCTAATGAGTCCATTCTCATTTTGAATTCTTTATTTTTAATTGTCATGAGTGTATACTGTACTGTGGTCACAACCATTTAAAGTCCCGGTGTCACGTGGACGTTAAGTGCAAGATATATTAACTGTTTACTACATACTGGTTATTTTATTACAGTACTGCGATGCATGATGTGCATAAATTCCATTATTTTATTACAGTGTTAAGTTACATGCTGAACGTAAAGTCCATAGTGCTATTACTATATTAAGATATGTGATGTCTATAAAATCCATGATTTTATTACAATATTATAATAATTTATAAATTATATATAATAAATATATACATGTTAAGATTATTAAATGTATTATAAAATATGCTAACTTCAATTTTCTATCAAATTGATGGAGTGGCCATGGGGCGTCCTCTACGACCCTTTCCAGCAGACATCTTTATGGCACACTATGAAGAAAACAGTTTCGTAAATCAAGGACCTGGTTCTAAACTGCCGGTATGTGGACAATATTGTAATCATCACCGAGACC
Source organism: Cepaea hortensis (assembly GCA_963921405.1). NCBI lineage: Eukaryota > Metazoa > Mollusca > Gastropoda > Stylommatophora > Helicidae > Cepaea > Cepaea hortensis. The sequence goes on from OY992878.1 coordinate 143,796,693, forward strand.
AGACAGAAATCAAAATCATTCCATTCCACCATGAACCAAGCCTTTTAGAACATTTCTTCATCCATTGATCATGTACATAATGAAACATTATTATTATTATTAGACATCTTAATCTGATGCCGAGAGGGTGGCACAATCCAAAGATCAGTCTATTGGAAAGGAACATGGACTGGCCAATATCTGAAATCTAATAGACTTGCACTGGATCAATATAAACATGGCCTGGAATCGATCGTGTCAGTCGAGCTAGAAAGATTTGCTCTGAAGAACCACTGACAAAATAATTGGATAATCTTAACCGGACTTTCTTAGTCTAACGGACATTCAGTTAGCTTTGTCATATGTCACTACCACAGTAACCCAAACCACCCCTATAGAATCACTGGTCCCCAAATTTCAAGTGGTTCAAACCTTTTGAAATATGTCAAGCAATAAATTGTGTCATCTATTGTTTGTTGCTTCTCCATTTAAATAGTAAGATACACGATGAATGTAAACTTCATAATTTAATTACAACGCTAACTAAGTTATGTGACATCCACACATTCCTTCTGTGTTTGTCAATTTTTTTTTTTACAAATTCCAATAAATAAATGTTATACTTTTGCAAAACACCATTTGAAAGTTGAACTTTCAAATATTTTACAACTTCATGTCCATGTGGTAAGGATGTTGATGGCACACAGGGAGGCTGCGATATTTGCAATGTCATTATCATCATCTAGTGCCTTGCCGGCTGGCGTGGGCGATCATATCATGCCTCTCCACAAATTTATGATCTCTGATGTCATAGATCAATTCGTGTGTTGATTCGCTTCCGTGCCATGACACAAGACTATCAAGAATCTTCTCACACTGTCTTCCTCTCTCTTCTTTCGTTCGCTTGAAATATGTCTATAACTGCAGTGTTGTTTCTTGTATGAATGTAACTGTCTTTTTTAGTTCACCCAGCGGTCCATAGAGTTTATCTTCCACTGTCGTCTCTCTAGGCCAGAAGTTTTGCCTAGATATGTTATATTTTGGGCAGTCTTGGAGTATGTGCTCTGCTGTCTGCGACGCCAATCCACATGTGCACATGGCTGTTTCACCAATCTTAAATTTTGTATACATGTGGTTGCGTAATCTATTGTGTCCTGTTCTGAGGCGCAGAATAATGACTTGTTCTGGTCTGTCCATAATTTGGTAGTCATCTTGAGCAGGTTTTGGTGACTTTCTGACTGATTTGATCATTCTTTTCTTTTGGTGGTATGTAACGGGCACATCAGGCTGTTCTTGTTTTGTTCCTTAGCCAATCTATCAGCTCTGTCGTTTCCAGCTCTATCTCTTTCCGCAAATCTTTCCAGTTGTCACAACAAGTTCCAGTTTCTGTATTCTCATAATGTGGCCAAAAATGTTGACTGCCTCTTTCTGATGTTTGTGGTAAGTTGTCTTTGCAACTCAGCTTCCCATAAAACGGCCTGATGCTAATTTTGACTGTCCAATTAATTTTCAACATTCTTCTATCAAACCACATCTCTAAGGTTTCCGTGTAATTTTTCGCCTGTTTACTAACTGTTTCGAAGCATAATTATCTTGGGAAAATGAAGCGGTTGTTTCCTCTTATTTGTAATATGGACACCACATAAAAACCAGCATGGACAGACTAAAACAATGCATTTAAACCTAGATAAGATCCCATTGTGTCAGTCATGCAAGGACAGGAATTATAAGGAAATTAAGTCAGCATGGCCGAATGGATAAGAATGCTCGTTCTTAATCTTTGCATGTGCTGTTGCCGAGGTAGCGGGTTCAAACCCTACTCTGGTCAGTTAGGTTAAAATGTCGACTTCTCATCCTTCACTTGGGGAGGTAAATTACAAGTACCTCTGAAGTCATAGTGGGTTCGCCTGATTGTGAGAGACACTGGTTAAAGGGAAAGCTAATCCACATGCAAACATCAGTCCAGTGCACTCTAAAAAAAAACTAAACTTTAGTTCAAAGCAAGCGGACACGAAAAAAGAAAACAAACAGCATAATACCATAATCAATATATTTAATGAAGCTGGTGATTTTATAGTTTATAGGGCTAGTAGCTTCCTGTGTTAAACATAATTGTGTATTAACCCATCACTTCAGAAGTGGCTGGTAGCCGCTAATTTTTGTTGTGTACATGAAGTGTAATTAAATTAAAATCCAAACACTGATCTGATGGAGCTTTTCATTATTATATGTTTAGTATTTATTTATATAAATAATGATTATTTCCCTTATTTTTTTCCACAATGGTAATAATGTTTTGATTGATTGATTGATTTAGGAACCGACATCACAGCATTCGGGGCATTCCCATTAGCGCTCCGTCCCTATCCTCAGCAGCCAGCGAAGAGTTCCAACACTAATAGTTCCAGTAGCTATCTGATTATATGTCCGTCTATATTTATGTTATATCAATCAATCATGTGCCATGCCGGAAAGCGTGGGCGGTCATGATTCGCCATTTCACTCGATCACCAGAGTCGTGGATCAGCTCAGTGTTCCTGTCTCGTCCATGCCATGTGGCCAAGCCATCCAGGTATTTTCCTCTCGGTCTTCCTCTTGGTCTGTTCCCTTCGATCTTGCCAGCTGTCACTAAGTTCTCCAGTCCATTTCTTCTCATAACATGTCCAAAAAATTTTGACTGTCTACGTCTAATTTCTCTAATCAATCTACGATTTTCATTTGTCTCTTGTAGTACTTGGTCATTGGTTTTTCTATCTGTCCATGGTATTCTTTGCATTTTCCTCAGAAACCACATTTCTGCATTATATGTTATATAAATACACATAATTGTCGTATGGTTGCGTATGTAATATGTTACTATTTTATTTTTTGTTACATCGCATTCCACGTTAAAGATAATGATGTTTATGGTAAGTGTAATGTTTCTCATGTTCTAATTCCTGTTCACACAAGCTTCATCCTGGAATGCTGAATTAAAAATGTTAACATTGTAACAAAGACTTGTTTGGTTTGATTGACTTGTATGATTTGTAACAAACACTTGTTTGGTTTGTAATAGTGACTTGTATGGTTTGTAACAACGACTTGTATGATTTGTAACGACTTGTATGGTCTGTAATTAATTATGTGGTTTATAACGACTTGTATGGTTTGAAATGATGTCTTTAATGATATTTTACACAACTACTAATGACTTTAAGAGGTCAGCGTGGCTGATAGGTTTACCCTGCTCGCGCTTGGACTTAATGTGGGCTGACGGTGGGCTAGTGGGTTCATCCCAGACACCGGTCAGTAGGACTTAACAACAAAGAAGTGGCCAATTACTGAATGTATGTAACATTGCCTAGAAAGTCAACCTGGGGTAGTAGCAACAACCTGCAAATCGCATGCTACATATTTTTGGTATTTATTTTAACTACAACAATTTATTGTAAGTGGCGTGTATTATACCATTTATAAGGAAATATATTTGCAAGTAGTTTCCATCTGTATTTTTCCTGAATTCAAAGACTGATTTATTCTTTCATATCACCAAAACGACACTTCATATGTGTTAAGTGACTTGAGTGGCTGCTTGAAACCATATATGGTCTTGTTTTATTTTGGTAAGGGATCGTTTTAATTGCACATGGATATCTCCATTAGTACTTCAGTCTCCTGCTTTAGATCTCATAAGGAGTTTGTCGGCACAGTCCACAACACCATAGTACTGATATGGTTCCAAATGTGTGTATGCCAGAATCACACAAGCTATAAATGTTTGTGTGGATAAGGTTTCTAATAATGTTTAGCTTTGTCAATGGCCTTTTCAGCTTCCTCTTTTGGATTTCAAACTGCGGAGGGATTTTTAACATTCAGTAGAAGTTATGTTATACTATTATGAAAGTTTGTAAATATGAACCCCAAATACTCCATTGCTAGTCTCTTGATATTTAAAAGTTAATTCATTGCACATAAACAAAGAATTGCCCATTAAGTCTGTTATTTGAACAAGATAATGTGCCCTCTTACATAGCACATTGTACAGTTAGCAACCTTGGATTTAAATACTGACATTCATCCACGCCCACCCTATCTATTCTCCATATTTGGCTCCATCATAATTTTTTGTCTATTTCAAAATCTATTTTTTTTTTTAAACAGATCGAAGGAAATAATTTTGACAGTGATGAAGTAATACAGTAATGTGATAAGTGATTTATGACTGGCCCCTCTTTTGTTATCTTCTTCATCTCAAATTATTTTCTAAATGTGTGTGCCTATTTCTTTCTCTCTCTCTCTCCAAATCTCTAGCAGACTGTAACAAACACTTGTAAACATACATAAATACATAGCTCACTGTTCATTCCCAGAAAAATCACAAAGGACTGTCAATGTTTAGAAAGAAGTTTATTTTTCTGCATTTTATGTCACACATGATTCTCATTAAACATTTCATAAATTTATAAACACTTCTTCTTGTTCTTCAGGTGCGTGGTCTGCAGCAGATACTGACATTCATGACTCCCCTGACATCTCTGTCAGCGCTGATATTTTGATGAAGTTGGTGTTGTTTAGTCATAAAAACTCTGCCGCGGAGCAAACACGGCAGGGGGCTTCTGATTGCCAGAAGCGTACCCCCTTCCCCAAGTGTTTCGTCCCATTACACCCTTAACACTCTCTAGGGGTGGGCCCATCCGGGTTATACTTCGGGCGTCTTTCCCCTGCCCAGCTCTGTAAGCTTTCCACATACATATGTCTACATCTTCCCCTGCCTCTCTGGTCTAGTATTTTCCCAGATATGACTAGTTTCTCTATTCCAATCTTTTCTGTTGATGTGCCCCATACATTTCATGTCTTGACCTTATGGTTCAGATGAGAGATCTTCTAACCCCTGTAGATTTCATCACTTCAGAGTATGTTTTCTTCTCTATTTACAATATTCTCAACATTCTTCTTACAATGTTCTCAAACTTCTTCTTACAATATCCTCAACATTCTTCTTACTATATTCTCGATAATTTTCTTACAATTTTCTCAAAATCCTTCTTACAATATTCTTAACATTCTTCTTAAAATATTGTCAACATTCTTCTTATGATATCCTCAGCATTCTTCTTACAATATTCTCAACATTCTTCTTAAAATAATCTTAACATTCTTCTTACTATATTCTCGATAATTTGCTTACAATATTCTCAAAATCCTTCTTACAATATTCTGAACATTCTTCTTAAAATATTCTCAACATTCTTCTTACTGTATTCTCAATAATCTTCTTTCAATATTCTCAAAATCCTTCTTACAATATTTTCAACATTCTTTTTAAAATAACCTCAACATTCTTCTTCCTATATTCTCAAAATCCTTCTTACAATATTTTCAACATTCTTTTTAAAATAACCTCAACATTCTTCTTCCTATATTCTCAATAATCTTCTTACAATATTCTCAAAATCCTTCTTACAATATTCTCAAACTTCTTCTCAAAACTACATCTCCACAATCCCCACTGAAATGATATTGCTATATATATATATATATATATATATATATATATATATATATATATATATATATATATATATATATATATATATATATATATAAAACGCATAATATTAATGATGATTGTAAGTGTATAAACAAACTACTGAACGTAAACTTGCCCAGGAAATCATGAACAGCCAAACAATGCTGGGGTTGACTGCTACGTCATGTAAAGGATATGCAACTAACTAACAAAGACTTAAGTGTATAAATAATAGTCAGCAAATTATATGTTACACAACCATAAATTCCAGGAATTACAAAATGTTGTATAAATACAGCACTTTCTCTTTCATATAAAACAATCTGTCTACATCCTTGGTGGCGTGATGCTTGTCTGTCACAGCAATGGTCAGAGTTCAATCCCTAGCAGTGCCACGATTTTTTGTTTCAACCACTGCAGCTATGAGGTTGCTTGCATGTTGACCTTGTGGTCATATGTTCAAATCTTCACTGACACAATGTACTGTAAAAATGGGAATTTTTCTTACCATTACGAATATTGCAAATTCCTTGGACTGCCAGAGAAACTAACAACAATTGTCTGGAAGGGGCTAATGAAATTAGAACATTATATACAACAATAAGAAAGCGAGAAACAGCTTTCTTTGGTTATGTGATGAGAAGAGAGGCATTGAAGAACATCGTATCAAGGGGAAAAGAGGCAGATCAAGAGAAATAATGCTGGGTGGACTGAGACGCCCTGTTGAAATTTCTCAATTTTGAGCTATCTCAATTTTTCTACCAAAACTGCTCCAGTGAGGCAGATTATTACTTTTATAGTCTTATCTAGTGTCAGCACATTCTTTTAGACTAATTTCTTAGTGATCCAGCAACTTTAATATTTTGGGAAAAATCCATGACCAGCGCTCTGTTGAAATCTCACAATTTTGAGCTATATACCAAAACTGCTCCAATGAGGCAGATTGGTGGCGTGGTGCTTGTCTGTCACAGCAATGGTCAGAGTTCAATCCCTAGCAGTGCCACAATTTTTTGTCTCAACCACTGCAGCTATGGGGTTGCTTGTGTAGCAGAATGAGTGTATTAGTGGTATCAGCTAGGTGTGCAAGTCTACAGCACGCTTGAGCATCAATATAGAACAGCTAGAAGGATGCTCAAGTCGTGACGTAGCTTGTTGTTGGGGCAGTGAGAAACCACCTAGAGGCAAGAGAGGTCGTCCTCAGGATTGAATTGGACTAGGACTTTGTATTCACCACTATACACAAATAAAGCTGATTTATAATAACCCAGCAGACTTGTTAGTCCTCTCTGTATTCATAGTGTTACAGGAGGATAAAATGGAGCCTCAGTAACCAGGATTCGGAACTTGGGAGGAGGAACACGACGCGAAGTGATGGCTTCTTTTACATCATCATAGCCGTGGCCGTTTTCAAAGGCTGCCGATTTACATTATAATACGCAAAAACTGATGGCTTCTTCGATATTATCATAGTCAAGAGCTGCTGTTCCACATTTTTGCCATCTGACTCGACGAAATTGTCATCTGTTCCAGCCGTTGTTAACTTTACGTTTGAAGGTCAGTCAGACCCATGCTAGGATCGTCCAGTTTCACGAGCAAAGAAATTTAAAACGAATATAACAACTTGAGTCAAATGGAAATGTTGTCATAAGAGAGCAGTTATCTTCTTGGTATCAAGACTACCTAGAGCGAACTCAAAGCCATTATGTTCACTGAACCGTGACCTTGACTGCCTGAAGAATCAACCCAATTGCTCTTTTGGTTGGAAAGTAGGAAAAAATTTTCACTAGTGTTGCTCAAATAACTCGGGAATGTTCTTCAAAATAGGCGATATCGTTAGGGAACCCTCGGAGGTGGTTGGGCAAATTGGGTTGCCGACCTGCTGAAGAGGGGACCCAAAGTCAAATCGCTTTACTGAGATACGCCAGTTTTCAAGACTTCGCTTTGATGTGCCCTGTTATCGGGTGAAAAGAAGGCACAAATCTGGTAGGGGCCCACCCAGGGGCTGAAGATACTGAAACTTGAGACGTTGGAAGAAGAAGCTCACCCGAAATTACGTCGTCGTCTAGATGATTTCAACAAATACAAACTCCTAACGATTGGGTTCTACCTGGCAAGAAAATTTTCAGCGGACATAAGTGAATCCATCTTTCTTGGATCAAGAGCAGAAATAATGGTAATTGGTTAAACTTTAAATGCCATTTTAGATACCATTGACTGATTGAACAATTATTATTAGGAATTCTGTAAGTTAAATACGATCATATCTTTAATTTAGGTTGTTATAAATGTGAATTTGAGTTTATAGTAAATTATTTCAGCTGAGCTCAGGACGAGTTTTTTTTTTAAGGTACCAAGGAATATATAGAGGAAGAAGTAGGCATATTGTTTTAAGCTTGATAGAAATTACAAAGAAGTTAATATGAATTACCTACATGTAGAATTACAACGTATCAGTACATGGTTGGGAGAATTAAAAGAGGCAGTTAGTGAGGTAGAAAATTTTGTAGAAACGTTGCAGAACAGAACGACTAGACAAGACCCTTATAGATTTAAGGTAGACAATAGAGTAGGAAAGAATAACAGGAGACAGCCATTACTTAATAAAGACAGAAGACAATATGGTTATGACGAACCAAGGTCTGATGTATATAGAGTAAAAGACGGTGAGAACAGACGTAATGCTGAAAGGTCGGACTGGTATAGCTGTTATAGATACAAGAATGGGCCTGAGAGAGACTTTTCCAATAAGTTATGGAAGTGGCCATCCCATAGCAAGACTGCTAGGAAAAGACGTGACGAATGGTTTGAAAAAAGACAAAGACAATATCTAAACTCAGGTGTAAGAGACAGAGTTGAACCTGTAAATAAAATACAAACTAATCCTAAAATGGTTGCGAATGTGACTAGTAGACAGGAAAATAAAACGACGGTAGTGATAAAGAAAATAGACCGAGAGACACAGACGCAAACAGATAAAATGATAGATAAGGAGACACAGACTCAGCTAGATAATATAGAGAAGAATGACCAAGTGCAAACTATTAAAACTCATCAGCTGAAATTAGAAAAGGGAGACACAATTGAAATTAAGAAGGATAGACAGACGAGAACCAAAGATGAAAAGAGACCAAAGAGGAAAAGTATTGAGGAAAGAAATATTAACAGTCTGATAGTTAATAAAGGTACAACTGAGATGTCAGGTTCCTCAGGTATAGACTTAATCCCTAAATGGTGTAGGAATGTTAAGTGTGAGAGTTCAGGCTATGGAGAGAATATTTCAGGTAAAGATATGGGAGTTGTACAGAACCGGAGCACGAGGAATAGAAGTAAGAAGAAAGTCAGACGTTCTAAAGCCGACTATAGGAATAGGATCGACGTGTCTGCAGTAAACTACTACTATGAATCTGATGAGGGAACTATTATTAGTGTGTCATCTGAAGATGAGATGGGGAAATATAAACGTTATGTAAGGTATACAGGAAACAGTGAGCAGACCGACGCAAATAAAGGAAATAGAAAGAAAGCATTTAAGAGGAAGAATAATAATAGACAGTTAGCAGAAAATTACTCGACGACAGAAAGTGACTTAAGAAAATTAGAAGAATATATGACCTTAAGACCTGAGTACTTTAACAACAGGATAACAACAGATAGTGAAGATGACATAATTGAAAAAAGACGTACTAATGTATTAAGAGACAATGAAATATTTGGCTTGGATGCGCTTTATGGCTGTTAAAATTCTTTGGGTGACGAAGGACGTATGGCATTGTTTTGGATTATGAGAAGAATTGCGGTTTGAGCAAATACATAGGAGCTGTCTAAAATAGGCAGATGAATTTTTTTGGTGTAGCATCACATGGTACAGGGTAGGCAATAGTGTTGTTGAGGATAGAGAGTCACGACAACTGATATTCTACGTGGATACGTTATACAGGATATCTGGTATTTGGTTGCGGTGTAGGGAGAGTAAACAAGGTAGAAATTAAAATAGTCCTTTGTCCGGAATGGATAGATACAGAGTCGATCACGTTGAGTGATGTATAACTGGAGTGATTAAAGTAGATTCAGCACAGAATTAGTAGAGAGAGAGATAAACTAAGTATGAATGCTCGTACTAAAGTGGATGGTTCGACTCAGAGCTATGACGTGATGTCTGAGATAGTTTTGCTTGGTGGTTTGAGAAGTAAGTATAGTATTGTTGACAGCTGAAACGAGAGTGTCTGATGAGGAGATATAGGTTGAGGAGAAATTGAGTATCATGTGTAAAATAGCCGGTTGAACGCGAGAATATTAAGAGTAAAAGACTGTAGAAGTTGATGCTTGAAGAATACGAGTTCTTGGTGAGGGGGATAAAGTAATTACGTCATGCTCGCGGAGAAAGAAGAGCTGATTAAATCTGAGAAAGTTGTTATGTGGAGAAGTATAGAATGATAGTTACGAGGTTAGTGGCTCAGCGGAATGAGGTTTGTTTTGAGAGATCGTTGATAGTGCTGGTTAGTGTGTAAAAGAGATATAGTTTGCGAGGGATAATATATAGATTCTGATCTTTGAAAATGAGTGAATGATTGAGAAAAGTAGAAATAAGTCAAACATATGTGCGTCGAGAATGGATAGGATGATGGCAAGTGATAAGTACAGCATGCATGTACGAGGCGGTTAGTCCGTGTGTGAGTATAACTGTAGACAAACAGGTGTTCGTCGCGCTGAGTGAAGCAGGAGTGAGGTTTTGAAACGTCGTCAAGTGTCAATGTGGGTGGAAGTGATCGACACACTTAGGCTTGGTAGTTGTTGATACATGGTTGTCCAATTGTCCAGAGAGTTGAATAGCCTTATTACAACTGTTGTCAATATCATCTTCTGGTTTGCCATTTAATGATATTATACTTCCTAGGCACTTGAGATTCTTTACTTGTTTCGAGAAATGTTCGTTTAGCTGAATGGTTATTGTTTGTTCTTCTTTGGTTATAGTCGTTGCCTCTGTTTTGTTTGTGCTAAATTGTTAAAGTAGGTGATTAGAAAGGTGTGATGTCTTTTGGTTGGAATGTGTGATCTTGGACGGAATTTATGGAAGTTGTATGACAGGTTGACAGAAAGAGAGTTAACATTCTGAGTGACGTTTCATAAAATATGTTTAGTATTGTTGACAGGGACATGTTGAAGTATGAATGCCTGATACTGAGAAATGAGGAAAGTGAGGTCCGTTGTCAGTTATATGTGGTGTGGTTTGCCGTTTCTGAAAGAATCCCGATAAATAGGAAGAGGAGTGAAAGATAGTGAGGTAAACAAGATTAATTAAATGAATGTTGGAGAACGTGTTCCGATAAGTGTGACTAGTATCATCGCGGTGTAAGAACGCTAGGAGAGACTTGAGGATAGTTTAGAGATGTTAAGAAAGTACTGATGCAGGAGAATGAAATATTACTTGCGTCGGGTAGACGAGAAACTTAAAAGTAGAATTAATTATTGGTACAGTAGAGAGATGTAGTGGTGAGAGGTCTATAGTAAATAGACAAAAAAAATTTTGTTGGACGTAGGAGGGTGGAGATACCGTAGTTAACGGTAATGATTAAGTAGTTGTAGTAATACTTGGAACAAATCCAAGGGAAACAATTAGTGTGTCGAGGTACGGTTTCCTTTAGAGATGAGTTGTAGTGTGCTGGGATAGCCGCCACAATAGTAGTAAGTGAAGTGATTTGAGCTGCAGTTTACAGCGGTTGGTTAGGAGTTAGTCTGGTAAAAGATAGAATATTGTGAGGGGAGAGAATCAATGATTAACGGTCATTTATTAATTAATGACTTTTGTTGAGAGAACAGATATTGTTCTAAGTTAGGAATTGGTCTGTAGGTAACAGATATATATATATATATATATATATATATATATATATATATATATATATATATATATATATATATATATATATATATATATATATATATAGATATTTTGGGGTTAATGCTTGGCATTGAGTTGTTTTGTTTTATCTGTTATAAGAATAACGGAATAGGCATGACTTGGGTGAATAGATATGTATTTAATTGGTTAGTATAAGAGACCAATGTTGATTGAAAATTATAGTATGTTATATTATTTTTGCTTGATTTGGTCCTGTAAAATGATTGTTACTATTTGATTTTAGAATAGGATTATTGTGTTTTTAGCCTTTTGCGTACAAACTACTGGTCCGTAAAAGAGACCAGTAGTATTAGGTAACAATAGATTAGGATGTATGTTGTATTATTTTAACATATGTTTTTCTTTGAATGAGTTAATACCTTTAATTAATATGAGGGGAAACATAAATGATGTATAAAAACTTGGGGGGGGGGGGGGGGGGGTATGATGTCCTGTTGTGATTTTATTTCGCTTCACTTATAATTTAAGTGAATTGTCTTGTATGTTTATATATACATGTTGGAAATTAGTTAAGTTAAGTTTAATTTACATGGTTTTGTCTAGAATAAAGAAAATACATGGGGCTTTATTTAGGACCCTTCGTTCAGAAAATAGTAATAAACTACTGAGCACTAGTAGAGAGACACATTCTCTTTGTGAATAACAAGTTTATGAGTATATTCTGCTAGCAAGATTGCTGTGATAATCAGCGTTGAGAGGTTAAGTTGTGGAAACATAGGCCATACTTAAGTGACGGGGTTATGGGGAAGTTAAAAATAAGAGCTACATTAAGTCAGCATCGATTGAATATATATGGATTGGACGCCATATTGGGGAAGAAAAGATTAATGTGAATAACGTATATAGCAGTGGGGTAAATGAGGGGAAAGTTTAGAACATAGTTTCCATGGGGTCAGAAGAGTCATGGTGTACTTTCATAAGAGACACGAGATTGCTGGCTTATAGAAGAAGAAGTGGGTAACGTGCTACGCCAGGCAATTAGCAAAACATGAATTGAATCCATCTTTGACTCCGAAGAATGATTAGATACGGTGGATAGCAGTACAATAGTAAAGGGTTGTAAGTTTGTTAATGAGAAATGAACATTGTCACTGTGGAGACAAAATGACATGGGGTTTTTGAGGGTCCGTGATATATTGACTGTAATAGAATAATGTTGATTGGAAGCAGTCACAGACATGAGTATAGTGTTGCTGTTGATAACGGCATAAGTAGAGGTTTTAGTAGATATGCCCATAATAAATGGACATTAAGGGGTCGCTGAAATTTTCGGCGAGATTAAGAGAGAATTCTGAGTGAGGTATGAGAGAAGATTAGTTATGTGAGGTGATGTGTATAAAGTTCGAAGAGGTCTAGAGGGATGATGGACCTTGTTAATTGTGTACTGTCTGTAATATAAAGACATTTGGGAGTGAATAATATTTTTGATGGTTGGTACTTGAGGCTGTAGATAGCAGCGTAAACTGTTACCATAATAAGTGGTACTGTAGAAGATATAATTGTTTTAGACTTTATTACATAAAGTCTCAAATGACATAGGGTGGTAAAGGTGTGAGTGATTTAGCTAAGTGTGGTTTTTTTTTTTGAAAGAGTTCTACTTCTTTGAATCTCCGGTGCGCACCGATTCCTTGTCTTTCTATCATGTGCGAGTGTTCTCAGGTTGATTGAAAGTAGAGAATTAGTAAGTAATGTTGGTGATGACAATAGGGAGTTGGTATCAGAAGAGTACAGCGTTTGAAATTTTAAGTGGATTGCTTATGAAGAGAAGAAGGAGTGTTTATTTTCAAAAGGTAACCATATGTGTTATGATGTATTGTATAAAGTTGAGATTTAAATGTTATTGAGGGTATGTAATTAATGTGTGTTATGTTTGAAGAGTCAGGAACGAAGAAGAAGTTCATAGTGATTACAAAATAGAATATTTGCCTAAAATAGAGTTAGTTTGGGGCGGCTTAGAGAAATTATGGGAGGTAAGGAGAGAAGATGTAGGATAAAAGGGGTTAGGAGTAAAGACTTTTGAAGAAGAAAAGTCTTTTTAAAACATAGGGAGGTGTAGCAGAATGAGTGTATTAGTGGTATCAGCTAGGTGTGCAAGTCTACAGCACGCTTGAGCATCAATATAGAACAGCTAGAAGGATGCTCAAGTCGTGACGTAGCTTGTTGTTGGGGCAGTGAGAAACCACCTAGAGGCAAGAGAGGTCGTCCTCAGGATTGAATTGGACTAGGACTTTGTATTCACCACTATACACAAATAAAGCTGATTTATAATAACCCAGCAGACTTGTTAGTCCTCTCTGTATTCATAGTGTTACACTTGCATGTTGACCTTGTGGTCATATGTTCAAATCTTCACTGACACAATGTACTGTAAAAATGGGAATTTTTCTTACCATTACGAATATTGCAAATTCCTTGGACTGCCAGAGAAACTAACAACAATTGTCTGGAAGGAGCTTATGGAATTAGAACATTATATACAACAATAAGAAAGCGAGAAACAGCTTTCTTTGGTTATGTGATGAGAAGAGAGGCATTGAAGAACATCGTATCAAGGGGAAAAGAGGCAGATCAAGAGAAATAATGCTGGGTGGACTGAGACGCCCTGTTGAAATTTCTCAATTTTGAGCTATCTCAATTTTTCTACCAAAACTGCTCCAGTGAGGCAGATTATTACTTCTATGGTCTTATCTAGTGTCAGCACATTCTTTTAGACTAATTTTTTAGTGATCCAGCAACTTTGTGTCAGCAAATTGTTGTAGACTAATTTCTTAGAGATCCAGCAACTTTAACATTTTGGGAAAAATCCATGACCGGCGCCCTGTTGAAATTTCTCAATTTTGAGCTATTTCAATTTTTCTACCAAAACTGCTCTAATGAGGCAGATTATTACTTCTATGTTCTTATCTAGTGTCAGCACATTCTTTTAGACTAATTTCTTAGTGATCCAGCAACTTTGTGTCAGCAAATTGTTGTAGACTAATTTCTTAGAGATCCAGCAACTTTAATATTTTCGGGAAAATCCATGACCGGCGCCCTGTTGAAATTTCTCAATTTTGAGCTATCTCAATTTTTCTACTAAAACTGCTCCAATGAGGCTGATTATTACTTCTATGGTCTTATCTAGTGTCAGCACATTCTTTCAGACTAATTTCACATTATCACTGATATGCATGATGCAGTGAAGGCATTTCAAGTGAAGCTGCGCTTATTCCCGAAGAGATGCCCCGGCTTCATCTACATGTGGCTCGAACCTTGAGCATGTTTGGTAGCTTCTGTGTGAGAAGCTGTTTTCTGTGAAGAAGATTAAAAAACATCACACTGGAGTCATTTCACTGATGAACACCTGCAGTCCATCATGAGAATCTCGATGACACAAAATATTACTCCCAACATAAACGAACTTTTAGCCAAGAAAAGATGTCAAACATCGTGCTCTGACAAATTGTCATAAGAGGGAAAATGTGTATACCAATGATGTTTTATTATTAAAACATTTTTCTGTTTTCATTTATATTAAAGTTTAAAACAGGTTTATTTTTCGTCTTATCGAATGTTTATCCTGTCCAGCCCGCAACCTTACATGTGATTTGAGTTTTGGCCCACCGAGTGATTGAGTTTGACACCCCTGCTTTATAGAGACAATGGCTATTTTGTCTGACTTTAAGTCTCAAGTCTATGATGCTAAAAAGAGAATCTCTTTGTAGAGACAATGGCTATTGTGTCTGACTTTATGTCTATGCTTCATAACGTCTGTTGCAGGTATTGGATAGAGCCTGAAACAAGCCAACAGATTGTTGTTGGTCATGGTCTCAAGTCTGCGACAGCAAGAAGAAAATCCCTTTATAGAGACAATGGCTATTTTGTCTGACTTTAAATCTCAAGTCTACGATGCTAAAAAGAGAATCTCTTTATAGAGACAATGGCTATTGTGTCTGACTTTATGTCTATGCTTAATAGGTCTGTAGCAGATAGTGGATTGAGCTTGAGACAAGCCAACAGATTATTGTTGGTCATGGTCTCAAATTTGTGAAGGCAAGAAGAGAATCTCTTTATAGAGACAATGGCTTTGGTCAGCAACCAATATGGTCAATGCAACAACAAAAACAAGAAAGCAATCTCAGACTACCTTCTTTACACTTTACAGATGTCTAATAAATTATGATTTGACAAGTATCAAGATTTTTTGGGGCATGTTACGAGGATAAAAAAACTTAAAAACTTAGTGACAAGTGGCAAATTTGATGGAGAAAAGAGCAGGGGGAAGACAAAGAGATAAATTTCTAGATGGATTAGCCACACGGCATAATCGGGACAAGAACACACACCTGATCCAAGACTCTGGGGACCGGGGGTGATGGCAAAATGTTACTGCCCATGCCTCATGATGATGGTATGGTATGAACAGTTAAATTTACATAGTGCATCACCTCTTCAAGAGTTTAGATAGATCTACTAGACATGTCATGTAGGGGTCGAAGGTAATCGGAGAGATGATATACAGAGGCACTGAAATAGAACAAAGGACAAATAATGCATGTCATATATGAGGGGACTTCAAATCAAAACCTTAAAAGTGTGATAGAAATTACAATAAGCATGCCATTGTCTTGTAACCCCTTAATATTGTTAAGGATGATGTCAAGAGTGTTAAGCACATGACATCACAGTGCAGACAAACATGATGACGTTACATGGACAGTTTAATTATAGCCGTCCCACTTTTGACAAGCACCAAAGTGGGCAGCATTCTGTTATCCGTTTTGTGATCAGTGAAGGGATTAAACCTATAGGAATTCATCGGCGAATGAAGGTCCAGCATTGTGATGCATGCCTGTCAGTCCAGCATCGGAAAATGATACATTTTCTTTACTTTTCCAGAATATATTCACACACAAAAACAAAACATTTAAGGTGTTCATTTGAAGCCTCCTTATATGACAGGCTGCTGCAGATTAGGGAGCTGAGGAAGCACAATGACTAGCCTGCTTGCCTGTCAGCCCAGCGGTCATGTGCTCAAATCCCACTGAGGGAGATTTTTTCCCCAGCTGACCTGGACTCCCAGGAAATGCCAGCTTACATGGGTACTAAGATATGTCCTTGGAAGTAAAGGCAGTCAGCATGATACTGAACACATCACCCATCCAGTGCCGACTGACTGAATAATATGAACTGAACATTTCACCATCCGGTGCTGCCCGACTGATCAATATGGAGCAAACACCATATACCCAATATGCTTCAAGGCATTAAAATTCTCCTTTACTTTTTACTTGAGGTAGATGAATCATCTTGAATAAGTCATTTGGCATTATTTGTGGTAGAAGCTCAAAGATCATGTTTGTACCAAAGAGGCAAATATAAAATCAGTGTGCTAAATAAGCAGAAAGATCACTGGTGGTACCACACAGACACATACATAATCAGTGTGCTACAAAAGCACAAAGATCATAGGTGGTACCACATAGACATACATAATCAGTGTGCTGTTATGGAGGAAGCAATCAAAAATATGAATAAAATTTGGTGGAACTGTAGTAAAGCTGTGGACATGTAAACAATATAAAATAACACAAATGCAGCTTTACAGAACAGAATTACGACACATACAGCTTTACACAACATAATTATGACACATACAGTATGTATCCTAATTGTGTCATAATTCTATTATGTAAAGCTGCATTACGTTGTGTTATTTTATACTGTTTGTATAGAAGCAATCAGCATTCTTATATTCTAACAGCTGGTGAGGGGGAATGAGCATGTATGGATATGTCCTTTTGCTTATTAATCAATCAAGTATATGTGGTTACCAAGCAACTCATATATACTAAACAACCAAGAAAGCTTTCCACGAGACAATGTTATCATGCCATTCTTGAGAATGATTTTAAATAATAGTAATAAACTAAATATAACGAAAATGGCACATGCATAGCATAAGTCAGAGAAATAACAGCGTGTGTATTTCCAGCAGAAACACATGGGTGTGAAACATCCATAACAAAACAGTAGAAAAGTACATATGCACCTTTGAATATAAGTGTTACAACAGAGTATTAGAAATTCATTAGACAAAAAAAAAAAAAGAGAATAAACAGGTATATCCAGCAAAAAGTCAGTTTAAGAAAATTGGATTCAAGAAATCAAATGATAGTAAATGAAATATGTAAGACATGTAAACAAAGAAATGAATGTGAGTAAAAGATAATGCTGGGGGGAGATACAGTAAACAAGCAGAGAAACGAAAGACCTTAGTGTAGATGGACTAAAGATGTGAGAGATAATATACACATGACAGCGACAGAGGCTTATGACAGAGAGACATTTTGAAAAACTGTTATGGAGGAAAATTCTGAACTGGTCAAGCCACTAAATTTTGATGTTGGTGAATGTGAGTCTTTGGCTTTATACATTGTGATATATATATATGCATATACAATGTGACTTCAACCACCCTTAGCAAATTCAGATGCAGCAGACCTCAGCAAATCAAGTAAGGCAGATCGCTGTGCTTGAATACCGATAAATCTTGTAAATGCTTCAATTGAGGCTGCCCCTACCAGTTCCTGCACTCGTCTGACTAATTCAGCTTTGTCTTCTTCAGATAAATCTTGCAAGGCATCAATCAATGATTGGTAGTCATCACTCATTCTGTAACCAATCATGGAACCTTTTAAAAATAAAAAAACAAATATATATGATATATCCTGTTCAACATTTTGTTCCAGAATATCTGCAGACATGCTAACAGAACTAACTGCATCATACATACATATGTTAGTTATGCACATTAACTGTTTAAGTGTCATGGGATGATTAATTGTCTTAGCGGACTTCCCTTATCTGCTATGGGTTTATATATCACAGAAATGTTGTCATTGCATTATAATACAACATATATTAACAATTTTTAAGTTATAATTTTGTCACATCCATACTTCCCGTTTTTCGCCATCCATTTTTGTTTGATCTAAACCTACATTTTGTTTGGCACTGAATGTGTTAAACTGTATTAATTACAGTACAACCACGGAGCCATACTATCGAAGTGCTAGTGTTGTCTGCCATTATGGAGGGCATGGGTTTAAACATACACATACACTCATTCCCTTATTATAGAAACTTTTCATGACCCCATGATTTTGGGATCAACCCAGCTTCATAAGGTGGACACCAGAACATTTCTGAGGAGGAACAGAATTTACAAGGATCACCCATTGAGTGGTGTTTTAATATGAAACTATGAGCCTTGTAACATAATCTCAATATACCAGGATGGCATGGAGGTGAGGTAATTTATCTATTACAATAAATCAAGGTTTACTATTATTTGTTACATCTGTGGTATTTTATTTTGTAGTTCATTAGTAACAAAGAAATATGTTAGAATTAATGAAAAAGTGTCTTAAATTAAACCTTACTTTTTTTCTCCATGTACATCTATTTCTTTCTATCTCCCATACTTACATACCAAGCATGAACACACACAGAGAAAAAGTCAGCATTGCAGACATGACAGAGATTTACTGTCAGCAGCTAATAAGAGACTGTAAACATATAACCAAAGTATGCACAGTGCTTGGTTATATTCTGTAAAACATGAGGACCAGGACCAAGATGAATTCATTAAACAACTAACACAAACAAGATGATTACAAAGAGTAGAGATACCACATAGTCTGCAGTCATCTCACTAAATGTGATCAATAATAAGCTGATAAACTGCTTTAACCCTTTACCGGGCAAAACGCCCGGGAACGTTTTTCCCAGGCACGGGCAAACCGTCTGAAAGCGTCCGTGACTACTATGCATTGTAAAAACGCGATCTCACGGCTTTCCGAGACTTCCGATTGTCTACTTTCAGTTTCGCCGATAGCTTGACAATGTGGCCGCCATTCACAAGCATGTACTTTGAGTTTGAAGGGATTTTTTCAATGGTTTTGGGGGGTTTTACGCTTTGTATTTCAAAATGGATTTTGACGATTCTTCAAGTGATAGCGGAGATTTCACTGGGTTCAATTTAAGTGACATTGAAAGGCACAAAGTTGACGGAGCTAGATATCAGTGATCAGCGTTACTTTGCGTTAGCAGTTGTGAGTCAGACTTTAAAGAAAGTGATTATGATTCTGAAAATGTGTTTGTAAATTGCCGTAAAGGTGACTGACAATCACAAACAATATGTTGTATTTTGTAAATATTTGTGTTCATGTGTGGATTAGCGGCAACATTCATGCGAGTAAAATATTCTGCATGCTTTTCCCTTCATTTTGCTGTTTATTTGACTAAAATCTGTTGACTAACAACTTATATGTGATAGTTTTACTAACGTAACCCAAAATTTTACCTAACCTCAAAATTCTTCTTGCCCATTCAGGGCTACAAAACAGACAAACGTCTGCCGGTAAAGGGTTAAATATTGTTATATTGTTATGATTGAGATCCCCACACATTGGGTATTCCCATACATGCTCAGTCCTGGGATGCAGCAGCCATCTCAAGGTACCTTTACTGTTCCCACGAGGAGTTGGTTATAATGTCTCCTTTCTCACCCATGAAGACACCACTGACGTGCTTGGCCAGGCTTCACTCTCAATTCATGTAATCCTCCCCCGATGTGTCTCCACCTTGCCGTGGTGGGGGAGCTTGCGTGTCCCATCGACCCCATGTGCTTGCCGATGGGTGAAAACTACATATCGGACGGCTCGTGGGATAGGGACCAGACTAAGAGAGACACAACCTGCTGCTCTGCAGGTAAGACTGAGGATAGCAGTTAAAATCAGGCAAACGATCCCTAAATCTCAGTCCGGGCATAACCTCTAAGGTTCCCATCCGAGGTGTATGGCTGAACGTCTCTAAGCCATAAACTCTCGGAAGTGAGAGCCTGGCCGACACAAACCTACATCAAAATTGTGATGATGTGCTGACAACGCTACATGCTCAGCGCAGATTCGTTCGATGGCTCTTAGCTGGGGGATATGAGGTATCCCCGGATGAAAGGGCCTGACCGTTACTCGCCCACAGACGCACGGAGGTAAGGTGCTGAGCCGGCAGCACATGTAGCCTACCTCGTGAGTGAGTAAAAAAGGTGGAAAAACACCTCGGTCGCACGTCTCGCAGACGTCCGATAGTCTGTAACCACACTCATGGAGTGAGTGTAGTCAAAGGTGGAAAATTGTCTCATTGACACGAAATGGAACGCCTGTCTTGCGAATCCATTACGTGGCAGCCCGAAGCGAAAGCTTGCTGTGTGGAAGCCGAAACAAGAGTCTCGAAACCCGAGGAAGGCTAACCTCATTAAAAAATGCCCGCCGGAAGCCGGAAGTGTCGTCCTACGGGTGGCAAACTAAAAATTGACACTACGCATTTACGTCCGAGTGAAACGTCTCGTCCGAATGTCTCTCGTGCTAGGAACAGCTCTGACTACCTAGTTTCCGAATGCCGCTCTTGTTCGGAACAGCTCTGACTAGGTAGTTTTCCGAATGTCTGTCGTGCCTGGAACAGCTCTGATGGGCGCAACGACAAGCACATGTCCGAAAACTCGCTGAGTGGATACCGTCTGCAAACCTGTCTGGTTTGTGCGGGAATGGCCCGGGGCAAACAAAATGACCAATATATTGAAGTGAGGATTTAAAGCAGCCATGAGCAGGACATGACGATTCCCTCGGCTAGCCCAGAACCAGGGCGTTATGTGTCGGCCCTGCAACTATGGAAGCAACCTTGGATGGCGGAAAATGCTATGGACTGTCCCTGCCTTCCTTTGAGGGATGACCGTTGTCTTCAACCGTTCTAACTTGGCCAGCATGTTTGTAGATGGCACCACAAAAGTGAGAGTCTCCCAGGAATGCTACCTGGTCAAAAAAGCACGCTAAAGTCGATGTGTTGGCCTACGGGTTTCGGCCCAAGGGCGCATAACAGACACACCGCAATCACATCTGAAAAAACACTCCGGATGAACGAAAAGAAGAAGAAGAAGAATTCATGTAATCAAGCTAGCATTAAAGACTCATCACTATCAGCCAGCTGGGTCTGTACTGCATTGACAATATCGGCCCTGTCCATGCTTCTTTCTGCTTTTATTGGTGCATTATTTGCCAACTGGTCCACAAATTCATTGCTGTTTTCACCGGCATGTCCAGGTGCATACATCCAGGTAAGTAATGTGCGGCATGACTTTTGAATGCTGTCTACCCATTCAGCATGGAGACTGCCATTTGTAGTTTTCCAAAGGATGTTTAATTTAAAAACAACATATGAGTGAAAAGACATTATGCTTTATCAGTCTTTTCTTCTTCTTGGATTCTTTGATTACTGAATGTTGTCAATGTAATGTTATTCCACTTGCCAACTTCTTTACTTCTGCTTCCTCTAGCTCTCTATAGCTTTCCCACCTCTTCTCTATGAAGAACTTTGTCGTCTTTTTTACTATATTTGTTTTAATTCCTTTTTTGACCTTTTTCATAATACAGTATTACTATCATTATTATTGCATCAGGCCACAGAGAGCTTGCTATACACAATAAACAAACCAACAAAAGGTTTCCTCTGTAAACGGTGGATTGGTGGAATATCAAAGAGATAGGGAACATATTTCATTCAGAAAGATAGGGAACATTCTTCTTCCAAAGCGATAGGTAACATACTTCTTTCAAAGAGACAGGGAACATAATTCTTTCAATGAGACAGGCAACATACTTCATTCAAAGAGATAGGGAATATATTTCATTCAAAGAGATAGGGAACATATTTCATTCAAAGAGATAGGGAACATATTTCATTCAAAGAGATGGAACATACCTCATTCAAAGAGACGTCAAACATACTTCATTCAAAGAGATAGGGAACATACTTCATTCAAAGAGATAGGGAACATATTTCATTCAAAGAGATAGGGAACATACTTCATTCAAAGAGATAGGGAACATACTTCATTCAAAGAGATAGGGAACATACTTCATTCAAAGAGATAGGGAACATATTTCATTCAAAGAGATAAGGAACATGTTTCATTCGAAGAGATAGGGAACATATTTCATTCAAAGAGATAGGGAACATACTTCATTCAAAGAGATAGGGAACATACTTCATTCAACGAGATAGGGAACATATTTCATTCAAAGAGATAGGGAACATATTTCATTCAAAGAGACGTCAAACATACTTCATTCAAAGAGATAGGGAACATACTTCATTCAAAGAGACAGGGAACATACTTCATTCAAAGAGATACGGAACATATTTCATTCAAAGAGATAAGGAACATGTTTCATTCAAAGAGATAGGGAACATATTTCATTCAAAGAGATGGAACATACCTCATTCAAAGAGATAGGGAACATACTTCATTCAAAGAGATAGGGAACATACTTCATTCAAAGAGATAGGGAACATATTTCATTCAAAGAGATAAGGAACATGTTTCATTCAAAGAGATAGGGAACATATTTCATTCAAAGAGATAGGGAACATACTTCATTCAAAGAGATAGGGAACATACTTCATTCAAAGAGATAGGGAACATATTTCATTCAAAGAGATAGGGAACATATTTCATTCAAAGAGATGGAACATACTTCATTCAAAGAGATAGGGAACATACTTCATTCAAAGAGATAGGGAACATACTTCATTCAAAGAGATAGGGAACATATTTCATTCAAAGAGATACGGAACATATTTCATTCAAAGAGATGGAACATACTTCATTCAAAGAGATAGTGAACATACTTCATTCAAAGAGATAGGGAACATACTCCACTCAAAGAAATAGGGAAATATTTCATTCAAAGAGATAGGGAACATACTTCACTCAAAGAAGCCAGCAAAATTATTTACTGGCATACATCTACATTTAATTTTTAGGCACATTGTGATGTGGGAGGACAGATTGTTACATGTTTATTTACTCCACGTGTCCTAGCAACTTGTTACGTTAACCTAGTCAATTATAACTATTTGTGCCATGGAGAGGTATAACTCTACCCCTGGTCCCGCCAAGGGTTGTAGTTATTATGCCTTTTATTTTTAGCACAATGTAAATAACTATCTTCTGTTAAAATGGCAAGGCGCCAGTAACAGTAACACAACAATTACCTTATCTCTGCTTGTCCTAAACAATGCAACTTGGATAACTTATCTGTCTGTCCTAAATAGTTACCACTTGAACTCTTTCTGTCCTTTGCAATTCTTATTTTAAAATAACACTAGAAGTTAGGAGAGGTTAAAGTCATAACTGTCTGAGACTGAAGGATTTAAAACAGCACAGTGGCTACAAGTTAGGCTGCAGACAGTTGGCAATGAAATACTAAAATGTATAAAGGATTGAAACTAAAACAGTGGCTACAAGTTAGGCTGAAGACAGTTGCAATGAAATACTAAAATGTATAAAGGGTTGAAACTAAAACAGTGGCTACAAGTTAGACTGAAGAAAGTTGGCAATGAAATGTCTAAAATTTACGGAGTGTTGTTGGAGGTGTTTCTTTGGCAGAAGACCAGGAGAAATGTTTCTATACCAACCTCTCTCTTATAGATGGCAGTCACTTTGGTAGAAAACCAGGAGAAATGCTTCTACACCAACCTCTCTCTGATAGATGGCAGTCACTTTGGTAGAAGACCAGGAGAAATGTTTCTACACCAACCTCTCTCTGATAGATGGCAGTCACTTTGGTAGAAGACCAGGAGAAATGTTTCTACACCAACCTCTCTCTTATAGATGGCAGTCACTTTGGTAGAAGACCAGGAGAAATGTTTCTATACCAACCTCTCTCTGATAGATGGCAGTCACTTTGGTAGAAGACCAGGAGAAATGTTTCTACACCAACCTCTCTCTGATTAATAGCAGTCACTTTGGTAGAAAACCAGGAGAAATGCTTCTACACCAACCTCTCTCTGATAGATGGCAGTCACTTTGGTAGAAGACGAGGAGAAATGCTTCTACACCAACCTCTCTCTGATAGATGGCAGTCACTTTGGTAGAAGACCAGGAGAAAAGTTATGCACCAACCTCACTCTGATAGATGCCAGTCACTTTGGTAGAAAACCAGAATAAATGTTTCTACACCAACCTTGTGGAGGTGTTCCTTTGGTAGAAGACCAGAAGAAATGTTTCTACACCAACCTCTCTCTGATAGATGGCAGTCACTTCGGTAGAAAACCAGGAGAAATGTTTCTACACCAACCTCTCTCTGATAGATGGCAGTCACTTTGATAGAAAACCAGAAGAAATGTTTCTACACCAACCTTTCTCTTATAGATGGCAGTCACTTCGGTAGAAAACCAGGAGAAATGTTTCTACACCAACCTCTCTCTGATAGATGGCAGTCACTTTGGTAGAAGACCAGGAGAAATGTTTCTACACCAACCTCTCTCTGATAGATGCCAGTCCTTTATGGGACTGAGGTGACATGAACATTAATCATCAGACTTGAAAATACCAGCTTAGAAAAATTTGAAAAATCATTAATCCTTAGGCTTGAAAATACGAGCTTAGAAAAATGTGAAGAATCAAGCACCAGATACTAAGTTCCTAGAACCATGGCGACCGGGTGCCGTGGATTTTTCTACCTTTGTCCATAATGGATGTAAGGTTTTTGTATGGAGGACACCTTATTACCTGAAGATATTACTTAAGCTCGGCAGTCACAGGCATGCTATTTTAAAGTAACGAATGTCATAGACATAAAGAACCTCTGAAGTCGGACCGGGTTCACCTGATGGTGAGGGACACTGTTAATAGGGAAAGCTAACCCACACGCAAAATTTAACCATCACTACTATAAATAGTGTGTATGGACAACGCTTGAGTTCAAAGCGAGCGAGCGCAAAAAAATAGACATAAAGAATTGACGTTTCATTTTATACCTACATTGACCAAACACCAATTCCATAATAGCCAAAGTGTTTAAAGGTTATTGTGTCCCTTTATTTAGAGTTAGCTTGTGTTTATTTCAAAACATACTAAGCTTTTTATGTCTCCAACCATGTTGCCATAGTTACTTATCTGGTATCTCAGTCTAAATGATTTACTCTTTATTTGTCTTGCTTTATACACAGCAAAAGACACAAGTCTTCTATTAACATAGCATTATGATTCTTCTGCTAAATATTATTTTATTAACTGAATTCATGTTTTACTTTCTCATATTTTTTTCTGAAGATTCAACAAATTATGTTACTGACTGTAACATTTCGCTTGTGATGACACGTTAATACAAAAGTCGTTGAAATCGGAGTCTGTCATTACAAGATTAAACATGTATGGAAAGACTGACACTCGCCCGTGTATTAATGAGGCCCATACGGGAAGCACAAAACAGTAACACTGTAACTTATCATGTATGTTACAAGGAGGGTTGGTGTTATAATGGCTACTTCATTCTGTAGAAAACTTTAGATGCAAATTCCGATCAGTCAAGAAAAAGTCTAGAGAAAGGAAAATAAAACAATTAAGCCACTCAAGATGACATGAGGCTCTTCCTTTAGGGGAAGTGTGACGCAATGCGTTAAAAGCCTTAACAAGCAGTTTAATAGTATAACTAGTAATTCCTTTCTCTGAAACCCACAGGGCAAAAGAAATCGAGAAGACCTAAAAAAAAAACATGGAGGAAAGAATTAGAGGCAGAATGAATAATATGGGGTGGACATGGAAGAAGCTGGAGGACATAGCAAAGGGTAGGAGGGCTGTTGTGAGTTAATTCTGGCCTATTCAGAGACAAAAGACAGGAGGAAGAGCAGAAGGAGGTGAAGAGGAAGGAAGAAAATATAAGAAAGAAGAAATAAGACTGAAGAAGAAGAAGAAGAAGAAGAAGAAGAAGAAGAAGAAGAAGAAGAAGAAGAAGAAGAAGAAGAAGAAGAAGAAGAAGAAGAAGAAGAAGAAGAAATGGAAGATAGGAGGAGGAGGAGGAGGAGGAGGAGGAGGAGGAGTAGGAGGAGAAGAATAGGAGAAGGAGGAGGAGGAGGAGGAGGAGGAGGAGGAGGAGGAGGAGGAGGAGGAGGAGAAGAAGAAGAAGAAGAAGAAGAAGAAGAAGAAGAAGAAGAAGAAGAAGAAGAAGAAGAAGAAGAAGAAGAAGAAGAAGAAGAAGAAGAAGAGAAAGACTGATAATTACCTGCAATTCCCCCAAGCATGGCTCCAAATGGGCCACCAACTGTAGCTCCTGCGACAGTCCCTACAGCACCCCAAGCAACCTGCTTGAACATCCCTGTAAATCAACAGAATGGACTCTTTAGTCCCAGAAGGTTTAGCAACAGATGTCCAAAAGGGTAAATAGCAGTAGTGAAAAACCATGAATGCATGACTTTCAAAAAGGCAATAGTTTGTTGTTCATTGAATACAACATATGGATTGCCTTTTCTTTGTTAACTGTATGGTCACAATGCTGGGGCCTTTGCAGTTAGGTGATTCCAACCAATTTTGTGCGACAGAAAGATTTAATTTAAAAGTTGTGATTGCTGTAGTGATAACAAATGCTCCTGTTACTGGTACCTTGCTGTCTTGACAGATGATAGTTGGTCACATTGTGCTTCAAAAGAGGCATAATAACTACAACCTATGGCCAGGACCAGGTATGGAGTGATACCTCTCCATAGCACAAAGCCTGAGCTGTATTATAGAGATTATGTGTTGCTCATGCAGCATGATCCCTATCTCAGCCTGCCAAGTTTATTCCAGAGAAAAGATCAGACCTATACATTTGCAGTAGCTGCCAGAACAGCAAAACAAAGCTCTAACTGTCCGCCTGTCGGAGCTTCGATCCTAGACCTGTTGCCAACCAAGGCTTAGGGCCTGGTCTGCCCAGTCATGACAATTAGTCTTTAGATTACAATTCCTCACACTAGGATAAGTCTTGTAACATTCAAATTGCACTCCTCAGCCTGAAGTCATTGGCACAATGTGGAGTGTTAGGTTTGGTGAGTGGCAGCCAATATATGGCATTAACAGAAAGTAGGTAGTACCATCGAATGTTACACGGTAGCTCAGTCATATCTAAGACCTGACAAATTCTCCACATTCAGACAATTACACTGACTATGTGTTTTAAGTATTTCGGTCAAAGTATAATTCATTTATTCATTTCATATAATATATAACTCTGCAGTATGCACCTGACAAGATGTGATGAAATATGACAGGCAATAAATTATGCAACCTATTGTTTGTGGATTCTCTATTTATATTTACTAAAGGAATACACTGTTTCGAACATTGTGAGTAAACACTTAGAATGTGTCCCCTATCTTGCAAGAACAAAACATAAATCCAACACTCAAGCATCCTTACACAGACTGTTTCATCTGATATTTGGTCTTCAGTTAGCAGTTGTTCATAGAGTGTCTTATAAATAAATAAATGTGCTCTTACATCTGTTTGCGGTTGCTTGTAGTGTGAATTGAATGTTCAGAAAAATGGTGGCCAGCCAGTCGCTGAACTAACTGGGTTGGCTTATGCAGTAACGTTCTCTAGTGACTGCAGCTTTCCTTCGATGATGAACTGTATTTTTTGTGACTTGTGTTGGCATTCTGGTGGCGGCATTATACACAGTGTACCTGTGTGAGCTGTTGATTTTGTCGAGACTTCTGTCTGTTCCCCTTTTCACATGGGGCAGTAAGGAGCATTGTTTTGTGTTATTCACTGGCACAGGAACAAAGCATAATGGGGCGACCCTTTGCCATGAAGTTGGAACCCTGACCAACATACATAAATCAACAACCCTTCTGTCTACTGTCAGGTCCACTGTCTCGGTGCCCTTTAAACCAACAGATCTGAAATACCCTCGCTCATTGCCTCGCTTTTCATCCATTACTATATGAAAGAAGTGACGGTACTTCAATTTTAATTCACCGTAAACAAAGAAAAATCCCTTCGAGCCTCATTTGCATCGGTCCGACAATCGTTTTCCGGTTAAGTGTTTGGTGGACTGCTGGACCAATTGATGGATTTTTTTTTTTAGTTTTGGGCCCGTAGGGCCCTCACTGTCGGGCCCAAAAACTTAAAAACATCCATCGATTGGTCCAGCTGTCCACCAAACACTTAACCGGAAAACGATTGTCGGACCGATGCAAATGAGGCTCGAAGGGATTCTTCTTTGTTGCGGTGAATTAAAATTGAAGTACCGAAGTGACTAATGACTTACTTATTAACATGCTGAAGCTACATCTGTCCATTTTCGAAACTTTCCGTTGGTATCTTGCCGTCTTGACAGACGATAGTTCATAGTGTGTTACATTGTGCTACAAAAAGGCTTCACACCTACAACCCATGGCGGTAGCGAATGTGACTGTTAAGGCCAATTAGCGCTGTAAATGCTCGCCCACAGTGGATGCATGTGAACACATGGTCATTTTCACATGCAATTATATATTAACAACTATAACCCATGGCGGTACTATTAATTCCGTCATGTTCCATGCCGATAAGTGTGGGCGGTTATGTTTTGCCATACTATTTATTAATTGTAATTTATTTTATAATCAGATCGTCTTGCGTTGATTTACAATGAAATGAATCCCGGTCGTTCAGAAAGCAGTGGCAAAGAACTGAACGTAAACAATTTAAAACATGCCCAGGAATCACAAACATCCCCAAAATGCTGTTGACTGGCGTTGACTGCTGCGTCACGTAAAGGATATAAATATAGGGACAGTTTATTCCGAACTGGAGCCCGAATAGACAGAGTAGTTTATTCCGAACTAGAGCCCGAATAGACAGAGTAGTTTATTCCGAACTAGAGCCCGAATAGACAGAGTAGTTTATTCCGAACTAGAGCCCGAATAGACAGAGTACTCAGTCTGAGTAGTTTATTCCGAACTGGAGCCCGAATAGACACTTTCATAAATATAACGAAGAATGCAACTAACTTTAAAATTACGAGTTAATCTGAAATTGAATAAAGAGCATTATTTCTCTCTACTCGCTATGATATAACTTTAATTTAATAACGGAGTCTCTTTAATAATAATAACTATCTATCATCATCATCAGATCATCAATCAAGACGATCAGATTCAGAATAATTAATTAATTTCAATAATTCGAATTCGAACTTGAAGAATACGGGAACTTAGTTCCGAACTACACAAACATACCTGTCGCGGTTTTCTTGAGCTCTGGGTTTGACTTCAGTATATTCATTAAGTTGTCATAGTATGGAATAAACGCCATTCCCATCAGGTTTGCAGCCATCCTGATAATTTGTGCTAACCCAAGACAAGAAAACTGATGAAATATTACATCCAGTGACCGAGGACTGACGAGTTGTCGATTGTTTACCCAGGTTGCTCTATGGGAATTTCCGCCGTCTATTTATATACATTCAAATGCATTGAGAAAAATACGAAGTTTAGAGCAGCTTTAAAACAGAAAACAGAGAACGTTGCGGAGACAGCATTCATCAGCAAACAACAAGAAAACACAACATGCAAATCACTGAAATGATACAACAATGACCATTGTTTTTTCGCATATCCTTTACAGGACATTGCAGTCAACACCAGCATTTTTCAGCTACTGTTGATATCTTGGCAAGTTTTACGTTCAGTAGTTTGCCATTGTTTTCTGAACGACAGGCTCATATACCTCCGTAAGTAACCAGCGCGACTCGATCCGCTGCAGAATCTCGCGCATTTGTGTTTCGTAGGAGAGTATACGTGATAACGAACAACGTCCTTAAACCATTCGCCAAGGAGCGCGGCAACAATGGCCATACTAAGGCATAAAAGCATTTCCACACTTTTACAGCAGTTTCCATCTATTTCAATTCTATTTATACATTCAGGAACGATGGAGACGTGTTCATGGAAATCAGACATACATGTTACGGCCAACAAACCTTGCTCAAGTCACTAACACGATCGTAAGACACTGGAAAACCGTCGCATTATCCAATTGGGATCACTCTCTCCTCGCGGCCTCAATGTCCAACATCGTTTCATTTAACCTTCAACCCGACTAGATACGGTGCACGTATGGATCACCACACTTCACTACCTGCCCCCCCCCCCTCCCCACGGGTTGTTATCATGACATCTCGTGATATCATGTGCACTAGAGATAATCGGATCACTCGCTACATCCACTGCACAGTACAGTGGCGTCACTGGGGTTGGTGTCACCCAGTGCGGTAAACTCTTGGTGTCACCCTCTAGACTTTCACCATGGTCTTCTTCCGAGTGTTCCTGTACCATATATAATCGCATATAGTAATGTTTGTAAAAATAAGTCAAAAAGTTAATAAGGACATAAGAAAGAAAACAAATTGAACAATATAACTTCAATACTTCAGGTAAAACATAAATAAAGAACTTCGACAAACTCGGACAAAGTTAAATTTTTGTTATTTTGCTATGTCTGCTTTGTTAAATTTGCAATTTTTTTATTTTAGTGTCACCCCTTGATGGTGTCACCCGGTGCGGCCCGCAACCCCCGCACCACCTTAGTGACGCCCCTGGCACAGTATACCACTACCACCTTGATGGCGTATATCTTTGGATACCTCTATGGACTTTTGATATGATGACATGCAGCATACAAATCAAACTTCAGATCTCTTCTCTATGTTATAGTGGACAGCTAGAGTGAAGCCGCGTATCTCGTGTCACGTCTACTCCACATGACCTAGACATTCCCATGTCACCTCTACTCCACATGACCCAGACATTCCCATGTCACCTCTACTCCAAATGACCCAGACATTCCCATGTCACTTCTACTCCACATGACCCAGACATTCCCATGTCACTTCTACTCCACATGACCTAGACATTCCCATGTCACGTCTACTCCACATGACCCAGACATTCCCATGTCATCTCTACTCCATATGACCCAGACGTATGACGGGATGGCTACCACATCATGTGCACCAGAGGCAGTCGGACCGTCAACTATTCCAACTACCAATGTACCATATTAGACGTACCATCTTTATGGTGATTTTACTAGGCACACTTCTGTGGGCTCCTGATTCGATGACACGCCGTATACCAATCAGTCTCTCCGCCCTTACGTGATAGTGGACAAAGTGAGCGAAGCTACGTGACAATTGTCACGCCCACAACACACACCCGCAAATATAGCAGGCCAAATAACAGAAGATGGCAGATTTGACAGAGAAATCGAAATCAGATGTCAAAAAGCTAGTACACTTACATATCGACTATCACCCTTATTGAAACATCCAAATATACCAATGTCCGCAAAACGACAGATAATAAACAGCATATTCACACCAACCCTATGCTACCAATCTCAGACTTGGACTTTATCCAAATCACACTTTCGCAAAATCAACACCTGTGAAATGAGATGCCTGAAGAGAGCTGCCAACTTAACAATCCGAGACCGAGTAAGAAATGCTGTTATCAGACAGACAGTGGGATCAACACCTTGTGCCACATTTATTTAAAGACAGAAGATCAAGTGGTTTGGCCATGTCGTTAGAATGCAACACCATCATCTACCATCACTGGCCTTACATCAAAGATCATCTGCGACGAGACCGAGGGGACGTCCAAGAAGAAACTAGATTGACGTCAAAGTCATTGTACAATCACACGGAATGACACTATCCAGTGCCGCCCATCTGGCGTTGGAACGCAAATTATTCCTCCCCACGACGCTTGACGGCAGAAGTGGAAGATGGTGATATAAGCCGCCACTCAGACACATTTCAAAATTGGAAAACCTACCCACACAGGGTATTTACAGCATGTGTGATTCTAATATACATACACATGTAAGACCTGGACGCCGCTTACTAAACAAGCTGAACAGCGCATAAATGCTTCTGAATATAGATGTTATAGACGGGTTCTAAGAATATCTTGGATGCACAAAAAAAAAAAAAAAAACAAGAACAAATGCATCCATACAAGAACTTAATATTGAAGAAGGTTGGTTAGTAAAACGATAAAACAAAGACAATTGCAATATTTTGGTCACTGGAAACGTCATAAAAGTTTGGAGAGAACAATCATAGAGGGGTACATGCCCGGGAAAAGAAGAAGAATGGGGGGGGGGGCAAAGAGAAGATGGTTGTCGAATGTGGCAGGTGATCTCCAGATGGGTTTATCGGACGAGAGATATCTTGCTCATGGCCGAGAAGTTTTCCGGGCGGTTGTTATGGGAGCGAAGTTCTGCAAGGAAAATGCTACTGAATGAATGAATGATTCTGGTATTTATTGATTTTATATCCTCACTGGTGTTACAGAGTTCGTGCACTGTGATGAGATTTTCCTTGTGCGATTTATGGGAGGAGAGATGGAACACTTATAAAGATATCCGCGTGAAAGAAAGTGATCATTTACAGGAAAACGCATTTATTCTTCGCCTCAGAACAGGACACAATAGATTACGCAACCACATGTATACACAATTCAAGATCGGTAAATCAGCAATATGCACATTTGGTTTGGCGCCGCAAACAGCAGATCACAAACTCCAGGACTGCCCAAAATATGACATATCAAGGCAAACCTTCTGGCCTATATAGAAACGACAGTGGAAGATAAACTCTATGGACCACTGAGTGAACTAAAAAAGACTGAAATTCATGCAAAAGACAACATTGCAGATACAGACAAATTTCAAGCGAACGAAATAATAACTACTAATGGATTCTTTCGTATAGCAAAGAAACGGCAAGAAATAGTGGTACTTGAGTGACGTTTATAAAATGTATTTAACCTGTGAGTGGAAGTGGTTTTTGGTTTGTTTGCGGCCAAGTAATATTACCTCACCTGTGGGTAATGCGCCTTAACCTTCAGGAGCCCCAAACAAGGGTATACTGCCGGCCACTATTTTTTTTTTTAAATGTTGCATATTCCTTACAGGACGTTGCAGTCAACACCAGCATTTTCATCTGCTGTTGATGTACTAGTCAAGTGTTACGTTCAGTAGTTTGCCATTGCTTTCTGAACGACCGGCTCACATACCCCCATAAGTTACCAGCGCGGCGCGAACCGCTGCCGATTCTCACAGCTGCTGTTTTCCTTACGTGGATATACGGGATTACGAACAATGTCGCTAAACCTTGGCCAGGGAGACCGGCCGGGCACTGGGGCGTCCATATAGCGAACTATGAGAACCAGGTCGTGGCGCGGAAATGTTGCCACGGACACATTTATGCACAACATGCTATACATAAGCTAGAAGCTTCTACTGTCAAGAACATACAGTTTGGGTTGCTTTCACAGCTAACATCTCACCTTGATAACGAGAAACTGAGCTGTAATAGCCATGTATGTAGACTGAACGTGGGGACCAGACTCTACACGGAGTTCTTCCCATATTTAAATTATAGTTCAGCTGCTTAGCACTCGTTTCCAGTTGTGACAATTAGATACAGACATGCTTCAAAGCTGATCTTAGGCCAGTTTGCAAAGGAGAGTTAAGAATCGACATCACTGCACTCAGGACATTCCTATACGTGCTCCGTCCCCTCGTTCGACAGCCAGCGAAGAGTCATACTACTAATCGTTCCCACCGCTATCTGATTAAAAGTTCTCCTGGTCTTCCCTCTCAGTTTTGACATTCTTCCAGAACCCCTGCCGATCCCCCGCAATCTCATGTTTTTCCACATATGGGTTCTCAATCTGTTCCTCCGCCTTCTCCACCTGGTCCCACAAGCGCACGACCACCTCCCCCTTGCCCATAGGCAAACTACCACCAAGAGGTGCATTCCCTGCTAGCTTATCAGTCTGTTCATTCCCTCGTATGGCCAGGGCAAAATATCCATACAATTCTCACAATCTGTGACCTCTGAAGCGACGAGAGCCATTCTACACGAAACATTCCTTTCTCCACCTTACTAAGCATACTCTTTGAATCCGTAATGAATACGTGTGTTGCAGTGGTCTCCTCTAGCCACCGGAATGCCGCTGTTACTGCCTCCACCTCCATTCTCATGCTGGAGGTCGTAGTCTCATATGCCAGACTCTCCTTTTTCAAGACTCGTCCATTAGCCTTTGCAATAAAGCCCCAGCCACTACGTCTGTTTCTCACCACTGACCCATCGGTGTAGATGACTATGTCACCTTGATGTGTGTTGCTCTGGATTAGCTGCTGCACTTCAAATTCAGTGCGGCCCGCTGCCCATTCTCTGAACTCACGGCCCAGTGTTATTATTACATTGTGCCTGTCCGAAGAGAAGTTGCCATCTTATTTTTTTTTTTTTTTTTTAATTTTTTAACTTATTCAGTGCCAAACAACAAATAAAGTAGGTTTGGTCTAAACATGGTACGCAGTCAAATGAAAAAGTATTATAACGTACATTTTCCTTCACTGTCTAATGAAATTCCGGAAGATACCATGAAATAGAACAAATAACACAATAACCCGAGTATGGCGATATAGTTCTTCTGTCCAAATGGGAGGTCATATATGGCAGTATATTATCCTTCGACACTGAATCAGTTATTGTAGTAGCTCTTTAGTTATCCTTGAAGGTTTTACAATTCTTCAGTAGTCTGTGGCCAAATTATTTCAGTACAATTGTGTGTACTTTCCTTGATAGGCATTGTCTTAGTTTAGTATTTTCTTCAAGATCTGCCTTTCATTAGTTTACTATATGTATATAACAACAGGTAGGAAAAAAAAAAGAGAGAAATACAGTGAAAGAGCAAAATATGCACATATTTGTATAATGATGTGTTGGTATAATGGCTAGGGTGTTACTCCGATATTGGCATAAGCGCAGTCGTACAAGGCTTCTATGCCAGCTCTCATCACTCGCTATGAGTCAGACTGGCCACCCATCTCCCTTGCACTCTGACAAGGGTTCTATGCCAGCTCTCATTGCTCGCTATGAGAGTCACATACTGGCCACCCATCTCCCTTGCACTCTGACAAGGGTTCTATGCCAGCTCTCATTGCTCGCTACGAGTCACAGACTGGCCACCCATCCCCCTGTGCACTCTGACAAGGGTTCTATGCCAGCTCTCATTGCTTGCTATGAGAGTCACAGACTGGCCACCCATCAC
This sequence comes from Cepaea hortensis, assembly GCA_963921405.1. Lineage (NCBI taxonomy): Eukaryota > Metazoa > Mollusca > Gastropoda > Stylommatophora > Helicidae > Cepaea > Cepaea hortensis. Next base: position 143,832,077 of record OY992878.1, read on the forward strand.
CCGTGCACTCTGACAAGAGTTTTATGCCAGCTCTCATTGCTCGCTACGAGAGTCACAGACTGGCCACCCATACCCCATGAACTCTGACAAGAGTTCTATGCCAGCTCTCATTGCTCGCTACGAGAGTCACAGACTGGCCACTCATCCCCCTGTGCACTCTGACAAGAGTTCTATGCCAGCTCTCATTGCTTGCTATGAGAGTCACAGACTGGCCACCCATCCCCCTGTGCACTCTGACAAGGGTTCTATGCCAGCTCTCATTGCTTGCTATGAGAGTCACAGACTGGCCACCCACCCCCCTGTGCACTCTGACAAGGGTTCTATGCCAGCTCTCATTGCTCGCTACGAGAGTCACAGACTGGCCACTCATCCCCCTGTGCACTCTGACAAGAGTTCTATGCCATCTCTCATTGCTTGCTATGAGAGTCACAGACTGGCCACCCATCCCCCTGTGCACTCTGACAAGGATTCTATGCCAGCTCTCATCGCTCGATGAGTCACAGACTGACCACCCATCCCCGTGCATCCAGGCCTACAGAATGTGATGGTTCTAACACTTCACATACCCACAGCAGATTCCTGCAGTGGGTCTCCTGTTGGCACATTGCCATGGAAAGATAGCAAGTGAACTGTTGTCTCCTGTTAGCACATTGCCATGGAAAGATATCAGCAAGTGAACTGTTGTCTCCTGTTAGCACACTGCCATGGAAAGATATCAGCAAGTGAACCGTTGTCTCCTGTTAGCACACTGCCATGGAAAGATATCAGCAAGTGAACTGTTGTCTCCTGTTAGCACACTGCCATGGAAAGATATCAGCAAGTGAACTGTTGTCTCCTGTTGGCACACTGCCATGGAAAGATAGCAAGTGAACTGTTGTCTCCTGTTGGCACACTGCCATGGAAAGATATCAGCAAGTGAACTGTTGTCTCCTGTTGGCACACTGCCATGGAAAGATAGCAAGTGAACTGTTGTCTCCTGTTGGCACACTGCCATGGAAAGATAGCAAGTGAACTGTTGTCTCCTGTTGGCACACTGCCATGGAAAGATAGCAAATGAACTGTTGTCTCCTGTTGGCACACTGCCATGGAAAGATAGCAAGTGAACTGTTGTCTCCTGTTGGCACACTGCCATGGAAAGATAGCAAGTGAACTGTTGTCTCCTGTTGGCACACTGCCATGGAAAGATAGCAAGTGAACTGTTGTCTCCTGTTGGCACATTGCCATGGAAAGATAGCAAGTGAACTGTTGTCTCCTGTTGGCACACTGCCATGGAAAGATAGCAAGTGAACTGTTGTCTCCTGTTGGCACACTGCCATGGAAAGATAGCAAGTGAACTGTTGTCTCCTGTTGGCACACTGCCATGGAAAGATATCAGCAAGTGAACTGTTGGCACACTGCCATGGAAAGATATCAGCAAGTGAACTGTTGGCACACTGCCATGGAAAGATATCAGCAAGTGAACTGTTGGCACACTGCCATGGAAAGATATCAGCAAATAAACTGTTGGCACACTGCCATGGAAAGATATCAGCAAGTGAACTGTTGGCACACTGCCATGGAAAGATAGCAAGTGAACTGTTGTCTCCTGTTGGCACACTGCCATGGAAAGATATCAGCAAGTGAACTGTTGTCTCCTGTTGGCACACTGCCATGGAAAGATAGCAAGTGAACTGTTGTCTCCTGTTGGCACACTGCCATGGAAAGATAGCAAATGAACTGTTGTCTCCTGTTGGCACACTGCCATGGAAAGATAGCAAGTGAACTGTTGTCTCCTGTTGGCACACTGCCATGGAAAGATAGCAAGTGAACTGTTGTCTCCTGTTGGCACACTGCCATGGAAAGATAGCAAGTGAACTGTTGTCTCCTGTTGGCACATTGCCATGGAAAGATAGCAAGTGGACTGTTGTCTCCTGTTGGCACACTGCCATGGAAAGATAGCAAGTGAACTGTTGTCTCCTGTTGGCACATTGCCATGGAAAGATAGCAAGTGAACTGTTGTCTCCTGTTGGCACACTGCCGTGGAAAGATAGCAAGTGAACTGTTGTCTCCTGTTGGCACACTGCCATGGAAAGATAGCAAGTGAACTGTTGTCTCCTGTTGGCACATTGCCATGGAAAGATAGCAAGTGAACTGTTGTCTCCTGTTGGCACACTGCCATGGAAAGATAGCAAGTGAACTGTTGTCTCCTGTTGGCACACTGCCATGGAAAGATAGCAAGTGAACTGTTGTCTCCTGTTGGCACACTGCCATGGAAAGATATCAGCAAGTGAACTGTTGGCACACTGCCATGGAAAGATATCAGCAAGTGAACTGTTGGCACACTGCCATGGAAAGATATCAGCAAGTGAACTGTTGGCACACTGCCATGGAAAGATATCAGCAAATGAACTGTTGGCACACTGCCATGGAAAGATATCAGCAAGTGAACTGTTGGCACACTGCCATGGAAAGATAGCAAGTGAACTGTTGTCTCCTGTTGGCACACTGCCATGGAAAGATATCAGCAAGTGAACTGTTGTCTCCTGTTGGCACACTGCCATGGAAAGATAGCAAGTGAACTGTTGTCTCCTGTTGGCACACTGCCATGGAAAGATAGCAAGTGAACTGTTGTCTCCTGTTGGCACACTGCCATGGAAAGATAGCAAGTGAACTGTTGTCTCCTGTTGGCACATTGCCATGGAAAGATAGCAAGTGAATTGTTGTCTCCTGTTGGCACATTGCCATGGAAAGATAGCAAGTGGACTGTTGTCTCCTGTTGGCACACTGCCATGGAAAGATAGCAAGTGAACTGTTGTCTCCTGTTGGCACACTGCCATGGAAAGATAGCAAGTGACCTGTTGTCTCCTGTTAGCACACTGCCATGGAAAGATAGCAAGTGAACTGTTGTCTCCTGTTAGCACACTGCCATGGAAAGATATCAGCAAGTGAACTGTTGTCTCCTGTTGGCACACTGCCATGGAAAGATATCAGCAAGTGAACTGTTGTCTCCTGTTGGCACACTGCCATGGAAAGATATCAGCAAGTGAACTGTTGGCATACTGCCATGGAAAGATAGCAAGTGAACTGTTGGCACACTGCCATGGAAATATAGCAAGTGAACTGTTGTCTCCTGTTGGCACATTGCCATGGAAAGATATCAGCAAGTGAACTGTTGTCTCCTGTTGGCACATTGCCATGGAAAGATATCAGCAAGTGAACTGTTGTCTCCTGTTGGCACACTGCCATGGAAAGATAGCAAGTGAACTGTTGTCTCCTGTTGGCACACTGCCATGAAAAGATATCAGCAAGTGAACTGTTGGCACACTGCCATGGAAAGATATCAGCAAGTGAACTGTTGGCACACTGCCATGGAAAGATAGCAAGTGAACTGTTGTCTCCTGTTGGCACATTGCCATGGAAAGATATCAGCAAGTGAACTGTTGTCTCCTGTTGGCACACTGCCATGGAAAGATAGCAAGTGAACTGTTGTCTCCTGTTGGCACACTGCCATGGAAAGATATCAGCAAGTGAATTGTTAGCACACTGCCATGGAAAGATATCAGCAAGTGAACTGTTGTCTCCTGTTGGCACACTGCCATGGAAAGATATCAGCAAGTGAACTGATGTCTCCTGTTGGCACACTGCCATGGCAAGATATCAGCAAGTGAACTGTTAGCACACTGCCATGGAAAGATATCAGCAAGTGAACTGTTGTCTCCTGTTGGCACACTGCCATGGAAAGATATCAGCAAGTGAACTGTTGTCTCCTGTTGGCACACTGCCATGGCAAGATATCAGCAAGTGAACTGTTAGCACACTGCCATGGAAAGATATCAGCAAGTGAACTGTTGTCTCCTGTTGGCACACTGCCATGGAAAGATATCAACAAGTGAACTGTTGTCTCCTGTTGGCACACTGCCATGGAAAGATACAAACAAGTGAACTGTTGTCTCCTGTTGGCACACTGCCATGGAAAGATATCAGCAAGTGAACTGATCCACTGCTAGAGAACATGAGTTTTAGTGGTACATGACAGCCAGCATAAGCTGGCCAGGCACTTGATGATCTGATGAAGGCTACATGCTTTTGTTAATCTTTATAAGCCTTGTTCTTTGGCAGCGTGTACTGAGAATTATTTCACATGGCCCTATATTATACTGTCGGCCCTGTGGCAGAGGCATTACGGGTGCAATTCGTAATCCCCCATACCGTGTTTGAAACACAGCTGCTGGCGATTTGGCAGAAGACTGCCTTGTGTTGGCTTTCATACAATGGTATGAGTGCCGGTCGTTCAGAAAACAATGGCAGACTACTGAACGTAAAATTGCCAAGAAATCACAAGCAGACAAAACCTGCTGGAATTTGCTGCTACGCCCTGTAAAGGATATGCAATTAATTTTTTTGGCTGTGTAGTTGGAACAGCAACTAACGATTAACTAAAACTGACACAGTTATCCTGTAGGTTTAATAGTCAGAATCTATTGATATCTCTCCATTTCTCCAGTCCATGGATCATCTTTTCTCTCAGTTTGCAACAGACTTAATTTAAACTCTTTCAGTCCCAGTCTGTTGTTACTTCAACACCTTCTACGGCAAAGGTAGTATACTTTTACAATTTTTATTTTAACAACATTTTTAAAATATTATATTACTTCACTTTTATTCAATGATTCCCAAATCAACCTGCAACACTCCGCTGAAACAGCAAACATCTCATCATGAATGTGCTTCAGTGTCAGACAAAGGGCAGACATCCCCATAAACAGCATACATGTCACAAATCTGCTTCATGGTATCAGACATTCTTATAAACAGCAAATATCTTCTTATGAATCTGCTTCACAGACTTACCCTGCAGATGCAGGAATCTTGTTATGCAACAAGCCTCTGTTTGTCCCAAATACTTCATAAACACTTGCACCCATTTTCCACCCATTTCTCATGTGCATGCACCCCCAAGCCCCTCCCCCACCATGGGAAACTTAAGCCAACAGTGTATCTTGAAAATGATACACAACAACCCCACCTGTCTTAACAATTTCTTAATAAAATGCAACACGTTTCGGCCACCCCTTGTACATAGGAGCAACTTGCAGCGACTGTAAGTCTCATAAACAAATGAATCACATATTAAATTCACTTCAAGAACTCTCTAAACTTGTTAGTTATTCCTTTTATTTACATTAACATATTTTAAAATGGCTCATGCATACATAAATAATTCCAATTGACACAATCATCTTTACACAAGACACCTTTAGACTTGAATTATTTTGCAATAATTGCTTAATTAATAAATTATAAAATATAACAACAGATCTAGCAGGGATAACATTAAGTAACAATTTACTGTAAAAGCCGACATATAAATGTAAATCCAGCAGCAATGTAAAGCTTTCATCTGTGCAGAAAATGAAATTATTTTCACTACGGCATCAATAGTAATGCAGGTATGTGCTGGAATAGGTTTTTTTCCAAGCTGAGGAGTAAAGGTCGCTTTCCCAAGCAGTTGCCATGAAGTATACTGGCTATGTTTTTTTTTGGTTTTAAATACTCCAAGCCTTGTTGATGATTGAACAGGCAATATGCCAAATGACATGAATAGAAATCTTCATCATTTAAACCAATATAAAATAACATACAGTAATGTAGCTTTACAGAACACAATTACAGGAAAACATGACGAGGTCGCGACTAGCCTTCATAATCAGGCAAATACAGGCATAAAAAAAAACAACATATAAAATTAGGGAAGACACTATAGTGACAACACTAAGGCATAAGAACAGGATGGGAATAATGGAAAAATGAAAAACGGAGAACAATGAAATGAAAATGAAAACAAAATTCTTCCCATCTCTTATGGTACTGTAGAACTACGTCAGAAGAAAGTATCTACAAGGAAGTTTCTACACCAACCTTACTCTGAAAGTTATAAGGCCTTTTCATTGCTCAAATAACCTGAAAGACACTGCATCGGACCTAAACAGTTAAAACTATTTTACAGAGGATTCACCAACCCACCCAAGAATCTACTTAACCAACCACCTACCCAACCATTAACCAAACATCAAGCCAGCCAACCAACCATCCACCCAACCATCAAGCCAACCACCCACTCAAGTAACCAATAACCAACCACATGAAAAAAAACAATGTCCAGGATAAATATGAAAATACTGAGTATTCATCAGACAACAGAAATCTGTGCCAGAAAGGCAAATTACAGGAAAAAATGAGACATCAAGTACAATCCTCACAAGTCACTAATGACTGGATGATACCTAGACACATCAACATTCATCATCATCCAGTGCTGTATTCACAATAAAGATTGGCAGTAAAATGTCTCCAACAGTTCCACTCTGCCATCTTCACTGTGTAATCAGACAGGCTTCTTGCAGTCCATCTCTCATTATTGTAAATCCTCATGTAATGCTGTCTTCCTCGTGCATGCTCTTTCATCTGTCACATTTTTCAACATAGATCTACATCTGTCCATCTATCTATCCATCATGTGCCATGCCGATTAGCGTGGGCATTCATGTTTTGCCATCTCACTCGATGACCAGAGTCGTGGATCAGCTCCATATGTCTGTCTCAACCATGCCGCTCAACATAATTTTCTTGGCATCTGTAAAATAGGCCTTTGCTTTCCCTCTTAGCAGTGACCATACTGGTCAATGACCGTAGCCATTGTCTCCTCAAAAAAGAGATCCTCTGCCTACCGTCATGAAGAGACCATAACCTACAACTATATGTCGGCTGCTCTTCAGCTTCATCCACCACCTGCACCCATGTCTTCACGTAGCCCTGATCGGGAGGCTAAACGGGTACTCCACCTCGATATCTGACCATATGCTTAGAGTATTGTAATTTTCTGACTTTGACATTACAGTACAAAAACAATGCAGTCCCTTAGCAGATACTGTAGCAAGTGAGTGAAATTCCAAGAACTGCAAACACTAGGTCACTGCATTATGAAGTGAGGATATTAGTTTCCTTCCTCACAACCATATCCTTCCCCAAATTAAAGCAAACTCAATTATCTATATACATGTTGCTTTTTATGGTGCAATGGATTGTTTCAATATGCTTATAATAGCCAAGAAGCTCAAATAACCAACCGTTTGGCACAGGAATACAAATCTTACAAATAAAAATGTAACAACATGCGGAACATACAGAATTTCTAAACTATCAGACCACATAAAAACAATAATAATTTAAACATATAAATTTAGTTTTCCAAAATTAAAGAAACAAAATAAAGACTGACTGACAATGCAACTAGTCACAGATCAAATTATCTAAAATGGCAGCTATTTGCAAACAACTCTTTTGGGATTGTTTATAATAATGATTAAATAAATAATATTACATTGATATTGATAAGAATTGTCAACTTTATCTTCTTCTTATAGTCCATGCTGTGTAACAGTGATCACATCTGTCTACAGCTCTCTGTCTCGTGTGCTGCCAATAATTCATCCGTGGCATGATGTCATACTGTCCAGCACCTTCTCTCTTGGTCTCCCCCCTGCCTCTCTTTCTCTCCAACCTTGCCATTGTGATGATACACTCCAGCTTTCCTATTCTCATGACATGCCCAAAGAATGTGCACTATCTCCTTCTGATGCTAGTAACCAGTTCTCTTTGTCAGTTAACTTCCTTCAAGATATCTTTATTTCTCTTTCTATCTGTCCACAATGTTCCCATCATTCTTCTATAAAACCATATCTCCGCAATTAACTTTATCGTAGTCTTAAAAAAGTATGTCGTTTTTATCACCACACTCTTAAAAAATGCTACATACCCCAAGCATAAACAGGATGTGCCATGATATATCGACTAGTATTTGGTGTATTCATTACTTTCATTGTATTATACTGGCTTGAATAAATAAAACTGCATTAATATTTTTTAAGCATTCCTTTTTTTATTTTTTTTATTTTCATCTTTACACATAATATGAGCACAACAAGAATACCCATCCATATTTTATGACAGGACTAAATGTTGAAACATAGGGTAAATGTAACACTTTTTATGTTGGGTAATTCTTTAATTAATTCTTTTAAGTCACTATCATTAAATGTAAGAAAGACAGTGCTGAAATGCTATATAGAACCTGTTTTGCTGATCTTGGAATGTAAATGAACAAATTATGAAGAACTTGGAAGCAACAGTGATGTGGTTCCTAAGACAAATGTTAACTCATTAGAGTAACTAACAACTATTGCCTGAAATAGACTAATGAAGCTAGAACAGTATATACCATAATAAGAAAGAGACAATTTTCTTTAGTCATATGATGAGAAAAGAGGCACTGAAGAACATTGTGACAACTGGAAAGATCAAGAGAAAGAAAGGCAGAGGAAGACCAAGAGAAATAATGTTGGATGGATTAAGACAGTGGCATGGAGGAATATCATCAGCAGATTTGGAAGTCAGCATGGTCGAATGGATAAGAACTTGTGTTCTTAAACATCCGGTGTGCTGATGCCGAGATAAGGGTTTCAAACCCTACACCGGACAGTTGGACTAAAATGTTGACCTATGGTCCTTGACTTGGGGATGTAAATTACATGTACCTCTGAAGTCAAAGTGGATTTGCCTGATGGCGATGGACACTGTTAATAGGGAAAGCTAAACCACACGCAAAATTCAGTCCAGCACTACTGGAAGTAGTGTGTATTGACTACACTTGAGTTCAAAGCGAGTGAGCGCCAAAAAAAAAAAATCAGCAGTGATGATCCAGAACACCAAAGACTGAGATCTTTGGAGTGCCATGAATATCTATGTTAGCTGGAAGAGCACATGATGATGATGAATTATTTAAAATGAAAAAGAAGTGAATAACTTGTTTGAAATGTTGTTGAGTCCAAGAAGAAATGACCCTGGATGAATTAGCCACTCATGAAAGAGATATCCTAATATCATCAGCCACAGATCTACCACGTAAAAGGGTCAGAAAGAACAATTGGGTCTTAGAAGATAAAGAGAATAAAATGCAAGAGGAGGAACAAATGATGAGAAAAGGATAGTTTATAAAAACCTAACAAGAGAAATAAGAAAGAAAGTAAGAAGAGTCATGATGCAATTCCTACAAGATAGTGTGAAGTGATAGAAGAATACCAGGAAAATGAGCAAGATTATGAAATTCTCAAACAACTAACTAAAAGCAATTACCAGAGACTTTAGAACCCATAAATTCTATAATTTTATGGAAGAATTCTATAGAACACAAAGAAATTCTGAATAAATGGAAATACTGCACTGAAATGTATAAAACTAAAAATGATAAAGACGCAAATGTAAACAATGAAATCTCAACAGAGGAAGAGCTAGAACCAAAATTAGATTTTGTCAAGCAGTCTCCCTGGTCGTGGAGGTAGCAGCTTTCTCCGTAACCCCGAATACTCTCGTGGTTGACATGAGCGCACGAGAATTGGAAGCGGTTCGAGTAGCGCCAGTGACTTATGAGAGTATGGAGCCGTCGCTCAGAAAGTCATGGCGTGCTGATGAGCGTAATCTAGCCTAGGAATCAACATACAGCTGAAAGATGCTGATGTTGACCGCAATATCCTGAAACAGAATGGAAAAACAGAAAAAAAAAATGTTGCATATCCCTTGCAGGACATTGCTGTCAACACCAGCATTTTTCAGCTGCTGTTGATGTACTAGGCAAATTTTTACGTTCAGTAGTTTGCCATTGCTTTCTGGCTTTCTGAACGACCGACTCCCATAACAACACGTTATAACACAACGCGACATGGTCTGTTGCACAAATCGGTCGCAGCTGTTTCGAACGCCTAGTAACCGGCTCACAAACCGCGTTCGCAAGCCTTAGGCCATGGAGACTGGCAATGAAAAAAATGCACTTTCCATTACACTTAATGCAGATCATAAAAACACTCTAGAGTGAACAGCTGTGAGAATGTGTGATTATACAATAGATTCGTGTGATATAGAAATGGTGGTCATTTTGTCCTATGTTTACCTTATATGCTGAAAACAAGAGAAATGTTAGAAAAAATATTCATAAGGAACAATATGATCCCTTTGTAATCACAGAACATAAATACTTGGACTTTGATAAATATCTGAATTTTGATATAACTTTTCTAAATACTTGAATTCTGATAAATAGCTGAACTTGATATGTTAACAAAACATGAGTACTATCATCAACACAACTGGTAATTGAGACACTAGTAAAGCCAGAATCGAACCATATCTGCATGAACCAGAGGCAGAAATGAAGCAAAGTGAAAAACAAAATGTACATTTTAATGCAACAAAAACAAATATAATGACATCAGAAAACACAGATGTCAAAAAATAAATTTATCAATGAAGAGAAATTATATAAAGTAAGCAGTTTTAAACACCTAGGTTCACTACGGACAAGCAATAAAATGTGATGAAAATGCCCGGTCTAAATACAAGGATCTCATCAGCAAATGTCAATATTCTTCCAATGCATGATGAGACCTCTATTGCTACTATCTTTTTCTTCTTCTGCATTTTTTCAGACATAATTGCATTGTTTTTATTTTATTTGCACCCTTAGGCTGGCACATCCAACTTCTGCAGGCGTTTTTTTACCGGGTTAGCCTTTCCGGGCTGCTATCTTACTTGTGTAGGCAGTGAAAAGCACTAGTGACTTTGGATACCTGTGGTAGCTCTGATGCAATAATGAGTAGCTCAGAGTTCCAGTTCATGATCCAGAGACAGATCTTCATAACCATAATTGTGTCCTTAACCCTATTGGACACATCCTTTAGATCCAAGGCTGTGACCAGTTTCATGCTTATTTTGAAAGCCTTCATTTACATAATATGCAAGGATTGCCTTATTTGTCCTAAGATCCATTATTAGCCTTAACTTCCCAATCCCATTGGTATCCTTTGCTCAATCAAATTAGTAATAAAATGTTCATATGTAACTAAACAAGAGAAACAGCTACATTTTTTAAAAGAAATGTACAGAAAATTAAAATGTGTAGACATGTATATATTGGTTCCAAAAATCAATCAACTAAAATTCATCTCTTCTTTTGATCTGTGACTATTAGGGCCATCAAAATGAAGAAAAATAAGTAACTCATTAATTAACAAGTGCTATTGACAGTGCCAGAATATTTGTCCACTGTTGTGAACTGCCATTCATAGCACCAAGCAGTCATTAAATGAAATAAAAATAAGTTCTCTAACTCATCTAAATCTAATCCATACTTTTAAGCATAACAGGAAATGACATCAAATTATGTCAGGGTTATATAGCAAAGTTATTATTATACTTATAGTTTCATTTTTAAGATCAGTAACTACGCCTTGAAAAACTGTTTACATTGGTAACCACTGTTTACTTAAAGGAAAAAGAACATACTATTTCAAGATATTAATAAATTTACCAATAATAAAGACAAGACAAAAAATCATACAGATAGTTTACACATGATTCTGACAGGGGTGATAACAACAGTAGTAGCAAAGGAAGCAGTAATACTAATGAAGATAAACATCTATTTACTTACAGGTGTAAATATTAGTCTGATTATGGTCTTGGAATATATAAACTCATAAATGGGTAAACTATATGAAAATTACCTGACCAAAAACAGTACTAAATACTGTAATAATATGGCTATCAGCTGTCAGTGTTTTAATACTATTTTTAAAAATATTCCACTTCTATTTCTTGAATTAATTAAAATATCTACAAAATCATGGTCTAATATCTAATGTAACTAAGTAAATGCGTAACTTTAAAATGATGTACACTTTTTAAAAATAACTTCAAATTTTGAGAAATTAAAATTAAAATTGAAGAGACAAGCCTATGTGAAAATTGTAAATATATGTCTGCCTTGGCACATTTCTTAAAATCCTGCAGTTAATGAATTGCTAAGCATTTTGTAATCCACGTTGTTCTTTTTTTTTTTTTTTCATCATATCACCTATCTTGGTCTAGAAGCTTATCTGAAGCTACTTTTACTTTAATGTAGACTGTTTTGTGGATTTCTGTTAAGATTCACTATAAGAATTGGAGTCACTTTGCTTTCATTGTTTTCTAAGTCAGTTAATCATTTCTTATTGCAAATATTAAGGTATTTTAAAATACAGGGTGTACTTTTAATGACTGTGCAGTGTTTGAAAATACTGCTGGTCAAAGTTTTGTATTTACCTATTATGTTGCATGAACTTTACAGAGGGTGAATACAAAACTTGGACCTGCAATATTTTCAAACACTGCACAGTCATTAAAAAATACACCCTATACATGCATTTATTACTTTTGTACAATCAACCTCATAAACTATGATATCAAACTTCTACTCAAAATTGTAATGAGAAGAACCAGGAAAATAAAGATGGAAATTTACAAACAGAATGGATTTGTGGAAGGGAAAGAAACAAATAATGCAATATACATATTCCAAACACTAATTGAGAAATCAATTGAGATACAAAAAGACCTACACCTGTGCTTTATGGATTACACCAAACCATTTGATAAAGTGAAGCATGACATAATGTATCCAGACAGATCTCAGAATAATAATAGTTATTTACTGGAACAAGAGTCGCAATTAAAATGAAAAATAAAGTAGGAAATTATTAATAGATAAAGAAAGGTGTAAGCCCAAGCTGTGTTTTGTAATCGGATCTTGTATCTCTTCATATCAAAATAATAATGAGAGAGATTAAAGAGAGGTCAGGAAAATAAGTTGGAGGTTGGAATATAAACAATCTGCATTATGAAGACACAAGCAATAGATTGCACTCATATAAACTGACTACCGTGGTAAAATTACTCTGACAATGTGCGTTGTACATTTCAGCTTTTATGATAACATTAACTGTTTGCTTTATGTTATGTAATTTCTGCAGTGTGCACCAGACAAGATACAGCAAAATATGCCAAGCAATAAATTGTGCAATATATTGTCTCTGTCTTCATTATTAAAATTCCCAACAGGCAAACATTATTCTGAATCTGCATTATGCAGATGACACAGTATTCATAGCTGGAAATGCAAAAGATCTGCAGCAATTGTTAGACATTGTAGTAAAAGAGAGTGCAAAATAGGACTTCCCTTGAATATCAAGAAAACAGAAACACAATGGTTATAAACATATAACACCCAAATGTAATATTATAAAAGAGAGACAAAAATGCTCAACAAAGTCAATAAGCTAAAATATTTGGAGGGTAAACACAGCATCAGATGGAAGATGAGTGACAGATTAACAGCAGAACAGGCCAAGCTAAAACTACATTTCAGAAGAAGAAAAGTAATTTAGCGGCAGAGGAGGTAGATCGAGAGGAATGATGCCAGAAGGTCTAATGGCATGCAGGAATATCATAGATAAAATTTATTCAGACCACCAAGGACTGATATCTGTGGACAGACATGATATTATATACCTGCATAATTTGGCAAGGCACATGATGATTATAGCTTTAATATGTATTGTCAATCACTAGCGTCTTACACAATATAGTAGTACTTCTATAACACTGAGCAGTCACCCAGTCTCATACTAGTTCAGATAGGCAAGCATAACAAAACAACAACTTTCAAATCTACTATTTATTATGTGTATGATAAACTAAGGTCCTTATTATGTATCATCTTGATAAAATCATTCACAACTTTCGTAAAATATACAGCATTATTTGTTTCATTTTACCAGTAATACTTGTATTTATCATACTAATTAACTTTCAGCAAATAAAACCAAAATTCCCAGATAACACAAGAAGAAAGCTTGTTAATCAACCTCTATTTTGTCACTTCCAACCCCATCACCCCCTTCGGCCAAGGCAGTTGTATAACTACTCAAGCTGAGACCCAGGAACTCAAAGGCATTTCCTGCAAGTAGTTGGTGCTGTTGAAGAAACGTCCAATGGAATCATTAGATGACATATACAGAGATTAAAATAACAATACAACAGACAAGAGCTTTCATAGCATTAGGAAATTAGTGGAATTTAAATACAGAAGCCACAAACAATATACTGCACAATTTATTGCCTGGCATATTTCGCTGCATCTCATCAGGTGCATACTGCAGAGTTATATATCATATGAAGTGAACAAATTAATAATACCTAAGCTGAAACAATTCAAACACAAAGCCACAGGTATTGTTCGAAAAATGCCCAGCAATTAATGGTGCAACATAATGTGTGTGGCTTCTGTGTTCAAATTCACTAAGGGCATACATTGTATTGAAATTAGTGGAAGTCAAAGGAAATTAAAACTAGTACTATTCATATAATATTTAACTCTAACAGATCAAAACAGCAATATAGATTAGACATGTGGAGACTGACTAAAACAATTATAAATAAACTACAAACATTTATAAAGTGATGTCTGGAAAGAACAGAAGAACTTAAACAGAACTAAACAGAGCCACTAATGTGGAGCTAAGGGAGAGAGTTAAATAGATTTCAGTGAATGGGAAAGTGAGGAACAGATGCTGGTGCTGGACATGACACACACTGAGAAAAACTGATAATAGTGTCTCTAGAAAGTCGTCATCCTGGAACGCAGAGGCCAGACAAATTATAGGGAGACCTAACTACACATAGAAAAGAGAGAAAGGCACAGAGATGAATGATATGGGGATGACATGGGGAAACTAGAGGAGATAGCAAAGGATGCGATGGTTTGGCATGTGTTGGCTGAATGTCTATGCTCCAATTTAAGATAAAGGGCAGCAGATGAAACATAAGTTAGTACTGTGGAGAAACAAGGGCAGTAGAAGATGGACAAATTAGTGCTGTTGGAGAAAAAAGAGCAGTAGAAGATGGACAAATTAGTGCTGTTGGAGAAACAAGTGCAGCAGAAAAGCACAAGTTAGTGCTGTTGGAGAAAAAAGAGCAGAAGAAGATGGACAAATTAGTGCTGTTGGAGAAACAAGTGCAGCAGAAAAGCACAAGTTAGTGCTGTTGGAGAAAAAAGAACAGTAGAAGATGGACAAATTAGTGCTGTTGAAGAAACAAGGGCAGTAAAAGATGGAAAAATTAGTGCTGTTGGAGAAAAAAGGGCAGTAGAAGATTGACAAAATAGTAATGTTTGAGAAACAAGGGCAGTAGAAGATGGAATAATTAGTGCTGTTGGAGAAACAAGGGCAGTAGAAGATGGAAAAATTAGTGCTGTTGGAGAAAAAATGGCAGTAGAAGATGGACAAATTAGTGCTGTTGGAGAAAAAAGAGCAGTAGAAGATGGACAAATTAGTGCTGATGGAGAAACAAGTGCAGCAGAAAAGCACAAGTTAGTGCTGTTGGCGAAAAAAGAGCAGAAGATGGACAAATTAGTGCTGTTGGAGAAACAAGTGCAGCAGAAAAGCACTAGTTAGTGCTGTTGGAGAAAAAAGAACAGTAGAAGATGGACAAATTAGTAATGTTGGAGAAACAAGGGCAGTAAAAGATGGAATAATTAGTGCTGTTGGAGAAACAAGGGCAGTAGAAGATGGAAAAATTAGTGCTGTTGGAGAAAAAATGGCAGTAGAAGATGGACAAATTAGGGCTGTTGGAGAAATAAGGGCAGTAAAAGATGGACAAATGTGTGCTGTTAGAGAAAAAAGGGCAGTAGAAGATTGACAAAATAGTAATGTTTGAGAAGCAAGGGCAGTAGAAGATGGAATAATTAGTGCTGTTGGAGAAACAAGGGCAGTAGAAGATGGACAAATTAGTGCTGTTGGAGAAAAAAGGGCAGTAGAATATGGACAAATTAGTGCTGTTGGAGAAAAAATGGCAGTAGAAGATGGACAAATTAGTGCTGCTGGAGAAAAAATGGCAGTAGAAGATGGACAAATTAGTGCTGTTGGAGAAAAAATGGCAGTAGAAGATGACAAATTAGTGCTGCTGGAGAAAAAATGGCAGTAAAGATGGACAAATTAATAATGTTTGAGAAACAATGGCTGTAGAAGATGGACAAATTAGTGCTGTTGGAGAAACAAGGGCAGTAGAAGATGGACAAATTAGTGCTGTTGGAGAAAAATGGGCAGTAGAAGATGGACAAATTAGTGCTGTTGGAGAAACAAGGGCAGTAGAAGATGGACAAATTAGTGCTGTTGGAGAAACAAGGGCAGTAGAAGATGGACAAATTAGTGCTGTTGGAGAAACAAGGGCAGTAGAGGATGGGAAAATTAGTGCTGTTGGAGAAACAAGGGCAGTAGAAGATGGACAAACTAGTGCTGTTGGAGAAACAAGGGTAGTAGAATATGGACAAATTAGTGCTGTTGGTGAAAAAAGGGCAGTAGAAGATGGACAAATTAATGCTGTTGGAGAAACAAGGGCAGCAGATGAACCAAGTTAGTGCTGTTGGAGAAATGTCAAATTTAATCATTAAATGGCAGAAAACTGAAATGACAATCTTGGTGAAAAGCTTGATATTAAATAATTCCCTTTAAATTATTTATATATAAAAGAAATGGTAGAGATGACGATCATATTCATGAATGTAGAGAACATGAAATCTTGATGAGATGTTTCTTCTTCTGATAGTGCATGTTGTGTGGCACCGGTCATCAAGCCTGTAGGCAGCCTTCTGCCTAGTTTATGATACTGATGTTCCTCCATGCCATGATGTCAAACTGTCTAGAATTGTCTCTGTTAAGTCTCTCCAGGCCTTGTTTCCCTTCAACACTCCAGCTTGCCCCTTCATGTGATGCGCCCAAAGAATGCGGACTATTTTCAATGCTTCAACATGCAGTGAAGCTCCAAGGCAAAAACTACTACGGGTGGTATGCCTTCACATATTATGGGCCACTGTATAATGAGACAGGGTGACCATTCACCTTTCAAACCATTTATTCTCCAGACAATTCTCACAAAATTATCCCTTTTCCTTGATTCCCCTCTTCCGAGGAGAGTGTGTAACACTTAGTTATGAAACTCACAGGTCAGTGTGTCCGACTTCAGCACGCATTTGTGTCAGGTCTGCTTATACTAGACTATCTACCCATGAGTAATTTTTTCTTTCCTAACAGTTTTGCGAGGACATTAGTCTTATAGCCTACTCTTTGCAATTTTCAACTGCCATGGGATTTTTAACATTCACAACTTGTACACTGGACCACATTTTTTGCTCTTATCTAACAAGGCTAGGTATCCAATCTTAGCAACCAAGAGATCAGGGGGACTTTTATATTTTAAGATACCAGAGGTTCTCAGAAAAATGTCCAGCCCTATGTTGAGATCGAACCCAGTACCTTTTAATATAAAGTGACACCATAACCTCTCAGCCATGGGTCATCCCAGAAAATTACCAAGTGGACCCAGAGTCAAACTTGTGAGGAGAACAATGCTGGCACTGCTGGGGGTTCAACTCAGACCAGACTTGATAAACAAGTACCCTAGCCACTATTCCACTACTGCTCCTAGACTCTAAAAGCAAAGGTTGTCCCATAGCAGATACAGCCATTGGGAGTGAACTATTAATAATTCACATATTCTAGCCATGAAATATGAGGGAAGGTGGCCTGTTCTTTTCCTAGTCCCCTTTCCTACAGTGTATGTGTGTGCCTTGTTGCATGTCTAAATGAGGATATATGGGCAGGCAAGAGAGAGAGAGAGAGAGAGAGAGAGAGAGAGAGAGAGAGAGAGAGAGAGAGAGAGAGAGAGAGAGAGAGAGAGAGAGAGAGAGAGAGAGAGAGAGAGAGAGAGAGAGAGAGAGAGGAGGGAGGGTGGTGGGGGGAGAATGTATGTATAAGTAAACTTTTGTTAGTGAGTTTCTTATTGTAAGGAGTGTGTATTTGTATGTTACTGAGTAGGTGCATAACTGTAAGAGAGTGTAAATTATGTAAGTATTGTGTGTGTATGTGTGTGTATGTCTGTCTGTGTGTCTGTCTGTGTGTGTGTGTCTGTCTCTGTGTGTGTGTGTCTGTCTGTCTGTGTGTGTGTGTGTATATATATATATATATATATATATATATATATATATATATATATATATATATATATATATATATATATATATATATATTCATGCATGTGCTTGTGTGTCTGCCTGCCTGCCTGTCTCATAACATGGTAATATGCATTGTTTATGTTTACAACATTCATTTGACAATGTTTTTTTCCTATAAGAATGTAACATTCACAATAGATAACTGATGAACAAAAGATGAGTGATTGGAAGGGCCAAATGTAAGACAGGCCTTGTGCCCAATTTGTGACCCTTTTAAAATAAAGTTTGTTCATTCATTTGTTTCTTGCCAGCCAAATCCCAGAAAATTGTTCAGTATCCATTTTTGTAGGCTGGGTCGACCCCCAATCTGTACTGGTCATACAGTTGAATTCTGCCTCTGCTGAGATTAAACCCAGTCCAATGTCTGAGCAGGCAACAGGACTAACCACTTTACCACTGCAGCACATGAAACATAGCAACAACAACAAATAAGTTAGGGTAATTCTGGAAGGCCGGCTTCGTGGCTTAGAAGTTATGACTTTTCTCCGTAATCTAGTATACTCTCGTAAGTAACGTGACGACGGTGAGAATCAGCAGTGATTCGAATCACATTGGTAACTTACGGGGTATGTGAGCCGGCCGCTCAGAAAGCAATGGCAAACTACTGAGTGTAATCTTGCCAAGAAATCACCATACAGCTGAAAGACGCTGGTGTTGACAGTGATGTCCTGTAAAGGATATGCAAAAAAAAAAAAAAAAAATTCTGGAAGATGCTGCCATGATAACTTAAACTGTTAGGTCTTCTCACAGACTAGATCACAATGTAGTAAGTGACCAGCTCACTTCATCTCCAGGGTTTTAAATAAAATATGAAAAATTACATGGTGCCCAAGTCAGGGGAAAATCCTGCCACCACTGGGGAATAAACTTGCACTCTTGTGTTTGCAAGCATGTGCACTTACAATATGCTACATTTAAGATGTACCCATATCACTATCATGTGCCATGACAATACGTGTGGGTGGTCATCTTTCGCCATATGAGACGATTACAAGTCTTTAATCAGGTCTGTGCTCTTGGCCTGGATATGCCATGTTGCCAAGCTATCCAGGTATTTATTTCTTTGCCTTTTTCTTTTATCCATCAATTCTGCTAGCCGTCATAAAGATTTCAAGTTTATTTCTCCTCATAAGCTTGCTCTGTGATGAAGGGGTTACGGATGCAATTCGTAATCCCGCATAATACGTTCGAAACACAGCTGCAGGCGATTTGGCAGCAAACCACCTTGCATTGGTTTTCATGCAATGGTGCGAGTGTCGGTCATACATAAATCAATGTCAAACTACTAAACGTAAACTTGCCAAGAACTCCCAAACAGCCAAAACATGCTGGGGTTGATTGTGATGTCCTGTAAAGGACATGCAACTAACATAAAATGTATATAAAAATCATATAAAAACCTTCAATTCTGGGGTAAATTCTTCTATGGATTCGATCAGTTTTCCAGGCTGATGTTCCCCGAGTGGAAATGGATAGTCACTGCCAAGGATGACACGATGCTGAGTGAGAGAGAATACATGGTACAGCTAAGGGTACACAATTAAGTCACAGAAAACTTGCTGCTATTTTTCCTGACAGGTTGCATAATCAGTCATGTTAAGAAAATAATTTAAGAACAGGGTCTTATCAATAAGTATTTTCTACCTAAATACTGCTATAACACATGCTTTATCCACTTTGTTGAAATCATACATGCGGATTCCATCATACAGATGCCCAGCACACAACAAGGAAACAGTCAAGTAACTTTTATATATATTTTGCATGCATTATTTTTCATGTAGTTGTGTGTTTGTTGTTTGTGTGCTGATGAAGGCTTTGGCCACAACATCCATTTTGTTACTTGTGATTGTGTTCTAGTCAAGCTTACCGATTCTATTTCTCAATTTGTGTTGATTAATTCTTTATAATACATGTTTGCTTGCTGACCTGAAGCTTATGTGTTTGAATCCCCATCAAGGCAGATGTTTAAAAGGTTCCCAGGTTGACTCAATGTAAAATGGGTGCCAGGAAATTTTCCGGAAGGTAAAAATGATTGTTGTGATTCTGATAACATCATCCATTGAGTGCTGAGTGGTCTATGCAAATATGCAGCTAGCATCATATGTCTCAATGTCTAGAAAAGGGTCTTATAGTTAGTTATCTGTTGGGTTATCAGCCTTACACTCAGGACAAGTCCATATTTGCTCAGATCCTCCCTAGCATCATATGTCTCAATGTCTAGAAAAGGGTCTTATAGTTAGTTATCTGTTGGGTTATCAGCCTTACACTCAGGACAAGTCCATATTTGCTCAGATCCTCCCTAGCATCAAATGTCTCCATGTCTAGAAAAGGGTCTTATAGTTATCTGTTGGGTTATCAGCCTTACACTCAGGACAAGTCCATATTTGCTCAGATCCTCCCTAGCATCATATGTCTCAATGTCTAGAAAAGGGTCTTATAGTTAGTTATCTGTTGGGTTATCAGTCTTACACTCAGGACAAGTCCATATTTGCTCAGATCCTCCCTAGCATCATATGTCTCAATGTCTAGAAAAGGGTCTTATAGTTAGTTATCTGTTGAGTTATCAGTCTTACACTCAGGACAAGTCCATATATGTTAAGACCCTCCCCCTAAATTATGCATCAGTGTCCGCCAACTAATAGTGCCAATTCTGTGTTGGTTCATGAGGTCCCTCATTCTCCCGATGTGCCTCAGGTGTCTGTTTGCGCCATTTCTTACTCCCAAGTCTCTCATTTTGGACAACGATGTGAATTCACTGGCGTCCTTTACTTTTTACTATAATATGAAAAGTCAAGGACCCTGTTTCTATGTCACTATGGGATACTGGGAAAACGGTGCTAGATCCATAGTTTCTTGTCCAAATGGCACCAGATAAATGATGTGCTCAGTGACAAGCAAACTGTATCTCCAAGAACATTTTCTAGTACCTTCTTTACAAGGCCGGGTTAAATTTAGAACCATGTGGTCACCAAAAGAAAAACCAGCCTCAATAGAGTTGCACCCAGGGTCACCAGACTGGCAGGTTAGTACACTGGCTACTATGCTACTATAATATGAAATTTATTATCGATTATCCTCAGCTTTATTTTATACCAATCTAAAAAACAAAAGAGTAGATCATATTTGATGGAAACAAAAACATAAGATGGACATGAAAAGAGAACCTGATGGAGGTAATAAAAATATACACATCAAATACTTTGGCATGACACGACACTTTTAAAAACCACACATGAGAGAAATGTTAAAGACAGGTGAGCATGAGGCAGACAATAATCTAAGTGGGAAGACAGCATCAAGAGATAAATGACCAACAGTATAAACAAATGAAGCGAGAGACAGAAGTTTTGGAGATCCATTGCTGCTAATGCTCACTGTGGGGACAGCACAAGGTTGATGAGAAACAGTACAACATTCTCTAAAACCCACAACGCAAACAAAATAGAGGGAGACTTTACAACACATGGAGAAGATATTTAGAGATGGTGATGAATTATACGGGGAGTACATGGCGGGAGCTGCATAAGAAAGAAAATGATAGAAAAGCTGGCATGAGCTGGTTGGGGCACAAGAGGAATATAAGGGATAAAAAGAGGAAGTATATATATAACAATTTAAGCCTTTCTCAGATCCGCCACAAGCAACATTTAATAGACATTTCATAAGAAAATAATTAATCACAAAACAGTCTTTCATTCTTCTTCTTCTTTTCATCTCTGCATATAATATTAACAACACAAAAAGTATTTACTACATTTAAGTAAAGTCAAATATGTGCTCTATTTACATGCAGTTTCACACAGGAAAAATAAAAGCATAGAAAACCATGAAGTGTGGTAGGTAAGCTTCACAAGAACACAATCCACAAAATAACAAGGAAACATTGTGGGAATAAGTCTCCATCGCTAAGCAAACACAACAGGTGAAGACAATGACATTAAAATAACTACACTAAAGTAACATAATATTGTGTAAATGTGCATTCAAACAAGGATAAAAGAATAATTAGGTGAAATGTAACGTAGATGTTTGCTAATAATGGCATGTCATTACAAAAGGCCAGTGGATCTACATTAGGCATCCTGCTCAAAAGTTGTGGGTTCGATTCCAGACTGCTATTCGGTTCGCAGGTGCAATTTTCGAGGGATGTCGATAGAGCTATGGAGTTTGTGCTTTATGCGGTGCTTTTGGCAGACCACCCTGGGAAAAGAGACCGAGCCATGTGGGATCAAACATGGTGCAATAAAGTTAAGCCTCTTGCCTTTAAACCTTTTTGCCATTGCAACATCCTCTGCCTTTTATTTTTATTGCGCTCTTGTAAAGCTGACCTTCAAATATTTTTTTCTGAAATGCACTGCATTCTCACATCGTCAATCATTACCATGGTTAACCCTATTTGATTTTATCCAGAAATGAAAGCATTACATACCAATCACTTTTAAAAAAAAGCAAGATCAGATATCTTAAACACTCTTCTGTACCATTTGTATCAAAATCTCACCTTGCCTATCACATTTACTAAAAGTTTCATTGCATCTGCATCATGCACCAGCGAGTCAGTATAGATCATGCCCAAATAGTTTCGAGGATTAACAGAGCTCTCTGTTGCACATAAGTCTGGTCTTACATTAAAGCCATGTTCAATTCGACCAACAGTGAAAGGAAATGAACCGCCTGGCAAAATAGAAAACATGCATAAGTATATGTGTGCTTTGCTTGTAATATATTTATATTTACATATATCACAACAGTCCTAATTTTGTGGCTGTCAGACATCTGGTCACCAATCAGGAACGATTGTTTAACGTCATGTGCCATGCTGATAAGCGTGTTTCACCATCTCACACAACCACCAGAGTTGTGGATCAGCTGTGTTTTGTCTCAATTATGCCACATGGCCAAGCCCTCTCTACCTTCCCCTTGTTCTCTTTCCTTCAATCTTGCCAGTTGCCACCAAGTTCCAACTTATTTCATCACATAACGTGCCCCAAAAAATCTTGACTGTCTACATCTAATTTCTTTAGTCACTTTACAGTTGTTATTTGTTTCTTGTAGGTCTTACTCATTGGAGAAGCCTAAGACATCTTGAATACTCTGCATCTTGTTATAAACTAAAATGTTTAAACTGTCAAACAAAAGTAATTCCCAAGTTAATGTCAACACGCCAACACAAGGAAGAGATAGTTTACTTTAGATGACGGATCAACATCACGGCACACAGGTGTAACCCATAAGTGCTCTGTTCCTGTTCTACTCCTAACTCAAGCCTGAGTCCAAAGAATCTCAGCTCAGTGTATGAACTCCATAGCACTGGCAAAATCCTGAAATATTTAAAACAGTCTCCTTGTAAAGTCAGCTGTCAACAAGGTTTTCTTTGAAACAGTTTTTCGCTAATTAATCACTGAAAGGAGCATCTGGCCGAGTGGCTAGTATGTAAAACTCCAATTTGGGAGACCCGGGTTCAAATCCTCTGTATGGTGATGGATTTGTTTCTGTCGGGGGCAAACCTAACAGTTTACAGTGACTGCCCAAGCCAGGCAGCCATAATTCCTAAGCCTCAAGAACTGGCGGTTCATGATGAGAGGGATGTTCTGCAAAGGACCTGATAAGATTGTTCAAAAATAACTTGTGAAAGTCAACAGGCAAGGCCTTAGAGCACTTTAACCCTTAAAATACTCTGACAAACAGCACATGTTATTTCAAATAGGTCACATTGCTCATCATTAAGTTTAAACAGCTTCATCAATGGACTGAAGAATACTCTGCTAGAATAAATAGATTTTGTGTGAATATGTGTATTGTATATTTCAGTGTCAAGGATTTATTTTATTTCTTTCATTTATGTTGTGTGATTTCTGCAGTATGTACCTGATGAGATGCAGCAAAACATGCCAGGCAATAAATCATGCATCTATTTGTGACTTTATTATTCAAATTCACTGCAGGAAAACATTTTGAATAAAAACATTTGCTTTGCAAATATTTTAACACCTTTTTAAATGTTCAGTAAAACGTGTGATCTCGTTGTCTAACAAAACTACAGTTGAATGAAAAAACAAAATTCCACCTGTCAGGAATATGTCAAATGTGATGTAAAAGACTGAATGTTTAAAATGGGCAGCAGTGACTGAGAGTTAAGTGTCCACCTCAGTATCAGCACTGGGAATATGTCCAAGAGTCATGTCCCTTGATCTCTTGGGTAGTAAGATCAGATACCTAGCCTTTTCAGATACTGACAAAAAACATGAGGTCTGGTGTGCATGATGTGCACGATAGAAATTCATCAACAGTGAAAAATCGCAAAGAGTAGGCCATACGGTTTATGGCAAAATTATTAAGAAATAAAGGCTCCCCAAGGGTAGATAATCCTGTGCTATTGGATGGAATCTGTCTAGAATAATCAAACCTTACACAAATGCATATCAAAGTCGGACACACTGACCCTTGAGGTGCATAATTAGATGAAAAAGAATGAAGAAGAAAAACGTTCAAAATTAAACAGAAATTGTAAAGCATTGATTCAGGATACTCACCCCCATGAGCAAAACAAACTCGTAGTTTAGGAAACCTCTCCAACACACCACCAAATATCATCGAGCAAATAGCCACTGTTGTTTCTGAGGGCATACCTGGAAACAATATACAGTATCCATTATGTGCACATTTTAACTTTTGTTTTTTACAAGCTCATTTATAATTCTAGTTTTATTAAAACTCTGTACCTGTTAATTCCTACTTCTTCATATTTTTATACACCTACAGACACCAATGTGAATATATTTAAAGAAAACAGCAGTCAAATTTGAATAAACCCACAAAAACCACGGACCTCAACAATAACCACAGCTGATGAAGCAGGTTAGACAAGGCCGAATATGTAATTTTTGTTTTTGAAAATTGGAATTGGACTTGTTGACATTTTCATAGTTTGTCCTCAAATGGAGCAGGTGTAGGTTAGAGAATGTTCTCCTGTACGTTATGATTTCTATATATTTACATGTGTTACACTGAGATCATTTGTTTTTCTTGTGCATATCCTATTTACAGGACACCGTTGTCAACACCACCATTTTATTGCTGTTGTTAACGTCTTGGAAAATTTACGTTCAGTAGTTTGCCATTGCTTTCTGAACAACTGGCTCCCATACCAAAACGTCAAAACCCAGCACAACGCATTCTGCTGCCAAATTGGTCGCAGCTGTGTTTCGAACACTGGTAAGCAGGCTCACGAATCGCGTCAGCAATCCTTAAGCCACGGAGACCGACCTGACATAATTAGTTGACAAAAATAGCAAGCATGCAATAAGGAGAAAAATAATTAAATTATACATTAAGACGGTTAGAATTACATGGGAGCTATGGTAGTATAGTAAGCAGGCACTTGTCAGCTGGCCCAGTAGTCAGGGATTCAATCCATATTGGAGAGGATTCAAATTTGTAAAATTGACTTGGGCTCCCAGGTTGAGCAAGCCTGCAATGGGTACCAGGAAATGTCTTGGGGAGTCAAGATGGCAGGTGTCACACTCACCACATCACCCCTGCCGTGCCTATTGATCTATAAAATATGGTCCCAGCACAATATGTCCATGGTGCCTTAAGGCATGTAAAAGTATTCTCTACTTTTTTTAGAAGTTATTATTAAGATATACACGATGCAGGTACAAGGGTAAGTTAATAAGTTAGTCACAAATGGCTGCCGAAAAATAACTAAATATGATAACAACTTGAAACCAGTTTATTTGTCTACATTCATTGTCCCTTTATTTCTCAACATAATTTCCACCAACATTGATGCACTTATCCCATCGTTTTATCAGTCCTCCCAAACCGGCTGCATAGAGCTGTGTGCTCTGTTTTCTAAACCATGTTTTCACTTCACATTCAACTTCGGCGTCATTCATGAAATGTCTCCTGCCAAGGTGGGTAGTCTGTGTTTATGCTGACAAATGTTTGTCCCGTAAAGCAATGCATAGCTAGGTAGAAAAAGTTACGAGGGTGAGTCAATAAGTAAGTCACACAGTTCTGTGGGATGGCCGGTAAATAACACAAAGCACGCAATTCTATGCAGCTGGTTTGGGAGGACTGATAAAATGATGGGATAAGTGCATCAATGTTGGTGGAAATTATGTTAAGAAATAAAGGGACAATGTATGTATAAAAATAAACTGGTTTCAAGTTGTTATCACGTGTAGTTATTTTTTCTACAGCCATTTGTGAGTTACCTATTAACTTACCCTCGTATAAACTTATAGACAGCAGCAACTTATATAATGTGTATATTCAAATATACATCTATAGAAAAGAAAGCAAAACCTTTAAAAGAATGTAAAACTAAAGCAGGTACAAAATATAAACAGAGAACTGCTAAATTGCTGATAAATACATATTTCTGCTTAAATAGCTGATATCTACATTTTTCTAACAGGCATGTATTTCATAAATTAAAAGCAAAACAGAATCTCTATTCTCTAATACATAAGCTAAAGACAGTAGAAATGCAGCTACAACCAGATGTAACATGTTGTCAAGTTTTCATGGCAACTATTAATATCAGAACAACTAAATGAAACAGCTCACAGACTACGCACCGACTAGCCAAGGGAGCCAATATTTCTTCATGCGTCCACCTTGTTCCATATCCCAAGGATGTACAAATATAGCACAGTTATACTCTTCTGCTGCCTGCAACGAACAGATTAGTGGCTGTACACAACATGCTCATGAAGTCACTTGTCATCATGTATTACACAGAAAGGATGAGGCATAGCTGAGATGTTATGGCATCCTCAGAAATTACCAGTTTCAAATCTCAAGATAAAGTCGGGCATTTGTTGTACAAGAATCACTGATTTCTAATGATAACACAGGTGCTTCTGATTTCTTGAATAGTGACATCAGATACCCAGATTTTTCGCATAAAGAGTGAAAAAACCGGGCGGTCTCGTTTGCAAGTTAAATATCCCAAAGTAAGATCTTTTGTGCAATCGTTCTAATGCTCAATGTAAGTTGGCATTCATTTCTCTAAAGTTGTTCACACCATCTTTTACGTTGTCTTCCCCTTGCTCTGTATCCATCATATTTCTTCAGTGTGGCTCTTTGTGGCAGATGGTGCCAAGACATTCTTATGAGGTGGCCAAACCATTTAATTTATTGTTAATGAGTGCTTGACTGGATTTCACAACAACTGATGGATGTTTATACATTTATTTGCATTTGTTCTACCTGAATTCATAGAGAATAAAGACATGTCCAGTTATGAACT
Source organism: Cepaea hortensis (assembly GCA_963921405.1). NCBI lineage: Eukaryota > Metazoa > Mollusca > Gastropoda > Stylommatophora > Helicidae > Cepaea > Cepaea hortensis. The sequence goes on from OY992878.1 coordinate 143,859,316, forward strand.
TACTGCAAAGATCTGCTGCAGCTCAGGAGCATCAAGATTCCAGTCATTTACATGAGAGCCAATCTGAACCCCAGGAAACCCTGGAAAAGTCATACGGGTGAATACATGACGAGGCATTGAAATAATGTTACATAGACACCAAACTATGTTAGACAAGACAGCAAACTAAAATGTTACAGAGATAGTAAACTGGGAAATTCTCTATTACATGTGTATTTTCATTAGAATTTGATATTATTTCACCCAGTGACTCAATGAGATGTTCAGGAAGATCGAGATGGGCTAAGCTTGAAGACAGCAGATGAGGATACTTGTTTAAGACATAAAAATCAGTTTCCTTTTTGTGCCAAGCCACTGTGAGTCTAAGAAGAAATAAACAAGCTAGTAAACTTGCCAGTTGGGCAACTGTGGAAATTGGATGAGCAATGGACCAGGCTCAATATTGTGAATGCCATCAGAGAAGCAGGATGATTAAAGGAATCATGTGATGAACTGTGAACCTGCAACTTTGACCTGGCTGCAAAAACATCAAGTAGAAAGGGGTGAAGCCAAACAAGATTTATACACGGGGTCAAAGAAATATAGTCAACCAGCAAGAACTGGTGTAGATGATAGCTAAACACTGAAGGAGATCATGAGGAACGGGATCCAAGAACTTATGGACTGAATGGTTTGATCTGCAGTGAGGATAATCTGTCAACTAACTGCCCAGAACTTTATAATGTCAGGACAATTCAACCAGTCTGCAACACAATCAGCATCCACACCCTTCGATATATGGCGGGTAAGACTGAGTGCTTGTGGGCTTGACCCAAGTTTAGTTACATAAATTCTTCATTGTAAGAAAATTCTTGTTCTTCCGAGGTCCATTAACTAAAACTCTTTATTTAGAACACAATAACAACTCAGAAACACAAATAGTGATTGCATGGTAAAGGGCGAAAAAGTATAACCAAAAACAGCTGTATATCATTAAGAACAACAACACAATTAAATCCTCTGAGACAATAGAGTCATTGTCAGCATATGCCCTGCCAACCAGAATATGTGTTCAAGCATCTCCTTTGATATCAGTCCATGGTGGGTCTGGATCAATTCTATTGATAACATTCCCCTATACTCCTGTCCCAGTCCATCGAACTGACGCTGCTTCTACTACCCCTGATGTCATCATGATGTCTTTCAAAGCCTCTCTTCTCATTACATAACCAAAGAACATTGTTTGGACAACACAGTGCACCAATAAAACATACCAATATAACCATATACAATAATTAATTAACTTTTTTTTCATTTGTAGTATTAAGTGCAATATTTGAAATGTTAAAAAGATATTTTAAACTTTGAATAATGTCAATTATATACAAACTGTACGCAAAGATTGCAATAATTCAGCAACAAAGCATTAGTATATACAATATCACAACAATGGTCAATCTTTTACATATTGAGAACAATGTAATTCTTCTTCTTCTTCTTTCGTTCACTTGAAATATGTCTATAACTGCAATGCTGTCTCTTGTATGAATTTAACTGTCTTTTTCAGCTCACACAGCGGTCCATATTGACTTACTTAAATAAGAGCTGCAGTAATACAATGGTAAGCACACTCACATTAGCACATACACCATCACAACGTTACAATCTTTTACATACTGAGAACAATTTAATTGATTGATCGACTTAAATAAGAGCCACAGTAATGCAATGGCAAGCACATTCACCACCAGGTCCAGCCTAATAAAAATGGATACCAGAACATTTTCTGGGAAGTTAAAGTGGCCAGCAAGAGACTGATCACATCGCTTCTTGAGTGGCGGTTGGTAACACATATAGAGATAAAACCATATCATTCATTGGCACCTTGCCGTCTTGACAGATGATAGTTTGTAAGGGATGGAGTTATTGCCTCTCCATAGCACATAGCCTGGGCTAAAATATAGAGATCATGTGTTGCCTATGCAGCATGATCCCTCTCTCTGCCTGCCTAGTTCACTCCAGAGGAAAGGTAACACCTCTACATCTGGAACAAGACAAGCTGCAGAAACTGCCGGATCAGCAAAGCAATGCTCTAATTGTCCGCCTGTCGGAGCTTCGATCCTAGACCAGCCGCCAACCAAGGCTTAGGGCCTGGTCTGCCCTGCCATGACACTTTTTCTTTAGGTTGCATTTCCTCGCACCAGGGTAAGGTTTGTACCCTCCCAATTGCGCTCTTCTGCCCGAAGCCGTTGGCACAATGTGGGGTGTCGGGTTTGGTAAGCGCCGCCCAACGTTCGGCGCTAACAGAAAGCAGGTAGTACCGTCTACTGTTATATGGTAGCCGAGTCATATCTGACTAAGACCTGACACAAACGACATTATTCACATGCTAATTGACACACAGATTAAAGCAACTTACATGTTTGAAATGAAACATTCAAGCATGTTCATACACGAAACAAAATACATATACACACATGGAATTAACACTCAACTTCATTTTGTCAATGACATGCATACACAGACAGAAAACATGCGTTAATGAAAATTAATTTAAAAAATTTTTAATGTAAAATCATATCACTAATATATTATATGGCATGGAAATAGGATCCTTAGCTTAACTTCAGTTAACTTACCTAAGTCCCTGCAGCACCTGATAAGTTCTCTGACAGCCAAATCTGGAGCTTGCATGGGAATTGTACCAAATCCAATAAAACGTGATGGGTATTTCTGGACAATAGCTGCTATGTGATTGTTCAGAATCTGACACAAATCTAACGTGTCCTTGGGTTCCGCCTACGTAAGCAAAACACACAATCATGAAACTTATATCATATAATAACAATGTATTAACAATATGCACAAATATATGAACAAGAATTAAAGTGAAAATATACTGTTCAGACATTTAAGAAATGGATGTAAATAATGAAGCTAGACAAATGAAGAACATGTATAGAAAAACATCAAGTGTCCACCAGTGTTTTTCAATGGAAAAAAAAAACAAGAAAACAAGAATACTTAGCTGAAAACAGACAGGCTTAAAGACCCCCCTGCCATACACCACAAGGCTCTATATTGGCAGTAAATGACAGTTTTTATGACACATTATAATCTGAATTCCACATAAAATGATGGTGTACAAATAGAATAAACACTGGATACAAGCTCAGAACAAGGTGTAAAAATTCACAGAAGAAAGATAAAGATAATTAGAATAAATCAAGCAAATGATTCATATTTAAACACTGAAGACAAAAACAATATGTTGCACGATTTATTGCCTGGCATATTTTGCTGCATCTCATCAGGTCCATACTGCAGAGTTGTTGTTTTTTTTGTCTGCTCAATTTTAACTCAAGCATAGTCTATACATGTGCTACTACTTCCTGTACACTGGACTAATTTGTGTGTGTGTGGATTAGCTTTCCCTATTACCAATTTTCCTTGCCATGAGGCAAACCCACTTGGACTTCTGAGGTACTTGTAATTTACATCCCAAAGTCAAGGATGAGAAGTCAACATTTTAGTCCAAAATGTGTAATTTGACGGAAACACTTAAAACACAGAGTCATGGTATTATTTGAATGTGGAGCATTTGTTATCCCCAAGGTAATTTCAAATTTCAAGGTTGAGGGCCTAATGCTATAACCGGGGAAAAAGAAACAGATAATGTGTCACACACCAACAGTAGTATCTTTCATGGGGGGGGGGGGGGGGGGGGTGTACCTTCACCTTTTGTTTATGTAGCACGTACACATGTTTTTCCGATGTCATATGGTGTCATTCTCAAACACAACACAAATATGGAATGGAGTGCTTATAATACTGAACCGTCCTGGTGAACATGCAGCTGGTATCAACTAACTTTTTAAACTTGCCTAAATGCAAATGTGGACCAAAAGTCACCATCAACTTGGGAATAGATAATCGACAGCAAGCTTACAACAGGTTAAGGTCGTTTCAATGCATGTACTGACAGGTGTGAAGTTTTAGACTTTCACTTATACTTGGTCCCAGCAATGTAATGTGAGGTGTGCAGTTCATTTTCTCACTGCCTCTCCTTCCCAAAAAACTTAGTTTGATACCCGTTTCAAGACTAGGTTCACCAACAATATGTACATATATTAGATGACAGTAAAGTCTGAATTTGTCCCTTCACAATCTTTATGTTTACTAGGTCACAGCAATCAGTATAAGATGAGGTAACCAGATAATTTCCTCAGCTTCTCCTTCCCAGAAACTTCTGACAATATCCAGCACCAATAAAAAAAAACTGAATCCCTCTACTGCTAGAAAGGAATCGTGAAACACAGTAGTTAGTATGCTTTCCTACCAGACTGGTGGTCAAGGGATAGAATTTGCATTGAGGCAGATGTTTACAATGGGCACAGGATCCCAGGACAACCCAGCCTAAAATTGGTCATGGGAAATGATCTCCCTAGGCACTGGATTAGAGTATGTTGACAATGAAATACCCAAACCCTGTTTGGAAACATTACAGATCTAGGCCTGATACAGCCATTTCATATGTGCTGCTATGAACTATGACTTTGTTACTTTCTAATATACCACTCTGCAGATGTGAAGTTTCAGAACAAGTCTTGCACACCATCCAGTTGTCTTGGCTTGGAGAGGGGAAGCAAGCTCTGTAATACAGTCCCCATTAAGATGGTACTTTAGTACCAAGTCAGTAGAAATGTATCTCTCACTCCGATAGATGCAAGCCCTTTTCAGGAATTAAATTACGTGACATCAATGCATCAGACTTAAGAGTTAAATCTCAGTCTCCTGTAGATTCCCAACAAAAAAGTTAGTTGCATATCCCTTACAGGACTCACAGTCAACACCAGCATTGTTTGCTGTTGTGATCTCTTGGTAAGTTAACGTTCAGCAGTTTGCCATTGCTTTCTGAACAACCGGCACCCATACCATTCCGTAAAAAACCAACACAAGGCGGTCTACTGCCAAATCGCCCGCAGCTGTGTTTTGGAAACAGGTATGCAGGGTTATGGATTGTGTCCGTAACCCTTTAGCCACGGAGATTCCCAACAAACCAACAGAAAATCTGTCATCAAACCGTAATTTTGTCACATTTAAGAATAGTACATGGCAGCTATGTCACATTAAAGAACAGAATAAATCCAACTTAAGCAAATCAACAAATCTGATTACTGACCCAGTAACCAAACATTATAGGCACTGTCGACAGAACTTGAACATCAACTCCTGAAAAGTCAACAACAGCAACACTTGAAATATTTTTAAAATATGTAATATTTGATCGGTTTGTAAACAAATGTACAAGTTCCCAGTATTTGAGGATGATGTGTTCTAGGCAAACATGATGTGGTTGAAACTTACATAATTTTTATTGCATTCTGTCCTGGTCACAATTTGGCAACATTTCATTTACAGTTATAGATAAAATGTGTAAGGCTTTGTAAAAAAAACTAACACTGCACACTTTAAAAAAAAAAAAAATTAGATTTAGAAATATCATCAGCAGAGTTGATCCAGAACACAAAGGACCAAGATCTGTGCAGAGGCATGACAGCTTATGCCACTTGGCAGGATACATGATCCCGGGAAGGCAATCCCGGTCAACAAATGCCTGTCAAAGTCGGGTGTATTGCCCTAAGGGCGCATAACCTGACACACTGCAATTACATCTGAAAAAACACTCTGGATAAATGCAGAAGAAGAAAGGATACATGATGATGATGATGAATTCTCTCAATTGTCAGTACAATATCAGTTGATGTAAAAGGATGCCCGCTGCTGGTTTGATCTGTCACACCAACTTGTAATGTAAAAGTAAAGGACTCTTTTATATGCCCTGAGGCCTAATGGGTAAATGGTGTTAGCCCTATATTTTACTGACCAATCGGCACTCAGCGGGTGATGCGGTGAATTATACACCAGCCGTCTTTACTTCCCAGGACATGCCTTGATGCTCATCTTAGGCTAGTCGACCTGGGAACTCAGGTCAATTTTAAAAATGCCACCTCAGTAAGGTTTTGGACACATGACCACTGGGTTAGCAGGCAAGCATGCTAGATGTTCGTCACTCTGCTACCGCAGCTCCTCACACTAACTTGACAGGCACTAAATTCACAATAGCATGCTTCACATGCTGCACAGTCATGTTTGGGGCCATGCAGAGTTTACAATCCATGAATAATTTGAACTGGTGCTGTGACTTTTGACCACAGAAACCAAATTACTTCTTATGTCCACTCTAACAGTGCAGTAGTCATTGCTGAACGTGGTTCAGAAAAATGGTGGAATTACAGTTTGATTTGTAAGTAGAAAGTCAGTAAAGGGCACTTTTACATGCATTAAAGCGTATTGGGCATACGGTGCTAGACTCGTATATTGGGCATATGGTGCTAGACCTATATATCTATAAACCAGCTGGCACTCTGTGAGTGATATGCCACCTTTATTTCCCAAGACATTCTTTGTACCCATTTTAGACTAGGAGCTCAGATCAATATATGTCCCCTTTATGCCATGTGGCCAGGTCTACCAGTTATTTACTTCATTTTCCTATTTTACTTCTTCATCAAATTGCCACTTATCACTGAGTTTTCACGTTTATTTCTTATCATAACATGCCAACAATTTACAGCCCGTTCAGCGGGCCGAACCGTTCAAGAATCCAGTGGTGCCCACTCTATGACCACGAGCAGCATGACGATGGAGGTGATGGCAGTTACACAGGCTTTCATATGGCTGGAATCACAGCATTATACCAACGTGTGTGTACTAAGTGATTCAATGAGCATGATTCAGAAGGTCGAAGCTGGATCTGTACGTAGACAGTGGACTGAGTCGCTGCGGAAGTCTGTTGTCCGCAAAGTCACCTTCATCTTCGTCCCGGGACATGCGGGAGTCGAGGGAAATGAACGAGCTGATAAATTGGCTGGCTCTGCACCCCCTGTAGATGGCCAGCCCATGGATCGTGCCGATGTTATTAACGCCCTTAAAGATATGGCGAGAACAGAGGATTTTGACGCCAGCGATTCCACATCGCTTTCCAGGATGAAAGACCTGGGAGTAAGAATCGGCACAGCCAGACGCGAGAGGTACATCGGGAAAACAAAGCGCCTCGTCAACCAACATAGAACTGGCACTATTAGCCACCGGACGCTGATGCATATGCTGGGGGGAGGATCTGAGCACCTATGGACATGTCCGGAGTGCAACGAAGATACCCCAACTGATAACTAACTAACTAACTAACTAACATGCCAACAAAATCATGGCTCTCTATCTAATTTCTCTAATCAATTTACAGTTTTCATTTGTTTCTTGAATGACTGCCTTATCTGTTTTCTTGGAAACATTAGAAATTAAATAAATTTATTTAAACAACTTTTAGTAACTGTCTATATTAACTTGCATTGGGTTTTGTTAACAAAATACTGGAAATGTAGCTCTCAATACTGGTGTGTTAATATGTTACTGTAGGTGTTTCTTCTTCTTCTTCCAAAATGTTTGTTTTGGATGTAATTGCATTGTGCCTGTTTACAGCAGAGCTACGATATTTGTGACTTTAGGCCAACACACTCAACTTCTTCAGGCATTTGTTGACTGCGTTAATCCTCCAGGATACTTTGGTTGTTTAATACGTAATACAGAAACAAATCCTACATAGAACCTGTTTTGCTGTATGACAGTGTATCTTGGGATATAAATGAACAAATTAGGAAGAACTTGGAAGCAACAGATATGTGGTTCCTCAGACAAATGTTGTGAATTCCTTGGACTGCCAGAGTAATTAAGATTGCCTGAAAGAGGCTAATGAAACTAGAACATTACATTAAATAATAAGAATGAGACAAATAACTTTCTTTGGTCATGTGATGAGAAAAGGGGCATTGAAGAACATCGTGACAACTAGAAAGATCAAGGGGAAGAGAGGCAATGGCAGACCAAGAGAAATGATGCTGGATAGACTGAGATGGTCGCATGGAGGAATGTCATCAACAGAGTTGATTCAGAACACCAAAGACAGAGATCTGTAGAGAGACGCTTATGCCAACTGACAAGGCAATTGTCAATGATGAGAAACAAATGGTTACAAAAATAGTTAAAGGTGTGCAGTTTAAATCCATACAACAGGTCTCTTGTTTTGCTCCTTCAGGGATCAGCATTTACTTTGCATCTACTCATCTCTAGCCGTGTACAAGATGATGAGCCTGGGTGTGTTTTATATCTTCCACCCTCAAACTTCTTTTGCAGGGTTGTTCCAGTGAGCACGATTTCCATTCTCTGCTTGGAAAATTCTGGCCAGTTTCCTAGGATAGGTGCAAGTGGCACTCTCTCTCTTAGGCCCATTAGGTGATGACCACAGGGTTCAAATTTTGATGTACAGTGTTTAGTATTTCACTAATTTGCAATCAACTGCAATCCTGTAATTTGTAAATTACACTTACTTGTTATTCTGGCTCTACGCTACTAAAGTAAAGACAGCCTGTTAGCAAACAGGAAATTGAAATGTAAGTAAAGCAAGCAAAGGACCCCATTTTTACCATGCGTAGGGGCAAAGTGGTCTCCCTGGCGAAGGGGTTAACGACTTTCTCCGTAATCCTGTATATCCATGTCTGTAACGCAGCTGCGCAAGATTTGGTAGCGGTTCACGTCACGTTGGTTACTTACGGGATATATGAGCTGGTCGCTCAGAAAGCAATGGTCTACTACTGAGCATAATCTTGCCAAGACATCAACAGCAGCTGAAAAATGCTGGTGCTGACTGCAATGTCCTGTAAAGGACATGCGGGGAAAAAATAGGGGCATAGTGGGCATATGGTGCTAGCTCCATATTTGTACAGACCAACAGGCATTTGATGGTTGATGTCATCAATATAAGTGGCATTTGATGGGTGATGTAATCAATATAAGTGGCATTTGATAGGTGAAGTAATCAATATAAATGCTATTTGATGGGTGATGTCATCAATATAACTGGCATTTGATGGTTGATGTCATCAATATAAGTGGCATTTGATGGGTGATGTAATCAATATAAGTGGCATTTGACGGGTGATGTCATCAACATAACTGCTATTTGATGGGTGATGTCATCAATATAACTGGCATTTGATGGGTGATGTCATCAATATAAGTGGCATCTGATGGGTGATGTCATCAATATAAGTGGCATTTGATGGGTGATGTAATCAACATAAGTGGCATTTGATGGGGGATGTAATCAACATAAGTGGCATTTGATGGGTGATGTAATCAATATAACTGGCATTTAATGAGTGATGTAATCAATATCAATGACCAAGTACTACAGGAGAGAAATTAAAATTGTAAATTGATTAGAGAAATTAGATGTAGACAGTCAAAATTTTTTGGACATGTTATGAGAAGAAATGGATTGGAGAACTTAGTGACAACTGGCAAGATCGAAGGGAACAGACCAAGAGGAAGACTGAGAGGAAAATACCTGGATGGCTTGGCCACATGGCATGGACAAGACAGGAACACTGAGCTGATCCACGACGCTGGTGATCGAGTGAAATGGCGAGTCATGACTGCCCACGCTTTCGGGCATGGCACATGACTGACTGATTGTAATCAATATAACTGGCATTTGATGGGTGATGTAATCAATATAACTGGCATTTGATGGGTGATGTAATCAATATAAAGCTAGCCCCATATTTGTACAGACCAACAGGCATTTGATGGGTGATGTCATGAATATAAAGCCAGCTGCCTTTACTTCCTAGGACATCTCCTGGTACCAGTCATAGGCTGGGTCCACCTGAAAGCCAGATTTAAAAATACACCCTGATGCAAATTCAAACCTATGATCGCAGTGCAGGCAGGCAGGCATGCTAGCCACTGCATTAATGAGCCTTCCAAAAGTGGAGTGCCAAGGGTTTCAAGTTGACAAGGTCATCGTCTTTCAGATCAGTAGTTAGGAACCTACTTTACCATTTAGTGTGTGTAGAATGATGCGGTGACTTTAACATATCTACAAGTTGTGAAAGACACTATTTAAACATTTTCATAACTGAGAAGCTCTAGTGCTGGTAACAGTTACTGAACATTCTACCTGTGGCATCCATTTCCTTCAGACGAGCCTCGGGCGACCAGCAGTTTTCTTCAATCTCTCTGAATAATTTACCATCTTTCATCATCTTTGCCTTGCCAGCACAATGATGGTGTAGTTGGACCCATCCACCATATCCATACCTCTGAAATATTTTTGTTTTCATTATAAGGGTAGCTGAAGCAACAATATAAACTGTAAAAAAGACAATAATATAAACTTTGTCTTATCGGTCACATTTGCTACCGCCTTGGGTTGTAGTTATTATGCCTTTTTGAAGCACAATGTAACAAACTATCGTCTGTCAAGATGGCAATGTGCCAATGAATGAATGAATGAATGAATGAATGAATGAATATAAACTTTTAAAAACCAATATAAACTGTAAACAAGACAATAATATAAACTTTTTAAAACTAATATAAACTGTAAAAACAATATAAAATGTTTTTAAAAAAAACAAAAACAATATAAACTGTAAAATAATATAAAATGTTACAGCACACTTCTAATGAATGGGGGGGGGGGGGGGGGGTTTCCCCATGGCGAAGTGGTTAAGCCACCTACTGTTTGGAAGGTTTTAGGTTCACTTCCAGACCCTGTCATTCGGCTCATGAGTGTAATTTTATTGGAGACTCCCAGGGGTTGTCACTGGAGCTATGTAGTTCGTGCAGAGCTTTCGGCAGGCCACCCTGCAGCAAGAGATCTAGCCATATAGGATCAAACCCGGAGCAATGAAGTCAATCCTCTTTAATGAATATACTGAAAGTGAAAAGCCAACTAGAACCACAAATTATGAGTAGACTAATGGATTTGGATGACAAACATTCTTGAATAAGGGGAGAAAACTTGGGGGCCCCATGTTTAGTTTAGTCGATGGATCAACATCACGGCACACGGGTGCAACCCATAAGTGCTCCATTCTCCTCCTAACTTAGAAAAGTATTTCTCAGAGACCCATGTAAACTTAGTAGACAAAAGAAATGATTTGATGGTTGGAAACTGAAAATAAGAGGTTAAATAAAATAGACTGCTGCACTGGATTAATTTCAGAATTATTAAATCTACTCACAAAAAGAATATTTACTACATTTGTTATTCTGAGATACGCATTACATGCATTTGGATCCTTGTCAATACAACGGGGATAGCTGTGGCAGTGCAGTGATGATACCAGCCTGATGGCCAGCTGGCCAAGTGTTCAAAACCCCATTGAGACAAATGTGTTAAAGTGATCTGCTTTCATTTTCAGAAATATTGAAAATATGGAAGGAATCAACATTGGGGGACGTTGCATCAATAACATTAGATATGCAGATGATACAGTCTTGATTGCAGACAATGAACAGGACCTGCAAAATTTAGTAGATGCGGTTGTTACACACAGTGAACAACAAGGGTTAGAATTAAATTGTAAAAAGACTTCTTCAACAAGTGAATAGGTACAATTATCTCGGAACAGTAATAACATCTGATGGGAGATGCCTTGAAGAGATTAGAACAAGAATCGCCATGGCAAAAGTAGCCTTTAGCAAGATGAAAAACATACTGACCAATAAAAAGATGTCAATTGAAACGAGAAAAAGAGTGTTGAGATGCTACATAGAACCTGTACTTTTATATGGATGTGAAGCTTGGACAATAAGCAGCCAGGCTGAAAAACATCTGATGGCTGTAGAAATGTGGTTTCTGAGGAAAATGCAAAGAATACCATGGACAGCCAGAAAGACCAATGAACAAGTCCTTCAAGAAACAAATGAAGATCGTAAACTGATCAGAGACATTAGACGTAGACAGTCACAATTTTTAGGGCATGTTATGAGAAGAAATGATTTGGAGAACTTGGTGACAACTGGTAAGATCGAGGGGAACAGACCAAGGGGAAGACCTAGAAACAAGTATCTGGATGGCTTGGCCTTGTGGCATGGTCGAGACAGAAACACGGAACTGATCCACGACTCTGTTGATCGAGTGAGATGGCAGAACATGACCGCCCACGCTTACCGGCATGGCACATGATGGATGGATGGATGGATCTGCTTTCCCAGGTCAGTCCTACCTAAAATGTTTTCTTTCTTCAATATCACGACACTCAAATATGAATATCTCCGCTTAGAATTTACATCCAGGCATCATTGATGTACCATTGGATTTGACTTTTCAAGGCCTATCTAACTGTGGTGGTCTCGTTAGTATAAAACCCCATTTGAAAAACATGATCAAAGTATCTAAATAACTGATAATGACTTGAAACAATTGGTGGCTATTTTGAATCTCTTAATCTGGTCTGAACATTTAATATTAATTAACAATATGACTTTTATGTTTGGTTTATTGGCCTGCACTAAACTAATACATGGTTCATTCAATTATTAATTAATATATCATGGATTAATGGCTTGAAACATTAATTGTGGCATTTTTAACCGCTTAATCTGGTCTAAACATTTAAGATTACATCCACTATATGATTTTTATGTTCCGCTAATTAATCTCCAAATTGAAAACCTTGGTTTTCAAGGCACTTGGGTTTTTTAAACATAATATAATATAATTCTATTTATATTAATCAATAACAATTGTTAATATTAATGTAGTTAAATGACTCAATATTTCAAAAATTATTGTTTACTTAATTAGGTCTCACTGTCAAGAGCCAGAACATATTGATATATGGTTGCTAAAGGTTAAGGGTCTGTGTTCACAAATAACAAAGTTAAATCCACGTGAGTGTTAAAAAAAAGTTATTTATGTCTTCTTCTTCTTTCGTTCGCTTGAAATATGTCTATAACTGCAGTGTTGTCTCTTGTATGAATCTAACAGTCTTTTTTAGTTCACTCAGCGATCCATAGAGTTTATCTTCCACTGTTGTCTCTCTAGGCCAGAAGATTTGCCTGGATATGTTGTAGTTTGGGCAGTCCTGGAGTATGTGCTCTGCTGTCTGCGACGCCAATCCACATGTGCACATGGCTGAGTCACCAATCTTGAATTTTGTATACATGTGGTTGCGTAATCTATTTTACCCTGTTCTGATGTGCAGAAGAATGACCTGTTCTAGTCTGTCCATAACGTGGTAGCCGTCTTGAATAGGGTTTGGTGGCCTTATGACTGATTTTATCATTCTTTTCCTTTGGTGGAATGTAATGGGCACATCTGGCATCAGACTGTTCTTCTTTTGCTCCTTCCTTAGCCAATCGATCAGCTCTGTCCTTTTATTTATGTGTTAGGCCACATGTTATCCAAATCCTCTTACTCTCCTTTACTCTTTGTTCATATTATTTTTATTAATTAATTAAATGATGTAACTTAACTGACACACAAACATTAACTTATCAATAATGTATTAATGATTAATGTCAATATCGTCTTAGAATTGACCTTCTAACTAATCTATAATTTTATAAACTACAGACTTGAATAGGTACCGTTGGATTTGACTTTTCAAGAGGTATCCGACTATGCAACTTGCATAATTAAAAAGCAATTTAGAAAATGTTACTAAGATGGCTAAGCTAAATTAAACGCTGTACACTGTTGTACTGTAGAATATATTTTCTTTTCTTTAGTAACGGACTGTAACTGTAACGTAATCGTAATTCATTGTAATTATTTAATAAATTAATTGTACCAACCACTTATTAATTTATTTAGACACAGAGCTGATTGTATTGATATTTTCTTTATTTTAAACATAGATCTCAGTATACCTCTTTCAAATCGGGCCAGTTTTCTGGTAAGATGTGAGTGTGCAAGTCGATCTTCATGTTGACGTCAAGAATGTACACCTAAGCGTGTGTTGACTGTTGATGAAAACAGAACCATTGTTTACCACGACCACACTGGCCTGGCTTATCTGCAAGCGCCGCCTATGACCTTTTTATCCACCAATCAAATCGAGTCTCGGGCGATTGTCCGGGTCAACTCATTCAAAGTATTACTCCATAGTTGCCATTCTAGATATTTTATATCCAGATCTAGAGGTTTTTGCCGGCGTCTGGATACCGTTTTCTGACGTTTGAATCTCTCATCTCATCTCATCTCATCATGTTCCTCTTGTACCTTGCGGTGTCGAGGTGAAGTATAAACTTCGTGAGAGTGCCCGGTTATGGGCTTCGTATATCGACATTCCCATGGATTCTGTTATTCCCTCCGTCCAGCGTTTACGTGGTCGGCCTCTTCCTCTGTTTCCATCTGGTCTGTACGTCATTGCCTGTTGTGGCATGCTGTTGACTGGTAGCCTACTTGCATGGCCAAACCATTTGACTTGCTGCTTTCTAATAAAATCTAGAGCAGCTTTAACCCCCACTTTAGTCCTGATTTCTTCATTTCTGATCTTATCTCTTCTTGATACGTTGAGTATTCTTCTCAGGAACCTCATTTCTGTTGTTGTGATTTTTCTTTTCTCTTTTTCTGTCATTGTCCAGGTTTGGCATTGGTAGCACAGAGTTGGTAGGAAGATTGTGTTGTAAAGTGCTTTCTTAGTAGTTATTGATACATGTTTGTTCTTTAGTATTGGTGCCATTTGTCCAATGAGTTGATTTGCCTTATTGCACCTATTTTCGATCTCGTCTTCTGATCTGCCATTTGATGATATTATACTTCCTAGGTACTTGAAGCTCTTTACTTGTTTCAAGGGATGTTCGTTTAGGTGAATTGTTGCTGTTTGTTCTTCTTTAGTTATAGTCATTACCTCTGTTTTGCTTGTGCTAATTTTCATGTTATGTTCCCTACACATTTCGTTTAGACTATTCATGTGGTCTTGTAATTCAGCTTCTGATTTTGCTATTAGTGCTTGGTCGTCCGCAAACAGGAGTTCTCTAATGGTTAGATTTGCAGATGGTTCTTCTTCTGTGTTCTCGTCATGCGGTATTCTTGCTGTCTCTGCTTGGCTGGTTTCTTTACATATGTTGTCTATATATGTTATGAACAAGAGAGGGGACAGGACACAACCTTGTCGTACTCCAGATCTTATGGTGAAGGGTTCTGAGTGTCCTCCAGTTGCTCTCACTATGCATTCACTGTTGTCGTATAAACTTCTACATAGGTTTGTTAGATGTGTACTCACTCCATATTGTTTAAGGATTTCCCACAGCTTGTTTCTATCTACCCTATCAAATGCCTTTTCTTGGTCAACAAAGGCTAAGTAGAGTGTTTCATTGAATTCAATTGATTTTTCTATAAGTTGTCTAAGAGCAAAAATGGCGTCTGTGCATCCTTTGTTTTTCCTAAATCCAAGCTGCGTTTCGCTTAGCTGGGGTTCTAAAGTAGTTCGTAATCTTTTTTCAAGAATTTTGCAAAATATTTTCCCAGTATGACTCAACAGTGAAATGCCTCTGTATTGTGTGCAATCTCTTTTGCTGCCTTTGTTTTTCCAAATTGGGATAATTATGGCGTTTCCCCAGTCTCGTGGTGTCTGTTGTTCTACCCAAACATGGTTGAATAGTCTATGTAGCCAAGCTGTTCCTACTTCCCTTGCTGCTTTAATTAGTTCATTTGGTATTTCATCCTGTCCTGGTGATTTGTTCAATGGGGCTAATCTGATGGCTTCTATAATTTCTTCTTTTAGTATGTCTGGTTCTAGTTCCTCGGTGACATCTGTGTAGGTCTCTTGAATTCCTGTGACATCTGATGGGATGTTGAGAAGTTGTTCGAAATACTGCTTCCATCTTATTAGGATGTGTTTTTGTTCACTTATTGGTTCTCCATTTTCGCTGTTAATTATTTCAGTTGGGTCAAAGGGTACTCCTCTGGTTCGCATTGCACTTATCTTTTTGTAGAAGTTTCTGGTTGCCTCCTTGTAGTTTTTATTTAGGGTTTCTCCATACTCTTCCCAGTCTTTCTGTTTTTCCCTCTTTACTATTCTACTCACATGTCTTCTCGATATTCTGTATTCTATGAGATCACATTCCTGTTTGCTCTTCAACCACTTTTTATATTTTTCCTTTTTTTCTTTTACCGCTTTCTTTACTTCTGCGTTCCACCAACTTGTTATTTTCTTTATCCGTGTTTTGCATTTTTTCGTGGTTCCGCATGTTATTTTTGCAGTATTTAAAACGCTTGATTTGAACGTCTCCCATTCTTCTTCCACTGTTTTTCTTTCCGTAGGTAATTTTACAAAGAGTTCAGTTAGTTCTTTCTCATAATTTTCCCTTACTGCCTCGTCTTTAAGGTTTTTTAAGTTTACTGATTCACATGGCATGTATTTTCCTGCTTTTTGTTTTCTTCTTCTAATGGTTCTTATTGTGGCAACGACTGCTTTATGATCTGTGTTTATACTGAAATTGGGCACTGCTCTTGCATCTAATATATTTCTCTTTCTGTTATTTCTTGTTAATATAAAATCAATTTGGCTTTTAGTATCTAGATTGTTCCATTTATACCAGGTGTATACTTGCGAATCTTTATGTTTATAGAATGTGTTTGTTATATAGAGATCGTGTTGGCTGCAAAGCTCTATCAGTCTACTTCCGTTATCATTCCTTTCATTTTGCTGATCTCCAAATGCTCCCAGGTGTTTTTCTATGCCCCCTCTGTTATGTCCTAGTCTTGCATTGAAGTCTCCCATAACTATGATGTTGTCCTGCCTATCTATTTTATTTAGCACGTCATGTATGTCTTCGTAGAAGTCCTCACATTCTTGCTCATTATTGTTTGCATTACATGGTGCGTATATCTGTACATATGTTGTGATTGTTTGTTCTTTTATTCTCACTGTTATGATTCTTTCTGATATATATTTTATTTCTAGTATTGCTCTTGCTAGCTGTGGTTCGATGACTATTCCCACACCGTGTCTTGCCCTTTCTTGCTGTTCTACTCCAGAGTAAACAAACGTGTAACTGCGGTGGAGCTCCTTGCATCCTTTCCCTTTTGTTCTGGTGTCCGCTATTCCCATCAGACCAATATTCCTCTTCTCCATTGTTTCTATAAGCTCTTCTTCTTTACTATTGAAACCACAGACGTTCATTGTGCCTATTTTTTGAATCGCTGATCTATCTCGTAGTCCGTTAACATTGCCGGGTCGATAGCCGTTTGGGTCAGTCCGTTTATACTTCTTAGTTTTTCTACGAGCAGTATGAAGATCCCCTGCCGGCTTGCTAGGCCAGTCGCAGGTTTAGGACACTAATCTGACCACAGGGAGTCCATCCCCTATGGCGAGCCATAGCCCCGTTAGCCCATGACCTCGCGGTCATGGTTGCCCGGTCTGCACCACGTGGAGGTGGGGGTTGACTTGTGTAGTCTGCGGGTCATCGGCAGGCTACTAATTTTCGCTCTTCACCCCTCCTGGGAGAGGCTAGCCGATCCTAACCCTGCTGGCTGCAGGGCCAGGCGCATTCCACACCTTACAGACGTTTGAATGCTGGATGCAATTCTAGATACTTTCCATTTGGAGTCGGATATTTTGAATACTTTCTAGATATTACTTTTCTTTCGGTGCATTTACCCATTTTATGTTTGGTCTGAATGGTCCTTCGTCTAAGGAGACGAAGCCTTGTTACAAACCTTTGAGAACAAAATTTTAAGACGCATCTTTGGACCCATTAGGGATACACAAAGTGGAGAGTGGAAAAGAAGAACAAAGACATTTATGATCTGTTTAAGTCCCCGCTAATCACTGGTATCATGAAGGCTAATAGACTACACTGGCTGGGGCATATAGAAAGAATGGAAGATAATAGGGAAACAAAACTCGCTTACACTCAGGAAATAAATGACCGTAGACCCCGAGGTAGACCAAGAAGGCGGTGGAGAGATAATACATGTACAGACCTACAAGCACTTGGAATCAACGACTGGCAAGAGAAGGTCCACCAGAGAGACGAATGGAGACGGATTGTATTTGCAGCAAAGAACCTCAATGGCTCGAAACGCTGAAGAAGAAGAAGAAGAAGGAGAAGAAGTTTGGTCTGGACGCGCGTAAATTATGGTAACTGCCATTATTTAAACTTTGAACTGACTTGGGTCAACGCTCAACAATCTGGCAACCCCCGGTAACGAGTAAAAGGGCGCATAAATTATAATAACATTATTTGAACTGTAAATTCACCGTGTTGCGAATTATTGCTGTGATGCCGACTTTGTGATTCTTTTTCATGTGATATTTTTATAATTGTTCACCTTCATATGTGTCTTCCACTTTGAACAAATCTTTCAAAAAGCCAAAAGTAAAGCAATATGAACAAACATTTCGGAAAGAGTGGCTGCAGGATGACGTAATTAAAGATTGGGTGATGTCAATTCATGGAGATGCGACTAAAGCTCGTTGTAAGTACTGCAAGTGCGAAATGAAAGCGAAAATACAAGACTTGAAGAAACATGCAGAGACTAAAAAACATAAAAATGCAGTGCCATTTAGGGATATGCCACCGTTGACATCTGTTTTCAGAACTACACAGAGTAATGAATCATCAAAAGTTGAAGGATCTGTCGCATTATTTTTAATTTTTCATTGTGCAATCGTGAACTGTGACCAGCCATTTGATTGATTTGTTTAAAAACATGATTTCTGACAGTAAAGTGCTAAAGGACGTGAAAATGCACCGCAGCAAGTGTACAAATATGATTAGAAGTACTTTGTTTTCGCACTTTGAAGAAGATTTGATCAGTGACATTTCTACAAACAAATATAGTTTATTATTAGACGAATCGAATGACATTTCGGTTCTGAAAGTGCTTGGTGTATGTATTATATATTATAGAAGCAGCAAAGACAAAATAGTTTCTACATTTCTTGGACTAATTCACTTGGAAGAGTATGATGCAGAAAGTATAGTTCAGGCACTAAAGAAACTTTTGGTCAGTAAATATTTAAACTTGAAGAATTTGGCTGCAACTGGAACCGATAATGCATCGGTAATGGTTGGTATCAACCATGGCGTTTATGCAAAATTGAAGGAAGATATCCCATCTTTAATCCTCATAAAATGTGCTTGTAATTCCTTTCAGCTAGCATTATCACATGCCTCATCAGAATGTTTACCAAGGAATTTGGAATTCCTATTGCTGAAACACATAACTGGTTCTCCAAATCATCTGTCAGACAACAGCAATATAATAATTTATATAAAGCATTAAATGATAGTTCCTCACCACTGAAAATTGTATCATATTGCAAAACTAGATGGTTATCAATTCAACCAGCTGTTGAAGTAATTGTGAACCAATGATTGGAGTTGAAGACACACTTCGAAATAACAAGACAAAGTGAAAAGTGCTACACAGCTGAAATACTATATGGAATGTATAGTGATGAAAAAATTTGGCATTCCTTCTCTTTTTACAACCCATTTTAAGTGAAGTGCAAAAAGTTAATAAACTATTTGAATCTCAAAATGTTGATAAAGTTATATTACTTGACGGCCTCACTTTGTAAAAGACTTATATTGCCAACTTGTAAACTGACTTGTTCACTTGCACTATAGAGAACTATTTGGCTAAGCCATGCCTGGGATACCAAATCGAGTCAAAAATTGATGGTTTAAAAACAAAAGGACTGTTAACAGAAAATGAAGAGAATATCTTAAGAAAGCGCTGTCAAGATTTTCTTCTCTCATTATTCAAGCAATTGAAGCAGAGGCTTCCTGAAAATTTAGATGTATTGAAAAATATTTCACTCTTTTCTGTTAACAACATACTTCAGCCAGTAAAGGACATACCTAAATATTGTCAAGTTATGAAATTTTTAGGGGCTACTGATAATAGTGTGGCGGAAGCAGAATATCAGTTAACCAAAATAATTTTGGTTGACTGGAGAAACAAAACAGAAACTGAAGCCTTTTGGAGTGAAGTAAGACAATTTAAAGATGCCTCAGTTAACAGTCCATTCTGTGAGCTCTTTGAATGTGCGATGTCTGCCATGATACTACCCCATTCAAATGCTGATGTGGAAAGAGTTTTCAGTGCTATGAATTATACAAAATGTAAACTAAGAAATAGGATGAAACTTGACCTCTTAAATGCTATCTTGACAATAAGATTTGGCCTGATGAGAGCAGGAAAATGCTGTTCAACATATCAGCTCCCTGACCGCGTATTAAAAGAAATTGGAACAGCTAAAGCATACCAGAGTCATTTTGAATCTGAAGCTTCAACTTCATCATCCAAGCAAAGTGCATCTTGTGAGACAGACATCAGTGAAGATGAAGACATGATTCTTTAGGGTAAGTCACATAATGTTTTTTTAAATGTTACATACCTCTTACAGGATGTTGCAGTCAACATTAGCATTTTTCAGCTGCTGTTGATGTACTAGGCAAGATTACGCTCAGTAGTTTGCCATTGCTTTCTGAGCGACCGGCTCACATACCCCCGTAAGTTGCCAGAGCGGCTCGAACCGCTGCCGGTTCGGGCGCAGCTGCCTTACTCACGAGAATATGCGGGGTTACGGCGAAAGCCGTAAACTTCTTCGCCAGGGAGACCGACAGTCACATAAATACGTATGTAATTTCCTTCTTTATCAATCTGGATATTTTTCCTAGATACTTTCCAACGAAATCTATATATTTATGGATGTTGTTTGGGCCGTTTCTAAATATTTTTTGTCCAAAAAAAAAGTGGTAATCCTGAACTGTATTACCTGTATCCTGTCGAAAGTTCCCCTACGTCTGCTTTCACTTCTTTGTACACCTTCAGGCGGCACCGATTATGGCGAATCTATTTTCACAGAAAAGAAACACAACAAGGGTCCCAATTATAACTAATTGATAAATCGACAATTAAATGGTGCATGAATACGTTTTTTCTAGATAATGGACAGCACGAGGTTGTTAGTTATGTCTCTAAAGATTGTCCTACAGACATGAATCAGATACCATTGGATTTGATTTTATTTTTCAAGAGGTATCCAACTATGCAGGTTGTATAATTAAAAAGCAATTTAGAAAATGTTACTAAAATGAAAATGGTCAAATTAAACACTGTACTGTAGTATTACTTATTCTAGTAGTTATTAGTAAATAAGTAATGTCCGAATGCAAGAATCTCCAAGGCCAGTGTGGCCTTTGGCAGAAGACTATACAAGAATGTGTGTGACAGAACTGGAATAAGCCTGCAAACAAAGCTGAAAGTCTACAAAGCAGTTGTATTATTCGCAATGCTAGCTACATGCTTGTGAAACATGGACCGTTTACCAGCGACACGCTAGGAAATTAAACCACTTCCACACACAGTCTGCCTTAGGAAGCTATTAAAGATTAAATGGCAAGACACAAGATCCCAGACATTGAAGTCCTAGAAAGCGTGTCCATGCCCAGTATCCACACTATATTAATGAAGAATCAGATTCGCTGGGCTGGTCACTTGACTCGCATGCCAGATCACAGGCTCCCTAAACGATTTTTTTTAAACGCTCCCAAGGCGGTCAGAGGAAACGCTTTAAAGACACTGAAGATCTCACTAAAAGCTTTTGGAATTCATCACGACACTAGGGAGACTGCTGCCAAAGACCGAAATTCCTGGCGTACATCATTACGCAAGGGTGCAGTCACTTGTGAAGCAAACAGAACTGCAAGAGCTGTGGAAAAAATAAGGCTGGGCAGAAAAACCACTGCAGGAGATCCTCCTCCTGGAACGTCAAGCATTCTTTGCCCTCATTGTCAAACAACATTTAGAGCCAAAATAGGCCTTGCCAGCCATCTTAGAACTCACGGCTCCATACTTTTAACCCCACTGAATGAATTGAATGGTCATCATCATTCTTGATTGACAAACAATAAAGATTGTCCTCAAATTGAGACTAAAGTAATGACCTCTGTTCTGCACACACATAATGTTTAGAAGTCGTGTTACCAATTCCGCAGTTCATGCATCGGTCCTGTCTCTAGTCTACCGAACAAGTGGTACTTCGGCCTATATGCTGTTGGTATTTCCCATGGTCATATAATGGGAAGATAAGCATTGGAAAACATCGTGACGACTGAAAAATCATCGATGGAAGAGGCAGATGGGGAGAGGTGATAGATGGACTGAGACGGTGGTCTTTGGGAGTTAACTCGTCAGCACAGTTAAACCTGAACTGTAAGGATTGAGATCTGTGGAGAGACGTGTTCGCCTACGTCACTTGGCAGAGCACGTGATGACGACGATAATGATGACAATGTTCCGTGTGGAGTCTAAATATTATTAGTTTTTCAGTTCCATGGAACTGGTAATACGCATCACCTTTCCGGTGGCCTGGACGCTATGATTCTCACCTGGTTCTATAAGTGTTTCTTAGAAACTTATATGGTTATGGTTTCACCATAGGCTATGTCTATCTATATCAGGCCTGGGTAGTCTTTGCAATGTGAGGGAATCTATTGTATAACAATCCTTTTTGATTGCTGCCGTAGGCCATGAAGTGCTGCTCTTAGGTTTGCTAGTTCTGCAGTTTTTACTCTAGTGTTGAGACAACTTACTTCGCGTCATTAAAAAGGGCTGTGTGTTTATCTTTATATTTCTGTCGATAACATTTCTGCTGCAGTTTTCAAGGTCTTAACCTTGTTTCTGATGTTTCTTGCGAATGTCCCAGTTGTCACTGACTATTTTCTTCGCACCATTTTTTTACTCGTATATTCAGGAGAATACTTCAGCCTCTATTTCCCATTGAAATGTTGGCGGCCCCATCTGTATGTGCAGGAGTATAGATGCTATCTTAATAATTTTGCTGCTCTATATATAGTTTAAGGTTGTTTATCTTCTTTCTGTTTCATTAGAGTTCTTTTTCCCAATGCCAGGGATGGTTACTACCACCTCAGACACGCTGCTGTCCCCCCCCCCCCTCCTCCCCCAAGCTAAGAATCTGTGTGCATTGTACTTAGATGTGGCTGTTGATGTGTTAAATATAGAATTTGTCCTGTTTGTGTGTGCAGATTCTACAGTTTTTTTGTTGTTTTTTTTTCGCTTTAATCTTTGCAGGATTTTCGGTAGCTTACTGAATACTGCACGTCGTAGACGTTTGAGACGAGCTATCATTTAATAGGATTTTCATTCTGTGGACATTTGAATCTGACATCTAGTAGAAATTGTATTTGATGGATATTACGTTCGGCGGACATCATTTACCCATGATTTGAGGCGTGCTGATGAGTGTCAGAAGCGATTAAGATCACTGCATCTCTAGGGGTCACCATCTCCGAGATCCCCTGCCAGTGTGATTTAGGCCAGTGATGGTAATTTATCCATGGCGTATGGCGTGGACTATGGCAGAAGCCTTGCATGGCATCACATCAGCCTTAACTTTTCACTATGCCTATGACCGAAGTCACCACACGACGACTTGTCCACATATACCGGTGGTTACGCGATAAATTATAGCATTTAGTTAGTTCAATGTATCCGTACTAATCTTTGCACCCTTCATCATCATTCATTTCCTTGCCGGCTGGCGTGGGCGATCACGCTTCTCTACAAACTGCTATCTTCGACTGCATGGATCAATTCGTGTGTTGACCCCGTTCCGTGCCATGACACAAGACTATCAAGAAATTTCTTATGCTAGCTTCCTCTATCTCTCTTTCCACAAATCTTTCCGGTTATCACAACATATTCCAGTTTTTGTCTTCTCATAATGTGGTCACTGCTTCTTTGTGATGTTTGTGGTAAGTTGTCTTTCCAACGTAGCTTCCCCCCCCCCCCGCCCCCCACCCCAAATGTCTAGATTGCTCATTTTGGCTGTCCAATTAATTTTCAGCATTCTTCTATAAAACCACAGATACAAGGCTTTCACGCATTTTTTTTTGGGGGGGGGGGGGGGGGGAGGGCTGTTTACGAATTGTCTACTATTCGCAGCCGTATGTCAAAATTGGTTCTATTAAAATGCAAGAACTCTTTTTCTAACTTTCAAGGAGAGTGACTTATTCCACAAAGTGTTCTTCGTTTGACAGAATGCAGTTTTTGCTTGTCCTATTCTGTTCTTTATCTCATTGATGCATCTTCCATCTGATGCCATCCACGTGCCTAAGATATCCGAATGTCTGCATTTGCCCCAAAATAAAGTCATTTACTTTAATTACACATTTAGGCACAGTCTGTTTCTTTGATATCACTATGACTTCTGCCTTTCTATTATTCAAGCTATGGCTTATATTGTTTTTTACTTTATACAACCACTGTATCTATCATTTCATGTAGTTCCTTCTGACACGTTGCTATCAAGACGGTGCCGTCATCATAAGGTACAATATTTATATTACGTCCACCAATCAGGATCCCTGACATATTTTCTGTAGATCCCATTATGTGCTCACTGTACAATGAGTACAAACCAGGAGACATTGCACCCTGACTTAAATGTAATGACTAAACTAAGGTGTGATTATGTGTATATCAATTATATTTAGACAGTCGCTTATAAAGGCATTTAAATATGTGTATTTTAAACATATTCAGAACGAAATATAAATAGAAACACCAATGTATATGTTTAACCTTGCTAGTCCAGTAACTGGAACAAACCCGGAACTAACCGAAAGAAGGCAGGCAAGCGTGCCAATACATAAATTGTCAATTTATTTGGTTGTTTCGGGATTTGAGGTTTGCAGATTGGGCACAATCCACTACTGTCAACGCTTATTGTATTCCGATACGAACCTTGAGGCTTGTCCACGTCGGAATGGAACCGCAAGTGGTTACACACCTCCCTCTCATCCCGGGTCCAGTCAGGGATGTGTACTACTAGTACTAACGCGCTCAAACGAGAGCGAAACTCGGGTCTAGTGCTTCCAATCCGACACGGAGAAGGTCCTATGTTCGTACCGGAATACGATCAACTTAAATAGTCCATTAATACTGTTGACTCGTCATCTTTTTTCTTAAGGTCTTGAAACTTCTAGTGGAGTACAGGCCCACAACCACATATAACAACCCTTCTACAGACCAGTGTGTGGCTGGTTAGATGTTAACTGATTATTTTTCCTACGGAGTGAGACAGCCGTGATAGTCTACAATGTGACTATTCTTTACTTTCTCTTTGGTGCACCGATAATTCATTAAGTGCAGCAAAGAATGTGCGCGCACAAGTCAAATTATCATTCATGAACTACACACGCTCGCACACGCACACACACATACACACACACACACACACACACACACACACACACACACACACAGAAATAATTCTTACAGAAGGAAATTGCCATTTTACACACCTTTTGTGTATTTGGTATATGGTGCTAACGCCTTATTTTTATAGACCAATCGGCAATCGATGGGTAATGTAGTCACTATCATGCCTGCTGCCTGCACTTCCCAAGACATGTCATGGTGTCTTTTTTTTTTTTAGCTTGGTTCGTCCCGGAAGCCTAGGTTTATGTTTTTATGTTTTTTAATCCGCCACGATGAGCATTTGAACATATGACCAACGTGCAGGGAGGCATGCGCGCTAGCCATTAGGCTCCCGCGGCCCTCCTTACACACTTCTTGGCATGCTAAATTGTACTCCACTTAAATGGAAACCATCCCATTTCACTAGTAGAGATGAATCTACCGTAAAGCTTGAGTTTCATGGCCTCGACCACAAAGATTCTTTGGGCAGTCGGGCTTACAAAACATGATATCCGTATTACATTACAGATATACAGCAGGAAACTGCTTCGAAACAAATTAAACAAAAATAAAATCACTATTCCGTTAACAGAATAAAAGATTGATCACCTATTCCTCCGTGCACCCAGCCTACAAAATGTGATGCCCTGTCACACCAACCCATAGCAGATTCCAGCTTCGGGACTTGTTTATTTATTTATTTATTTATTTATTTATTTATTTATTTATTTATTTATTTATTTATTTATTCATTCATTTATTTATTTATTTTTAATCGGATAAACAAACATTTCTTTATCATTCCCAAAACTGTTTCAACAAAATGATTCTTCACAGTTATGCATTTCGAAGCTGGGGTGGGATGTTGTAAAGTGATAGAATAGATGTGGTTCCAGAGACGAATGTTGCAAATATCGTGGACTGCCTGAGCAACTAACAACGATCGTCTGCTAGAAGCTTATGAGAGTAGTGCATTATTTACAACTATTAAAACAAAAAAGAGGAAAACGGCATTTACTTATGAAGACGTGACCGAGCCGGACAAAATTTGTGATACGAGGAATATTCGTTCTCTTGCTGTACCGTATTGTTACCTAGCGAAATCAAGGATTTCTCCATTACGCCCAGATACAGAGCTATCACAATTGACCAACTCATGGAATGTGACTACGTGTGACTTCATTGCTTGGGTTTTTAGTTCTTTGTTTAAATAGCATTGCTTAACAGCTATATAGCATTGCGTAGCCGTTATATAGTATTCCGTAACCGCTATATAGCATTGCGTAACAGCTATATAGCATTGCGTAACAGTTATATAGCATTGCGTAACCGTTATATATCACTGCGTAACAGCTATATAGCATTGCGTAGTCGCTATATGTGGTTATTAGATAACCCTAAGATAACGCCGGTTAGGCAAAATATACTACCGATAAAATCAGCACTCAACTTTAAGCTATGTGGAGCTAAGGTTAGTCACGTATACTTTGCAGTACATTACAGTAAACCCCAGCATATGTTTGGTTGTTTGCGATTTCTTAGCAAGTTTACTTTCAGCATTTTGCTATTGCTTTCTGGACGACAAGCACTCCTACTATTGTATGAAAACCAACAGAAATAAATTATGGAATCCTTTGAGGCTACTTGTTTGTCGCTCATGGAAATGAGAAGAAGGAAGTAGAGACTAGAGAACGCACAAGACAACATAAAAATTGAAAGGTATAATTACCGATCAGGATTCGAACCTGACACCTCCAAATTACGACGACGGCTCGCAGCAGGCTCAAGTGTACTTCGACGCATGACCATCTAGACACCCATAAAAAGGTATCTTCATTAGCCAGGTCTATCATACACATGAACCAACAACTATGGAATACGGACATAATTCGTAACTAACCATTGAGGTGACATCGTAGTTCTCAGATTTTTATCTAAACCAGCATAGATCACATAGCAAACACATCACACCGAAATCCTTTACTCTCGAGTGACTATATATATATATATTACCATTAGGCCTAAAAATGTGAGCAGTAAGTTTAAAATTTATTGTTTATTGCGCTCGCTCGCTTTGAACTCACACATAGTCCACACACACTACTTCTAGTAGTGCTGGACTGAATTTTGCGTGTGTGTTAGCTTTACCTATTAACAATGTCACTCTCCATCAGGCGAACCTTCTTCGACTTCAGAGGTACTTGTAATTTACGTCCCAAGTCAAGAACGATAGGTCGACATTTTAGTCCAACTGTCCTGTGTAAAGGTTGAAACCCCTTACGTCGGCATCAGCACACCGGATGTTTAGAAACAAGCGTTATTATCCATTCGGCCATGCTGACCTACTAAGTATACAATGAAAATATACATTACTGTTCAGTGCAAGTGGAGGTAACATTTTACTGGTGATAAACCAGTGGTTTGTTCATTCATTCAGTAGCATGCCCTTTGCAGAGCCTGACTCCCATAGCAACCTTCCGGAAAACATCTCGATCATAAGCAAGATGTCCCGACTCCGATACCTCCGTCTGGAGATCATTCACCACATCCTGAATCAATCTTCTCTCTGGCCTTCCTCTTCCTTTCTTCCCAGGTACATACCCCTCCACTATTGTTCTCTCCAAACTTTCTTGAAGTTTAAATTTTCTTTGTTTCATCTTACCAAGAAATCAACAATCAGCTGAAAGATGCTGATGTTGACAGCGATGTCCTGTAAAGGATATGCCAACAAAATACAAAAAATTCGTCTTTAATAGCCAACGATCTTCAATATTCAGCCTTTGAAGTAGTTTGTTACTCAGGGGAATTAACCTATGTTTGTAGCCATATAATTTAAAATGCGCGTATTGTCCCATTTCGCTATCAAAAAATCTCTCCATGTTGCCACTGAGAGTGGTGCTGATAATGTTACGAGACCACCGGACACCTGCGTGCGTCGTCTCGCTAAGTGAGAAAAATAGTTGTTATCTATTCCTCTGTGCAGTTAGGCCTACACAAAATTGATGGTTGTATTACATTACAGGCATATAGCAGAAAACTGCTAAATTAAGCAACAATAACATCAGTATTCCGTTAACAGAGGAAAAGACTGACCATCTATTCATCCGTGCACTCCGGCCTACAAGATGTGGTGGCCCTATCATATCACATATCTACAGCAGGTTCCTACTATGGGACTTGTTTGTTTATTTGGTGTGTTTTTTTTTTCAGTGTGCATTTCATTTATATTATAATCAATACTTATACAATAACTTGTTTTCCCCTCTATGTGATGTTGTCGTCAATAGCAAATTGTGTGTGTGTGTGTGTGTGTGTGAGAGAGAGAGAGAGAGAGAGAGAGAGAGAGAGAGAGAGAATGTGAGAGTGATAGGAGAGAGACTGGGTGATTGAGAAATGTGATACATGTATAGTGGACTTCCAGTCACGAACATGGAGGATAGGCAGTGAATTGGTTAAGGACTCTGGGTGTTTATGCTCGTGGCTACCGTTGCATTTACATTTTCCTCATGCTGGACTGGTAGTTTATGGTTCCGTCGCCTTGCTACTAAGTTGAGTGGGTGGCGCAACGCTGTGAATTTCGTGTGAAATGCTTTTAAATCTGCCCGAGGTTGTGGAGCGTGACCTGCATGTTCAGAGCAATGGCAGCTGGCTATGTCCCAGAATTGACCGATTTTTGTGCCTTATGCAGAAATGTGTGGCTGCTGGTCTTCTGGTTGACTGCCGCTTCCTTTGACGATAAACTGTGCTTTCGTGGAGGACTTTTGTTTTGTTATTCTGGAGACGGCATTATGTACAGTGAAGTGTTCGTTTTTTTTTTAAACATCTGTCCGAGGTGTTGTGGCGTGATCTGCATGCTCGCAAATGGCGTAGCTTGCTAGATAAAATCTAGAAACGGAACGATAACATCTAGAAATATCTGCATGTATGGCGGCTAGGGTGTCGCAGAAACGACCAGTTTGTCTTGCCTTATGCAGAAATGTGTGGCTGCTGGTTTTCTAGTGACTGCCGCTTCCGTCGATGATGAACTGTGTTTTCGAGGAGCACTTTTGTGTTGGCATTCTGGCGACGGCATTATGTACAGTGAAAAGTTTCTTTACATCCGTTAGAGGTTGTTTCGTTGCGTGAATTCGGAAACAAAATGGCCTGGCTGGGTAGAAAACATCTATAAATTGAACAAAAACATCTAGAAATATCGAGACTTTGTAGGCGAACATCTGGTTGGGAAAGTGACAGTAAATTCCATCAAGGAAGAACTGTATGATTCGGAGAGGACTTCTGTGGTGACATTCTGGCGGCGGCATTATGCACAGTGTGCCTGAGCGGGCCGTTGTTTGTCGAGACTCCTGTCTGTTTCACTTTTTGCATGGGACAGTGGGAAACATTTCATGTGATATTCACTGGCACGGAACCGGAACATAATTG
>OY992878.1:143891318-143945394 GCA_963921405.1 Cepaea hortensis
GCAAGATGGAAAACATACTCACTAATGAAAAGTATCAATTGCAGTGAGATATTGAGTGTTAAAATGTTCTGCTGTGTGCATATAAAATATGGGCAATAAACAGACAATAAGAGAAACATCTTAGTCGACAGTCGTAATGTAGTTTCTGGGCAAATTGCAAACTATACCATGAGCAGACAGAAAAATGAATGAGAACAGTAAATTGATTTACGAAATTGGACGTAGATAGTCAAGATTTGATTGGCACATTATGAAGCTGAAATATACTTGAACATTTACTGACAGCTGGAAAAATTGACGGGAAAAGATCAATGGGAAGGCAATGAGATAAATGGCTTGACCACTTGGCACGATCGAGACAATACGACAGATGTGATCCAAAACTGTGGTGATCGTGTGAACCGTGACAGCTCACGATTATCGGCATGGCACATGATGATAATGGTGATTGTGATGATGATGATGATGATGATGATGATGATCTTGATGATGATGATGATGATGATGATGATGATGATGATGATGATGACACGAACAATTAAACATAGCAGTTTTGTTGTTGTTGTTGTTGTTGTTTTTTTTTTTTTGTTTGTTTGTTTTGTTTTAAATGGAATGGTAAAAGTGATTAAACAAGGAAAATTATCCATTGAGGCCTCAGAGATCTTTTGCAGAAAAATATGTGCTGTTATGATGTCCACAGTTGATCTACTGATAATTATACTATTTAAGCTGACCATTTACCTTACCTCTCACATTTTTACCGCACGCATTTTAAAATCATTTTCTCCTTACTTCTTTCGATGTCATTGGGTCATGCCTAGTAATGGTTAGACCATTGCGCTGAGCATGGCATGAGCGCAGTCGGATGAGGCTTCGAGCCAGCTCGCCACGTTCGCTAAGGGAGGGAAAGATTGACCACCTCCTCCGCGCTCTCAGGCCTACAAAATTTAATTGTCCTAACACGTCCTCCGCCCTCTCTGACATAAAAAATGTAATTGTCCTAACACCTTGCATGAAGAACGGCATGTTTCTGCTACGGGACTATTTTTATGTTTTTTTTGTGTGCGTCTACCTTACTCAGAGATTTTCATACTGTAACATATGGCTGGCTTCTTCCCAACTGCCCTGGATAATATACTTTATAACTTTACATGTATATAGCTGCGTGTGTGTCAGGTCTTTGTCAGACATGACTGAGCTCCTGTATGACAGTAGACAGTACTACTTGCTTTCTGTTAGCGCTAAATGTTGAGCGGCGCTTACTAAGCCCAGCACCCCATATTGTGCCACCGACTTCGGGCGGAGGAGCGCAATTGGGAGGGTACAAGTCTTACCATAGTGCGAGGAAATGCAGTATAAAGACTAAATGATATGGCAGGGCAGACCAGGCCCTAAGTCTTGATCGGCAACTGGTCTAGGATGAAAGCTCCGACAGGCGGTCAGTTACAGAGTATTGCTTTGCCGATCCGACAGCTTCTGCAGCTTGCCTGTTCCAGACGTATTGGTGTTACCTTTCCTCTGGAGTAAACTGAGCAGGCGGTGGTATCATAATGCATGGGTTACACAGTCTCTAAACTATCTTTAAATTCTGTCACTTACATCGCGCCTGGATTATATGTACAGTTAGCTGTAAGCCATTACCAAACAGGGTCACTACAAACAGTTAATGCGCAAAACTGCACGTACAACGCCTTTCTACTAAATTGTTAGCTACCGTCTACTCGTGACCGAGAAACGGCTAAAACAGATGTGTTGGAGACTGCTGATTTTTGCTGTGTGTCCATAGGCTTTTACTGACAGGAGGTGTCAGTTGCATGTCGTGAGGTGGTGTGAGTTGTTTGTCGCTGACAAGACACGCTGATATGACACGCAGACTCCTAGGCAAGTATGGGCACAGTATGGCAAACAAAATTACCTAGCTGCCTTATGAAATATTTATGGAATCTAAAAGATGCGTGACTCCCGAGTAAAGGGGACCATACGAACATTTGTGTTAGGCCAGTAAAAGCGCCAGAACTTAATTCGATGTCCCGGGAGGGGGGGGGGGGGGGAGAGAGAGAGAGAGAAGACAATTACAGGAAAATCACAAAAACCATGACTTTCACGGGGGACAAAATTAAAAACCTTGTAAAACAAAGATGTTGTAATTCATAGTATGCCATGACTAAAGATGAGAATGACAACCGCACATGTCACAACAAATTACGTTGTTTTGTACACGTGGAAAAAAGCAAATCAGTCATGTCACGTTGACTGATACATGAAGAACGACCAGTCACAGATGCCACGTTAACTAGCATGCACGAAGAATGGCCAGTCACAGATGCCATGGTGGTAAGCACACACGAAGATCCGCGTCAAACACTCGAAGACTCATCCACCCCAAAACACACAGGCCCCTCACATGATTAGGGACCCCAATTTTTTTTTTTCCTTCTTTTTTTTTTATAAGCCCGAAGGCCACGACCTGCTTTCATTTTCTTATTCTTCTTCTTTCGTTCGCTTGAAATATGTCTATAACTCCAATGTTGTCTCTTGTATGAATCTAACAGTCTTTTTCAGTTCACACAGCGGTCCATAGAGTTTATCTTCCACTGTCGTCTCTCTAGGCCAGAAGGTTTGCCTAGATATGTTATATTTTGGGCAGTCTGGGAGTATGTGCTCTGCTGTCTGCCAATCCACATGTGCACATGGTTGTTTCACCATTCTTGAATTTTGTATACATGTGGTTGCATAATCTATTGTGTTCTGTTCTGAGGCGCAGAATAATGACTTGTTCTGGTCTATCCATAACGTGGTAGTCATCTTGAGCAGGTTTTGGTGGCTTTCTGACTGATTTGATCATTCTTTTCTTTTGGTGGTATGTAACGGGCACACCAGGCTGTTCTTCTTTGGCTCCTTCCTTAGCCAATTGATCAGCTCTGTCGTTTCCGGGTACTCCACAGTGGGATGGTATCCACTGTATGGTGACCTTATGCTGACTGCTAAGTTCAGAAAGTAGTGTCCTTAGTACTGGCAATTTCCCAGACAGAAGCGCCTCGAGTACTGATTTTGCATCTGTCAATAGCACCACAGGTTGTGTACCATTGCTGGCATCCAGTAATTTCTCTGTTGCTATCTTGATTGCCTCAATTTCAGCATCATAGTTACTTTCCTGTCGGTACTCTTGCTGTGTCCCTAGTATTATTTGGGTATTCTATGTACACTCCTGCTCCTCAATTTCGAACAGCATTTTGTGCTGACCCATCTGTGTAGACTCGGATCCAGAGGTCATGTGGGTATTCTTCATCAAGGAAGCTGAGATTGGCTGTTCTGCGCTGCACACTGTTCTGTTCTTCCTTGTCAAATATTCAGCATTTTGTGCTGACCCATCTGTGTAGACTCGGATCCAGAGGTCCTGTGGGTATTCTTCATCAAGGAAGCTGAGATTGGCTGTTCTGCGCTGCACACTGTTCTGTTCTTCCTTGTCAAATATTCCTCTCACTTTTGTCTGGATTTGAATGATAGTCTATGTTCATCTTTCCATGGAGTTCACTCTGGAATAATTGTTAGAAGGATACCAACTGTGGGCAGATCGGTGGTTTCTCTGCAGAGTCGTTTGGCTTGGTGTATAACACTACTTCTTTTCAACCGCCCCATAGCTAGGTTTTCAAATCTGTTCTTCATAGGGTGGCCTGGCAAGCTGAGGAATTTTTCTGCTTGTATTAGCGTTTTCGTATCTCTGCGCTCTCTCAGTGCTTGTGTCCTCCCCATCTTCTCTATTTCCACTATAGGGGTTGATCTCATCCCTCCTGTGGTGACTCTAAGTGCTTGATTTTGCACCTTGTCCAGCTCTTGTAGTGTGGTGTTTGATGCCGAACACCACGCAGTTGACCCGTATTCCAGGTGTGGTCGTATGCTCTGTTGATAAACTTTGCTAAGTATTTTCCCACTGCTCCCCATGTGGTTCCACTTAGCTTTCTCAGGATGGCTATTTTCCTTCTTGCTTTTGCTACTGCTTTGTTGATGTGCTTTTTCCATGTCAGCCTGCCATCAAATGTTACTCCAAGGTATGTTGGTTCTTTATCTTCTCTCTGGGGTGTTCCATTTATCTGGATGACCCCTGCCTTTTGTTTTGGAGAGAGGGTAAATAGAGTGGTGTTTATGCTGACATACCATCTATTTGCCCATGCAACAAATGTATCTACAGCGCTTTGTAGCGATCTGGTGGCCACTGATGCATGTTCATTTGTGCTCCATAGAACCAGGTCACCGGTGTACATTGCTGCTTTAATTCTATGCGGTAGATTAGCAACGAGATCATTGATGAAGATTAGAAAAAGTGTGGGGGACAAGACTCCGCCCTGGGGAATACCGTGACGCAGTAGTAATTTCTTGCTCTTGAGTCCGTGTATCTGTCTGTACTCGGGCTCTTCTGTTGTGCAAGTATGTTTTCACCCATTTGTACATTCTTCAGTTGACTTTGTAGTTTCTCAGTTTCTTCATCAGACCTTCTTTCCAGACTTTGTCAAAGGCTTTCTTCAGATCTATCTATGCTGCAAGCACCAGTTTCTTCTCTTGGAATGCATCCTCAATGTCTTGAGAGAGGTAGGTTGTCTGATCTTCCGTAGAGTAGCACTGCCTAAAGCCAGCTTGCTGTGACACAAGGATGTTTTTACTTTCAATGTACCACTGCAGTTTGTGATTGATGATGCGCTCCAGTGTTTTGCAGAGACATTCGTGAGGCTAATTGGTCTGTAGCTAGAGGCAATGGAACTATCTTTCCCTGATTTTAGGAGGGGTATCATGATTGCTTCTCTCCAGGCCTGTTGTCACGAATTGGCAGCCTTTACTTCCCAGAACAATTTTCGGTTCACTGTTGATGGGCCATGTAGAGGATCAACAGACGAACAAAACTGTTTTCTCTATATTCAAGGCTATACTGTCTTGACGTAAGCTTGCAAAACCTGCAAGTAAACAAACCACCAGGAATGGCTTTCTATTTGGGAAGTTAATTTGACACCAGTACCGGTCACCCCCAGATCAGTTTCACAGTCTTATCAATCCAGCCAGACGGGAGGGCAGACTCAGGGGACTGAATAGTAATTAAAACCAACCAGGCATGACGCAAGCAAACCTGGTTTACTAACAGAGTTGTAAACTGGCTGTTGACCATGAGAACCTAATTGTTCCCTTGACATGACACCTGATAAGAATAGCTAGGAAAGCGCCCAACCGCGATGGCTGACCCCATCTGGTAGAGACTAGAGGTGCAAGGTGTGAAATCACTGATAAGACTCAGTGGGCTAATAATGGTCAGACCCACAGGTGTGAAGGCTAGTGTGCCTGCAGAAAGAATTTTTATGACTGGGCAGACTTGGAGTTAATTGCAATTACCGTCCGGTGGAGATAAGAAGAATTTATGATGGGAATGCCAAGGAGATAATACGGTCTGCTTGACTCAGCTTAAATAAGGGTCCCTAGCCTGTTTTATGTTAGATTAAGTCTGACTTCAGAACAGGTAGGCAGCCAGCTCAATGTTTGGTAGTCACATGTATGATTCTTATGTTGCTAGATGTAACTAGGAGAATTATTTCTTAGTAACTAGTCAGTCTATATCGGACATAGGTTATTTCAATAAATATCATTGTCTAAGTATACTTTTAGGTGTCTTGGTAGATGCTTGTCATTTCTTGGTACACTATCATAGTTGCTTGTTGGTGTGTGCATTTGTTGTACAGAATATAGTCAACTGACTATTTATTTAATTCTTACAACAGCAGTAACTAAGTGTGATTAAACCGGGCAGCTCAGCAAATATAGCTGGTCTGTGTGGTAACTTCAATTAGACTTGTTGTATATCTCGTTTTGTAGCTATACAATATTAGTACTCATTAATAATGCCTGATGCTATTATGTTGAGTATCAGTATATGTCCATCTTGAAGTAATATAATGTTTACGGATATGTTGGATGTATGTATGTGTAATTTCATAAACTAACTAGTGCATTATGCTATGATGTTAAAGTATCATAATATGTCTAGTTTAATTAATGTTTATGTGTATTGGATGTTTGATATATTGATTTTGTCATATGCAACCCTACCAATATGAAGTGTTATGCTATTGTCTGCGCATTGGCACATTGGCCAATGATTGTGTTGGAAGCAGAGGTGTAATGGTACAGACATTACCCACAATTGGTAGTATAGGGTATATGGTGCTAAACTTTCTCAGTGTATTGTGGGCGTGCGTCCACGGTAATGCATGGAAACCTGGCACAGCTACTGATCACGGCTTGCAAGCCCGGATGATCAGGCATTGTTATAATACCCTTACCGACCCTGTGAGCTGCTAAACTAACATTGGACGGAGCGGCTGTACGACACAGAATTTCTGTATTAGCGACATGGACATGGGGCGGCAGAAATGTAATCATTACAGGCGTGTGAGACAATTGAAAAGCCCGTCCCAGACTAAAGACAGTAAGGAGAAGGAGGATGGTGAACACATTAGAGCTGGAAGATAAACTTGGCCAGACTGGTCATTGTATATGTTTGTGTTATGATATGTTTTAATTAGGATTGCGCTGATGTAGAACTGATATAACACATTCCTGACTTTCTTTCAAGCTCTCACAAGGAGCACCTATGTTATAGATCTCAAGACTAGAGACTACTGACTAGGAGTGTCAGGACTGACAGGTTCGTCAGAATACCGGCAAGATGTTCTTTTTTGAGTCTACTGGAGAGTGGGGATCTGGACCACAGATCCAGATAGACCAAGTAACAAGTAAAGTTACGTAATGTTTGTCATCAATATCAATATGTATATGATTTCATCATCCTCATATTGACAATCATCCTATTCTATGATTATGAGTAATAAATAAATGTTGTAGTATTGTAACTCATAGTTCGGTCGTTATATTTTAATTCCAATTGTGCATACGTGTTGTGTGTGTACATTGGTGGGGGTTCACTTACACACCAAGGAAGGGAGCAGTCAGGCAGAAAAACCTGTACTGAGATAGTCGTCTATATTCATATATTTAGACTTAAACATCTATCTTAGCTAAACTTCTCTTTCCCATTCCTTGACGAATATTCAGCACAGTTCATTTCATTTTGTAACGAGCCACTTGGAGCTGTACGTTGGATATTCAGGGCTTAATCTATAGTTCAGCCATATAGTTTTTGTCCCTAGTCAGTTTCTGACTATTAGGGGTTGCTCGCCAGTGAAAAATACTTTCATCTAACCGGTGGGGCACCCCGACTTCTGACACCTGTGGAACACTACCTAAGGTCCAACTGTTATTAAAGATCTGCACCAGCTTTGCTTTGGCCTCTGTTCCTAGGCTCCTGATCATTTCATTGGAGATACCATCAGCTCCTGGTGACTTTCTCATTTTCAGTTTTGATATGGCTAGCTCCAGTTCGCTGATTGTGATGGGTGCCTCCAGAACCTCATGTACTATTTCCTTCTGTCCCGTATGTTGCTGTTTCTCTCGAATCTCTTGTTGTTTCTCTGGACTAATTTTGATATTGTTATCTTGTGCGAATGGGTCCGCAAAATGGTCAGCGGCTTGCTTTCTTGTTAAGATGTTTCCATCTTTATGTAGTGCAATTTTTGAGTTTCTTCCTGTGCCCTCATCGTTAAGTTGTTTTATTAGCTTCCACAATTTCCTTGTGTCTTTTTCAAAGTTCAGAGACTCCGTTTTCTCCTGCCAGCTTTTCCGTCTAGCCTGCAGCTTGGCCCTTTGGAATTTGGCTTTTGCATGCTGGAATTTATTGTGGTGCTCTTGGATGGGCGTGGCCTCTGCTTGCTTTCTACACTCTTCCACATCATTATGCAAATGTTCCAGTTCACTACTCCAGTAGGGGTTATATTGTTTACGGGCTCCTCTTGGTACTGTTTCTGCAATATGCATTTCCCAAACTCTTCAACTACTTTATTTATGTCTTTCTCGGTGTTCAGGTGTTTAACCAGTATGCTGGTGCGATTCTTGTACATTGCCCAATTTGCTTTCTTGTAGTTCCACCTCGAGAGGGTGCTGCTTTCACTTACAAGCTCCTTTTCTACAGTTAGAAAGACTGGCCGATGATCACTGCTACCAAGTTGTTTCCCAACAATTCGTGCAATGTTCCACTCCAGGTCTGGTGAATGAAAAGCCAGGTCAGGTGTAGTTGTAGTGTGCCATGATCTCGAGTAGAAAGTATGTGGGTCGGACGGCTTGTTAATCAAGATGAATCTATTCTCACCCTGCCAGTCTTCCAGTCTCTCCTCTCTGGTCCATGTGATCATAGCCCCAGCTCTGAGAGGGGCTGTTGAAATCGCCACACACAATCATTTTTTCTGTTAATGGTAGTGTGTCCAGCGCCTGTGGGCTGTCACTTGGACAGTAGTAATTGATCAGATGTAGGTCTGTATTGCCTGTCTTAAGTTTGAGTGTCTGATACTCAGCCCCTTCCATGTAGACTTCGATTTGGGAAGCAGTGATGTTATTTTTTGACAAGGGTCAGTATCCCACTCTTCCCTGTCCTTTCTGTCAGATCGGTAACACTGGTAGTCTCTGATTTGGAAGGCTATTTTTTCGTTGAGGTGATTTTCTTGCAAGCAACATACACTTACTTTTTCTTGATCCTGGATGTTTTCTAATTCTATTTTTTATTTGTTGCTGACTCCCTCCGCATTCCAGTGCATTATTTTAAGTCTTTGTTACTTTCATGTATAAAGGGATTCACATGTTTGCCTCCGAAACGCACAGATCCGGAGTTTAACGTGCTCCCTTCAGTCCGTTGGAAGTGTTGATCACGCATAGCCCTCGTGCAGCGCACACCAGTACTGGAATTGGGTTGGGCGCTCAGTGCTTCCCTCCAACCAATCGTCTCTCGCCTGCTCTCGCCCTGTCGCCAACCAATCGTCTCTCGCCTGTCCGCTATAGTGTGTGAAGACATCGCCGCCATCACTGGAACGGCATAAATAGCCCTGACGAGGCCACGATTTTTCATTCATAATACTCATTTTTCATTCATCGACTCGACACACCATCGAGAGCAAGTCGCCTTATCGGAAGCCGGCCGCGAGTTAGAAAATGGCACGTGCAAGAAAAATTCCACTAGACACCCGACGTTCAAAATGAGCAGCGTGGAAGCCGCCAAGACTATCAAGATGATGAAAGAAGACAACGTGTCTGCTAGCCGCAGCACATGAAAAAAAAAAAAAAAAAACCTGAGGAAATATTAAATGAAGCTACCACTTCTACACCAGATGAAGCCGCATCCACAGCTCAATCGAGGTCAGAAACAACAACTATAACTGAAGCCAGCAGCAGCCGTGAAGTTGCCAACAGACACGTACGACGCCAAGATAGAACAAGAACACCCGAACTATTGGCACCTTGGCGTCTTGACAGACGATAGTTTGTGCATCAAAAAGGCACAATAACTTTTACCCATGGCGGTAGTGGATGTGACTGATAAGGCCAATTCGCGCTGTAAATGTCCGTTCACAGTGGGTGCATGTGAACATGTGGTCATTTCCACCATCATGCACCATCTTACGTCTCACACGCTCGGTGTGTGACTTATCTGCAATAATTTTCTCATTTGTCTTTATTCCATTTCTGATGTTTGCCCTCCATGCAACACGTTCAGCTGCGACTTGCTCCCAATGTGCATTATCAATGCCTGTATCATTCATGTCCAGCTTACACAAGTAGTATGTCAGAGGATAACTAAGTAGGAAATAAGGATCTGGATCCTTCTGGTGACGTCATTTTTTTACTATACGAAGGGTGTACCTCCATATTCATGACGTCACCAAACCGGATCCTTTTCGGACCAAATTTTTTCAATAATTGGGTATTTTCTTGGGTCTGGTTGTCACTTCCGGTTGTCACAACCGGTCCCCGGGTGGGCAGGTAAGCGGGCGAACCGATCCGACGCGATCCGGCGCGAACGAACTGACGCGATCCGACACGAACGAACCGACTGGGCGGGTGTGTGATGCGGTGTGTGGTCACATGGTGTAATCGGACCCCACTCATATTGATATCGACCCCTTCGATGAGGAGACCGAAGTCAATATGACAGAAAATTGATTTATTCCATCTCTCGAGTTACCCCGAGTAGGTCAAGTAATGACCGTCTTAATAAACTTTCCACCATGATAGTTAATTCGGTGGAAGTCCCGACCCAGATATCAACATTAAGCGCTTGCTGAAAATCTGGTTTTAAAATATACTAGACAACTATAGAATAATACTAAAAATTAACCCGAAAACTTAATTAAACAATAAAATTTCTTGTATGTTTAGTGGAGAATATGTACGCCAATAAAAAAAAAACTACGAGTCTCCATTAATTTAAACCATAACTTACCAAGATAATCATAAAAATATGTAATGAAACACCACAAATAACGTCCCTTTTTATAAACATAAATATAAGTAACCAAGGGAGACAAATCCGGCCCCTTGGCTCAACCAGAATTGTCGACCCTTTTTGTATACTAAGCTCCACTTGAACGCACAGGTAAAGACTACCCACCGACCGTCATACGAGATTATCTGATAGCGGTTAGCGAGAACGCCTAGGGCATTTTTCAATTAACGTCAACGGACTTCAATGCTTATCACAGATAGAGATCAGACGACGTGATACAACCGGGGCTGTGAAGGGAATATTTGCGCAGAAAAAAATAAGCTATTCTAAAATATAGCTATACGAAGCCGTTACACAAAGTGTGTGTGCGCACATGTAGGCGTGTGTGTGTGTGTGTGTGTGTGTGTGTGTGTGTGTGTGTGTGTGTGTTATCTATTACAGGAAGTCGCAGTCAACCTCAACATTGTTTTGATGCCCGTGTGCCATCATGACATCCGTGTGTGTGTATGTGTGTGCGTGCATGTAGGCGTGTGTGCGTGCGTGTGTATGTACATGCGAGCGTGTGTGTGCTGTCTATTACAGGACATCGGAGTCAGCCCCAACATTGTTTGGTGGTTCGTGTGCCATAATGATTTGTTGTGTCATCTCAGGACACAGTGTATGCCTCGTACAAGTCATTTGCATGTGAAGAGGGTGTATCAACAGCTAGATGTCTAGCTATTACAGGACGTCGCAGTGAGCCCCAATATTGATTGGTTGCACGAGTGCCATCGTGACATCCGTGTGTGCGTGCGTGTGTATGTACATCCGCGCGTGTGTGCTATCAATTACATGACGTCGCAGTCATCCCCAATATTGTTTATGCAATGCATTTACAGGACGTTGCAGACAGCCCCAACATTGATTGGTTGACCGTGTGCGATCGTGACATCCATGTGTGCGTGCGTGGGTATGTACATGCGTGTGTGTGTGTGTGTGTGCTATCTATTACAAGACGTCGCAGTTAGCTCCAACATTGTTTGGTTGTTCGTGTGCGATCATGATTTGTTGTGTCATCTCAGAACACAATGTATGCCTTGTACTAGTCATATACGTGTGAAGAGGATGTATCAACAGCTAGATTTCTAGCTATTACAGGACGTCGCAGTCAGCCCCAACATTGTTTATGCAATGCATTTACAGGACGTTGCAGACAGCCCCAACATTGATTGGTTGCACTGTGCCATCGTGACATCCGTGTATGCGTGCGTGTGCATGTACATGCGTGTGTGTGTGCTATCTATTACACGACGTCGCAATCAGCCCCAACATTGTTTATGCAATGCATTTACAGGACGTTGCAGACAGCCCCAACATTGATTGGTTGTTCGTGTGCCATCGTGACATCCGTGTGTGTGTGCGTGTGTATGTACATTCGTGTGTGTTTGTGTGTTTGTGTGTGTGTGTTATCTATTACAGGACGTGGGAGTCAGCCCCAACATTGTTTGGTTGCTCATGGGCCATCATGATTTGCCGTGTTATGTCACGACAAAAATTTTGCCCCGTACTATGTGTCTACCTATTACAGATGGTAGTCAAGCTTTAATGCATTGCACTTACAGGACATCGCAGACAGCCCCAGCATTCGTGCTTCCTGGGCACGCTTGCCGTTGTCTTTCTGCACGACTGGCACATATGATCGTCTGTAGTGTCTATCAACACGATTACCAGCATCATCACCATTACCCACCACCACCAACAAATTCACCATCATCACCATCATCATCATCATCATCATCATCATCATCATCATCATTATCATCCGAAACTTCATCATCATCATTATCATCCGAAACTTCATCATCATCATCATCATCATCATCATCATCATCATCTGAGGGTGACCGACTGGGTGACTCACCACAGGGCTATGACTGTGGAGTCAACGTACAGTAACGTGTTCAGGCATGTCTTTGGGGAAAACTGGAGGATGACTCAGAGTGTACTGACAGCATAACGATACAGCCGATCAAATATGGCGATGCTACCGGTCACATGTCTAAGGTATACAATCGAAACACGTGACTAAAACCGGTTAAAGATGGCGTCGCACTCGATCACATGAGTAAGGGTACAACCACGTGGCTAAAACCGTTCAAAGATGGCGCTGTAACCGGTCACGTGTCTTATGGGATACATCCGAAAGCAAAAGAGGCCGTCACATCCGGCCACATGACCAGACAGTACATAATACTCTGCTGAGTCATTCTACGTCAGCAAATAGCGGGGCTAAGACGAGCAGCATTCATCGGATAGAAGTACCGGTCTTAGTGAACTGTAAACAGCTCACAATGTTACAACTCGCTAACGGTAAGTTGATTTATTTTTGTTAACCAAATGTGAAAAGTTTGACCAAAGTCCGTCGAAACTTATAAGATATTCACCTGTACCCTATGCAAATAACAGCGGTATTTCAGAAAATTAAACGTATCTTACGTAATAAGTCACTATAATTGAAGGACAAAAATAAAACTTCAACAATAAAATTGTACCAAAAAAAAAATTAACAATTAAGTTTCTCTTTATGTTTCCAACTTGAATGTTTCAGTAGAAAATTAATTGTTAATTTTTAATTTTTAATTTTATTTTTGTCCATAAATTATAGTGACTTATTACATAAGATACGTTTAATTTTCTGACATACCGCTGTTGTTTGCATAGAGGACCGGCGAATATCTTATAAGTTTCGATGGACTTTGGTCAAACTTTTCACATTTGGTTAACAAAAAGTTTCCTACTTTTTTAATGAGTTTTGTTTGAAATTTGGTCAAACTTATCAAAAAATTTTCACCTTTGGTTAACACATTTTTTTACTTGGCCAAGATTTTTACCATTTGGTTAACAAAGTTTCCTACTTTTCATAAGTGTGGGTGAAATTTGGTCACACTTTTCACAGCTGGACAATAAAATTTCCCACTTTTCAGAAGTTTGGGTGAAAGTTGGCCAAACCTTTCAAGTTTGGTTAACAAATTTTTCCTACGTTTCATATGTTTGACTGAGCTTTTTATAAGTTTGGTTTAAAATGTGGCTAACCTTTTCACCTTTGGTAAACACATTTTCTTACTTGGCCAAGATTTGTGCCATTTGGTTAACAAAGTTTGCTACTTTTCATAAGTTCAGGTGAAATGTGGTCAAGCTTTTCACATCTGGACAACAAAATTTGGCTAAATTTTTCACATTTGGTTAACACATTTTCTTACTTGGCCAAGATTTTTGCCCTTTGGTTAACAAACTTTCCTACTTTTCAAAAGTTCGGGTGAAATGTGGTCAAACTTTTCACATCTGCACAACAAAATTTCCCACTTTTCATAAGTTTGGTTGAGAGTTGGCCAAACTTTTCACGTTTGGTTAACAAATTTTCCTAGTTTTCATATGTTTGACTGAGATTTTTATAAGTTTGATTTGAAATTCGAATAACCATTTCACATTTGGTTAACACATTTTCCTACTTTTCATAAGATTGGGTGAGCTTTTTATAAGTCCGGATGAAATGTCGCCAAAATTGTTCCCCTTTGGCTAACAAATTTTATTACTTGGTCAAGCTTTTTGCCATTTGGTTAACAAAGTTTCCTACTTTTCATAAGTTTGGGTGAAATTTGGTCAATCTTTTCACATCTGGGAAACAAAATTTCCCACTTTTCATAAGTTTGGGTGAACGTTGGCCAAACTTTACGCGATTGGTTAACAAATTTTCCTACTTTTCATATGTTTGACTGAGCTTTTTATAAGTTTCGTTGAAATGTGAGCAAAATTTTTCACTTTGATTAACAAATTTTCCTACTTTTCATAAATTTGGGTGAGTTTTTTTTTTATAAGTCTGGTTGAAATGTAGCCACAATTTTTTTTTTCCTTTGGCTAACAAATGTTATTACTTGACCAAGATTGTTGCCCTTCATTCTCTCATCACGTGACAACTATATACACCGTAAACACTAAATATTCAACAACCAAGCCGTAATTATAATCTATGTACCTGTTTATTTACAGTATTTCAGTACATTTTACAGTATTTCAGTACATTTTACAAGAATAAAAAATGCATAATGTCATTATATGAAATGGATGATGTGATATGAACCGGTATACATAGTATCATCACAACATTTTATTTTCACATACAGAGCTATACACATTGTATGTTGTTTCTGGGTTTCTTCACACCATTGTCTGAGTAGGTTGGTTTTTCCAGCTGGTAGCCTGGTATGTATATATCACTTGGCATGTAGTCATAAGGCTGGTCTCCTGAATTGTGGGCTGACATCTGAGTAGTGTAGACAACAGGGCCATCAATCATCTGAGTGTCGGGCACATCAAACATCTGGCTATTGGGCTCTTCACATATCTGGTTGCTGGGGTCATCACACATCTGCCTGTAGCTGGGTTTATAACTGGTGGTATAGTATACGTCTACTTGGTGGCTTCGTTTAGTACCCTGTTTGACTTGTGTACTGTCTTGAGTGTGGTGGGCTTGATTGGTTCGGCTGCTGTCTTGTTGCACATCAAACAGCTGACTATTGAAATCATCACACATCTGGTTGCTGGGGTCATCACACATCTGACTGTAGCTGGGTTGAAAACTGGTGGTATAGTATGCGTCTACTTGGTGGTTTCGGTTACTTCCTTGTTTAACTTGAGCACTGACTTGAGTGTTTTGGACTTGATTGCTTCTGGTAGTGGCTTGTTTGACATGAGCACTGACTTGAGTATTTTGGTTACTGACTTGCTTGTCCCTATTAGTACCTTGTTTGACTTCGTTACTGGCTTGGTTAACTTGGTTTAGGCTGTCAAAGTCAGTTAGGATCTCGCGAAGCATGGTGATCATCTGTTCATATTCTTGCCGAGTAAGTGTCATTCCATTCTTAGTCGGGAACTTCTTGTCGGATTCACCGTAAAATCTTCGGATGTGTAACGCACTCGTTCCTCTGTAGGCTGAGACAAACACGGCCTTATCACCACCGCCTACTGGTCTAATAGTCTCACCACTACGAATCATGTAGACCCAGTTAGCAG
Source organism: Cepaea hortensis (assembly GCA_963921405.1). Taxonomy (NCBI): domain Eukaryota; kingdom Metazoa; phylum Mollusca; class Gastropoda; order Stylommatophora; family Helicidae; genus Cepaea; species Cepaea hortensis. Next base: position 143,906,734 of record OY992878.1, read on the forward strand.
GCACAGTCTTGAGGTCTGTAGTCATCTTCTGATCACAATACTTGAGTGTTACCAGTGTCAAAGACTCAGTTATATAGGAATGAAGACCACCCTGAATGAGTGGTCTACCTCAAGTAGATTAGAGGTAACCCAGTGCCCCTACATGAGGGCAGGGTACGTGTAGGTGGTAAATAGAAAGGGGAACTAACAAACAGTTCTCTCATGAGACACGGAGGTGTCAACCAGAGAGTAAGCACTCTGGTCACGGCGTAATCACGCCAGCGTGACAGATACAGAGAACTAGACTCAAGAGAGACCACGACTCCAAGCGTGCTGAGTGATGCAGCACGCAGAAGCCGAAGTACGCACAAGGTCACTCTGCGTACCGTGTAGTCAGCACGCGGAGATTTCCTCAGACAGGGGACAGACTTCGTAGTGAGCGCATCGCTTAGCGTCGATGCGTATTCTTTAGCCTAGTAGATAGAATTAGCAGTAGGGTTAGAAACGACTAGCGATAGGCAATTCTGTGGTGTATTCATGTGTGATTTATTAGCGACCGTTTTTGTGCATTGATGTAATGTAAAGAGCCTGTGGCAATAAAATGTATAATCAATACCTCTCGTATGACTGACAAATCTTTTTGTGTGGTGCGAGAGAAGTTATCCCGTAATGCCTGAAGCATCGCTTGTTGACAGGCTAGGATAAAGATTTGTGGGCGTGGGTTCAGATCCCACTTCTGACACCACTTTATCCTAGCCTGTCAACAAGCGATGCTTCAGGCATTACGGGATAACTTCTCTCGCACCACACAAAAAGATTTGTCAGTCGTACGAGAGGTATTGATTATACATTTTATTGCCACAGGCTCTTTACATTACATCAATGCACAAAAACGGTCGCTAATAAATCACACATGAATACACCACAGAATTGCCTATCGCTAGTCGTTTCTAACCCTACTGCTAATTCTATCTACTAGGCTAAAGAATACGCATCGATGCTAAGCGATGCGCTCACTACGAAGTCTGTCCCCTGTCTGAGGAAATCTCTGCGTGCTGACTACATGGTACGCGGAGTGACCTTGTGCGTACTTCGGCTTCTGCGTGCTGCATCACTCAGCACGCTTGGAGTCGTGGTCTCTCTTGAGTCTAGTTCTCTGTATCTGTCACGCTGGCGTGATTACGCCGTGACCAGAGTGCTTACTCTCTGGTTGACACCTCCGTGTCTCATGAGAGAACTGTTTGATAGTTCCCCTTTCTATTTACCACCTACACGTACCCTGCCCTCATGTAGGGGCACTGGGTTACCTCTAATCTACTTGAGGTAGACCACTCATTCAGGGTGGTCTTCATTCCTATATAACTGAGTCTTTGACAACCAGCCTCGGGTTTATATACTAGCTTTTGAGCCACTCGTAAAACCGGTTTCAGCCAGTTTCCTAGGTCAAGCAGTTCAGATTACGCTGACGTGGCTGTTCGTTTGGCGCGACTAGGCGTTCTACTACCCGCTCGTTGACTTGTTGTATGTTTGAGCTGGGTTGGGGAATGCGGGTCATGCTCGCCACATTACCTCTAGCCATGATGAAATAGATAGTGTAGAGAGCGCCGTGTTACTTGTGATGTAGCCGCTGTGAGGTATAGTCTGCAAAGTCAGAATTCCAGTGATATAGATATACAGTCTCCTCACACGCCTTGTAGTTTTCTTCTTATTGAGGCCTTTTCAGCTATTAAAGACAGGACTGTAAGTATATTACAATCATTTTGTATTTATGTAGGTGTTTTAATACTCGTCTACTTGTGTGAATTGATTAAAGGTTAAGAATGCCGGTGATGCTGTTCGCTCGACGTTTTGTGAGGCTGGTTCTGGAGTATCCTGTTGTTGATTATAGTCGAGGATGCATTCCTCAATTCTATTCAGGCTTAATGTGATTATTTCTTATTTGGTGAAGTTCTGTTGTAGTACATCCCACAATCGAACCGTTACTAGATCTGCAAAACTACCACCCTCACCATAATCACAAGAATGAGTGAATGGATTCTCGGCTTCTTGATTTTGTGGGACATTAAGACACGCCATGCAATAGCTGTCTGGTTCAGCTCTTAGTATGCTCCACAGTTTGCTAATTAGGTATTCGTGGGCCTCGGTATCTGTAGAACAAATAAGAATAGTGTACGTTATCAGCGTTATAGACATTGATATTACAGTTAATAGCTATGAATCTGACATGCACTATCTGTTACACAGTTCATATATTTCTATCGATAATGGGTATGTGGACCCTGCGGTCCACTTTCACCTTCCCCTACGATTACACATTACTGCCTATATTATTAAGGTACCACCATAGTGCTGTGTTCAAAAGTTCGAATACCAACTCATGTCGACCCAGCCTACAATACTATAGGGAGAAATGGCTTGTCTCTTAAGATATAGGTGTCTAGCACCATATATCCCGTTTATTATACTAGTATTGTTAGGAGAAACACAACGAAAATGTGAAAGCTTTATCAATAAACCAACTTACCGTTAGCGAGTTGTAACATTGTGAGCTGTTTACAGTTCACTGAGACCGGTACTTCTATTCGACGAATGCTGGTCGTCTTAGCCCCGCTATTTCCTGACGTAGAATGACTCAGCAGAAAATTATGTACTGTCGGTCATGTGACCAAATGTGACGCCCTCTTTTGCTTTCGGATGTATCCCATAAGACACGTGACCGGTTACAGCGCCATATTTGAACAGTTTTAGCCATGTAGTTGTACCCTTACCCATGTGATCGAGTGCGACGCCATCTTTAACCGGTTTTAGTCACGTGTTTCGATTGTATACCTTAGACATATGACCGGAAGCATCGCCATATTTGATCGGCTGTATCGTTATGCTATCAGTACACTCTGAGTCATCATCCAGTTTTCCCCAAAGACATGTCTGAACACGTTCCCGTACGTTCACTCCGCTGACATAGCCCTGTGGTGAGTCACCCAGTTGGTCACCCTCAGATGATGATGATGTTTCCGATGATGATGATGATGATGATGATGATGATGATGAATTTGTTGGTGGTGGTGGGTGATGGTGATGATACTGGTAATCGTGTTGATAGACACTACTAACGATCATATGTGCCGGTCGTGCAGAAAGACAACGGCAAGCGTGCCCAGGAAGCACGAATGCTGGGGCTGACTGTGATGTCCTGTAAATGCAACGCATTAAAACTTGACTACCATTTGTAATAGGTAGACACATAGTACAGGGCAAACATTTGCTCGTGATATCACATGGCATATCATGATGGCTCAGAAGCAACCAAACAATATTGGGACTGACTCCCACGTCCAGTAATAGATAGCACACACACACAAACACACACGCATGTACATACACACGCACGCACACACGGATGTCACGATGGCACACGTGCAACCAATCAATGTTGGGGCTGTCTGCAACGTCCTGTAAATGTATTGGATAAACAATATTGGGGCTGACTGCGACGTCCTGTAATAGATAGACATCTAGCTGTTGATACACCCTCTTCACACGCATATGACTAGTACAAGGCATACATTGTGTCCTGAGATGGCACGACAAATCATGATTGCACACGAATAACCGAACAATGTTGGGGCTGACTGCGACGTCCTGTAATAGATAGCACACACGCACACACGCATATACATACACACGCACGCACACACGGATGTCACTATGGCACACGAGCAACCTATCAATGTTTTGGCTGTCTGCAACGTCCTGTAAATGCATTGCATAAAGAATGATGGGGCTGACTGCGACGTCGTGTAATAGATAGCACACACACATACACGCATGTACATACACACACAAACACGGCTTTCACGATGGAACACGAGCAACCAATCAATGTTGGAGCTGTCTGCAACGTCCTGTAAATGCATTGCATAAACAATGTTAGGGCTGACTGTGACGTCCTGTAATAGCTAGACATCTAGCTGTTGATATACCCTCTTCACACGCATATGACTAGTACAAGGCATACATTGTGTCCTGAGATGGCACAACAAATCAGGATGGCACACGAACAACCAAACAATGTTGGGGCTGACTGCGACGTCCTGTAATAGATAGCACACACACACACACGCATGTACATACACACGCACGCACACACGGATGTCACGATGGGACACGCGCAACCAATCAATGTTGGGACTGTCTGCAACGTCCTGTAATGCATTGCATAAACAATATTGGGGCTGACTGCGACGTCGTGTAATAGATAGCACACACACACGCATGTACATACACACGCACGCACACACGGATGTCACGATGGCACACGTGAAACCAATCAATGTTGGGGCTGTCTGCAACGTCCTGTAAATGCATTGCATAAACAATGCTGGGGCTGACTGCGACGTCCTGTAATCGCTAGACATCTAGCTGTTGATACACCCTCTTCGCATGCATATGACTTGTACAACGCATACACTGTGTCCTGGCATGACACAACAAATCATGATTACACACGAACAACCAGACAATTGAGGCTGACTGCAATATCCTGCACAAACACACACACGCATTTACATACACACGCACGCACACACGCCTACATGCGCGCGCACGCACACGGATGTCATGATAGCACACGTTCATCCAAACAATGTTGGGGTTGACTGCGACGTCCTGTAATAGCACACTTGCATGCACAACACACACACACTCATGTACATACACACGCGCACACACGCCTACATGCGCGCACACATACACTTTGTGTAACGGCTTCGTATAGCTATATTTTAGAATAGCTTATTTTTTTAGCGCAAATATTCCCTTCACAGCCCCGGTTGTATCATGTCGTCTGATCTCTGTCTGTGATAAGCATTGAAGTCCGTTGACGTTAATTGAAAAATGCCCTAGGCGTTCTCGCTGACCACTATCAGATAATCTCGTATGACGGTCGGTTGTCAGTCTTTACCAGTGAGTTCAAGAGGAGCTTAGTATGCAAAAGGGGTCGACAATTCTGGTTGAGCCAATGGACCGGATTTGTCTCCCTTGGTTACTTATATTTATGTTTGTAAAAAGGGACGTTATTTTTGGTGTTTCATTACATATTTTTATGATTATCTTGGTAAGTTATGGTTTAAATTAACGGAGACTCGTGGTGTTTTATTGACGTACCTATTCTCCACTAAACATACAAGAAATTTTGGTGTTTAATTAAGTTTTCGGGTTAATTTTTAGTTTTATTCTATAGTTGTCTAGTATATTTTTAAACCAGATTTTCACCAAGCGCTTAATGTTGATACCTGGGTCAGGACTTCCACCGAATTAACTATCATGGTGGAAAGTTTATTAAGGCGGTCATTACTTGACCTACTCGGGGTAACTCGAGAGATGGAATAAATCAATTTTCTGTCATATTGACTTCGGTCTCCTCATCGAAGGGGTCGATATCAATATGAGTGGGGTTCGATTACACCATGTGACCGCACACCGCACCACACACCCGCCCAGTCGGTTCGTTCGCGTCGGATCGCGTCGGTTCGTTCGCGTCGGATCGGTTCCCCCGCTCACCCGCCCACCCGCCCGGGGGCCGGATGTGGCAACCGGAAGTGACAACCAGACCCAAGAAATTACCCGCCAATTTTTGGAAAAAATGTGGTCCGAAAAGGATCTGGTTTGGTGACGTCATCAATATGGAGGTACACCCTTCGTATAGTAAAAAATTACGTCACCAGAAGGATCCAGATCCGTATTTCCTACTTAGTTACCCTCTGACATACTACTTACATAATCTTTGTATCGTAGTAGAGGCCGACCCTGAGATCTCTTACCCATCTGTAATATTACCCATCTGAAGCAACAAACAGATGTCCTTTGGTATTCTACCATCATCCATTCTTCTAACATGTCCTATCCATCTGAGTCTACGAAGACTGAGCATGGAATAAACCGTCACACAACCTGATCTTTCCATTACTTCATTATTTGTTATTTTGTCTTGCCACTTAATACCAATAATTCTTCGCAGACACAGCATATGAAAGCTGTTTAAACGTTTCTCTTGGCGTGAGTAAGTTGTCCAGGTTTTACTGTCATAAAGAAGAGTACTAAGGACACAGGCTTGATAGACAAGGACTTTTGTTTTGGCAGTAAGCTTCCTGTTCTCCCAGACTCTTTTTCTTAACGTGTTCATTGTTGTTGCTGCTTTACCAATCCGGATGTTGATTTCCTGATCTAGGATAATTTGTTATTTACCACTGATAGTCAATAAAGATTAATGGTACACCATGTGCACCTTGTGACATAATCTGTGTCTTCTTTTTGCTAACTGTTAAACCAAATTCAGAACAAGCATTGGAGAATGCAGGTAGTAGACATTGTAATTCTTCCTCAGAGTGGGTCGTAACTGCAGGGAACACCCGAACCAGAAAATGCAAAAACCCAAACAAAAGAAGAAGCAACAAATGAAGAAGAACTGGATGAAAACGGCAGCCTAAAACCAAGAACAATGGCACGAGTTCACACAATAATTGGGTTGTTGTTTTTTTTTTTTGTCATTTCCTAAGTCGGTTGTCGGTTTCTAAGAGAGAGAGAGAGAGAGAGAGAGAGAGAGAGAGAGAGAGAGAGAGAGAGAGAGAGAGAGAGAGAGAGAGAGAGAGAGAAATAGACAGTCCTCCGGACAAACCCATAAGTGCTTAGTCTCAAGCAAAGACAGACAAGACAGATAGTGATCTCTTTTGCATTCAGGAAGATTGCTGAACAGATTGATGCCAATAAAAGATCAAAGTTTTCACCTCGACGGACCTGGAAAGAAGTAGTCCATGACCTACTTACCCAGTAGGACCATGGACTAATTCTTCCTTCTTTTTTTTTTTTTTTTGTTAAGTCAATGACATTGAGGTGAATCTTGATCTGGTTAATTCAATGGCATCCCCCACGATGCTAATAATAAGTTATTGCGCGGACCTAAGAGAGAAGTGTCGCAGTAGAAGATCATGTCTGGGAGCCCGCTCTTAATGCGGACCTGACAGGGGTGTACACGGGCAAACAGCGCCGTCCTCGTGGTATCTTTAATAATAAGCGGGTGGATGAAGGCAAGTGGTCGAGTAGCCACCTATTATCGATAAGCACGAATGTACCTGCAAGAGTTGCAAACTATGTTTCCTTGTCCTTATTATCATCACTGCTAGTGACATAACAAGTATTTTTCATGGCTGTGATTGCAGACATATAGACAGACTGACAGACAGCAACAGATTAACAACAGGATGGAGAAACGCGTGTATTAGCCGTCAAGAGACTGCCAAACGACCAGCGTGCTGGTAACTACACAGTGGTAGTTTTATGATGAAGATGATTTGTATTTGTATCTAGCGCAAAAAAAATAATTTGGTGTTTGTGTTTTTTAGCCGTGTACAATTTTTTTTTCTGCCCGCCCGTTCCCCCAGCACTGTAGCACTCCCGACAAATCTACAGGTGTTCAGTCCCCCTATGAAACCCGCCACAACAACACAACACGTGTTGCTGGGCCTCTTTTTGTTTTTAATTGTCACCCCCTTAAAGATTTTTTTAAATTTTGGGGTCTGTTTTAAGTAAGTCCCGGGGTTTCTAAGAACTATAGCCCTCCGGACAAACCCACAAGTGCTCATTTTCACACATAGACAGACATAGCGAACTCTTATGCATCCAGGAAGATTGCTGAACTGGTAAATGGTGATGGGTCCCTGAAAAGGGCCGTGATTTGGGGAGGGGGTGGTCGCCGCGGGGAGTTTGTCGTCTACTTGGAAGTAGTGTACTTGGTGACTGCTATGGTGCCTTCACTGACAGCGTGCTTCGTCAGCTCACCGGGCAGGAGGAGACGGACAGTGGTCTGGATCTCTCTGGAGGTGATGGTGCTGCGCTTGTTGTAGTGAGCCAGGCGGATGGCTTTGGCTGAAATCCTTTCAAAGATGTCGTTGACGAAGGAGTTCATGATGGACATGGCCTTGCTAGAAATGCCGGTATCTGGGTGCACTTGCTTCAACACTTTGTAAATGTAGATGCTGTAGCTTTCCTTTCTCCTCCTCTTCTTTTTCTTGTCTCCGGTCCTCAATACCTTGGCCTTGCCGGCCTTCTTGGCCCCTTTGCTGCTGACTTTGGTTGGTATAGCGTCGTCTTCTGTTCAAATCTGTAGTATAGAATGAAACAAAATGTTAAAACGCGCTTGCTTGCTTAAAAACGAAAACGTCCCTCTTTATGACCACCCCATGTCATCCACCCAATGTTAAACAGATTGATGTCCTGACATAAAAAGGAAAGGAAAAGGAATTTCGGAAAAAAAATTATTCGAGATAATAATAATAATAATAATAATAATAATAATAGAAACAGAACGGGGGCGAAAAGGTACGAACTGACACTGAACAGATACAGACATGTAAGGTGTCCTCTCCTCCTCCTGGTTTCTGTCTTCTTTCTTGAGTTGTGGTTATATCTATATTCCTGTACGGCAGATGTACTGTCTGACTAGCCTCTGTATTTCTGCATTACTGTCTACGTGCAGGCAGCCCGTCATTGTCAGTGCTGTGTTAGTATTTGTGAAGTATTCTCTTAATTCTCTTCTTTCGTTATTGTATTCACTGCATGCTATTATATATTGTTCGATGGTGTTTTCTTCCATGCAAGCTATGCATTCTTGGTTAATTCTTGTGCCTTTCCAGTTGCCCAGTCTGAGTTTCCACAGTTTTTTGTTGGCTGGTGCTTTTATGTTGTTACTGACTTGTGGTTTGTTACTGGGTTGACCCAGTACCTGGTAGGCATGTCTACCTCTATCGCTATCTCGTCACTGCTTCCTCCATTCTAGAAGTATGCAGGTTTTTATAATGCTCTTTACTTCTACTGTTCCTAGCCCTGTGTTAATTTTATTTGTACTGGTGAGGCCTCGTTTCGCCGCTCTATCTTCTTGTTCATTTCCCGGAATACCCCCGTGAGCTGGTAGCCAGCCGATGGTGACTTGACATCCCATGTACCTGAGGTTGGTGGCTGTCGCTAGTATTGCCTCTTTTATGTCGGGTCTATTACCTCTAGCGAGACTTCCGAATGTTTCCACTGAAGACAGTGAATCTGTTAATATACATAGATTCATCGGTGGCTTTTCGGCTGCCATCTCCGAGCATTTCAGTATAGCTACTAATTCGGCTGTGCACACTGCTGTCTTGTCTGTTATTTTGAACTTTCTTTTTAATTTCAAGAAAAGTATTACTACTCCTGCACCTACCACACCCTGTTCATTCTTTGACCGTCAGTGTATATTATGAGGTTGTCTTGACTAATTTCGTCTACACAGGCCTCGGTCACGTATCTGGCCTCTATATCCTCTGTGTTCTTGGTGATGATGTTTGCTAGGCTGGTATTTGTTATTGGTATTGTTAGTTCCCATGGTGGGATTATTGGCTTATAAAGTCTTGTCTGTTTTATAGTTTCGTTTAGTTCTTCTTCTACTTTCATCTTCTCTGCTGCATCCCAGCCAGTCGGTCTTTGCAGCTTTACTATCGGGATGCCTCCCCTTTTGCTGCGGTTGTCATTGAATGATTGGAATGCCGGGTGTGCTTCGTCTTGTGCTACCTTTAACCAGTAGTTGTAAGTCAACTGTTTCCGTCTTAGATTCAGTGGCATAATCCCCAGTGCTACCTCCATTGCTTCTTTGTAAGTACCTTTGCCAGCGCCTAGTATGGTGGTTAAGGCTTGGGTTTGAATGGTGTCCAGCTTCATCTTGCTGGCTTCTGACGCTGCTTCGTACATAATGCTGCCATAATCTAGTTTGCTTCTGATGAATGCTTTGTAGACCATCAGCATCGTTTTGGTTTGGGCACCCCATCCATTGCCCTTTATCACCCGCAGTAGGTTGTTACTGGTCTTGCTTTTATCCACTGTCTGTTGTATGTGTTTTGCCCAGTTCATCTTCTCGTCTAGAGTCATTCCGAGGAATACTGTGCTGTTTGTTCTTTTGATTGTTTTCCCTTTTATTTTTATGTCGTTCTCTTTGCTATGGCATGTCTGCTCGGTACTGAAAACCATGCTGACTGTTTTATTGGTGTTTATTTGAAAACCCCATTTGTCCATCCAGTCAGCTAGTTTCATTATCTGTTTCTGTAGCTGGATTTGTATTGATTTTATGGTCATACCACTTCTCCATATGGCGCAGTCGTCCGCAAATTGTGACAGCCCAGTGCTCTGGTCATTGATTTCTTCTGCTAGATCATTGACTGGTATTGAAAAGATTATTTGAGAGATGACTCAGCCCATCGTCTTATCCCCTCTTTTGAATCCTTTCTTTACATGGTTTTCTAGTTTAATTATTTGATCCATCGCACACCTGTTTGCTCTACATCCGGATTGTGTATGGCTATATAGTTCGTTCTTCTCCATGTAGAATGTTACTCTCTTGTTTAAAACAATGTTTTCCCGTGATGAATTTGAATAACGAAGACACAAACAATAGATTGCACGATTTATTGCCTGGCATATTTCTCTGCATCTCGTCAGGTACATACTGCAGAAATGTGTGTGTGTGTGTGTGTGTGTGTGTGTGTGTGTGTGTGTGTGTGTGTGTGTGTGTGTGTGTGTGTGCAAAATGTCCAGTTTGTGCAGAAGCTAAGTGTGTGTGTGTGTGTGTGTGTGTGTGTGCGTCAACTCCCGGCACTGGCGCTACATTAAAGAAGACCTGCTACGAGAGTAAGAGGACGCCCTAAATTAAAATAGACTGACATCAAAGACATTGTACAATTACACGAAATGACACTATCCAGTGCCACCCATCAGACGCTGGAACATCAACTATTTTTCCCCACGATGCTTGACGTCACAAGTGGGAGATGACGATGATGGTAATGATCATAGATTGTGACAAGAAGAGAATAGCCCATTACTATATTGATTATACTATAATCAACACTTATACAATAACTTGTTTTCCCCCCTATGTGATGTTGTCTTCAATAGCAAATTTTGTGTGTGTGTGGTGTGTGTGTGTGTGTGTGTGTGTGTGTGTGAGAGAGAGAGAGAGAGAGAGAGAGATCTTCAATATTCCGCTCTTGAAGTGGTTTACTCCTCAGGGTATTTATCTATGTATGTAGCCATATAATTTAAATTGTGCGTATTGTCCCATTTCGCTATCAAAAAATCTTTCCATGTTGTCACTGAGAGTGGTGCTGATAATGTCACGAGACGACTGGACACCTGCCTGCGTCGTCTCGCATAGTGAGGAAAAGAGTGGTTACCTATTTCTCCGTGCAGCCAGACCTACAAAAAGTGATGGCCGTATCACATTACAAGCCTAGAGCAGGAAACTGCTTCAGGACAAATTAAGCAACAATAAAATCAGTATTCCGTTAACAGAGGAAAAGACTGACCACCTATTCATCTGTGCACTCCGGCCTACAAGATGTGATGGCCCTATCATATCACATATCTATAGCAGGTTCCTACTATGGGACTTGTTTGTTTATTTGTTGTGTATTTGTTTGTTTATTTGTTGGGTTTTTTTTTCAGTGTGCATTTCATTTGTATTATAATAAATACCTATACAATAACTTGTTTTCCCCCCTATGTGATGTTGTCTTCAATGGCAAATTGTGAGTGTGTGTGTGTGTATGTGAGTGAGAGAGAGAGATAGAGAGGTAGAGCGCGCCCGCCCGTGCGTGCTCATGAAATGGAAAATGTATGGTGTATCTTTTCAGTACATCCAAAAATGTAAGAAATCAAGCTTCACCAGTCGGCTGCTGACCGCTATAGGCTGACACAGTTACTCTAGAATTAACGTGGAAAGTTGCTGGGCTATTCTCTTCTTGTCACAATCTATGATCATTAACATCATCGTCATCTCCCACTTGTGACGTCAAGCGTCGTGGGAAAAATAGTAGACGTTCCAGCGTCTGATGGGCGGCACTGGATAGTATCATTTTGTGTGATTGTACAATGTCTTTGATGTCAATCTATTTTAATTTCGGGCGTCCTCTTACTCTCATAGCAGAGTTTCTGTAATGTAGCGCCAGTTCTGGAAGTTTATTGCATTGACTGTGAAGACAGACCGACAGACAGACAAGACGGAAGGACGGACGAACGGACAGACGGACGGACGGACGGACAGGCAGACAGACGGACAGACAGACAGACATAGAGTGGCCTAGATGCAAACATGTGTGAACCACATAATCCAGGCTAACACAGTGTCACTGTGCCTTGTCTATAAACTGATTGGCTGTGGCCAACTGTGATCAGACCACCACAAACCTTGAACGTACGTACAGCTGTTGCACGCCAATAACAGGAAGAAAACCAATATACCGCAACAATACAATCAATATGATATTACATTAATACATTTTGCAGGGTTGTTCTGTCGCATTTCGTGGCTCTGTGAAGGAAAGCTGTTGTTGACAAACACCGCATGTATGTTTACAGATAAATAATTTGACACTGACCCGATATATCGTGTCAATCGAACTGATAAGGAGCAATATCAACGTATGCACCTCGAATTCGGGTACAAGTTTGATCTGTTTATTGTGTGCTTTGTGTTTTGATGGGAGCCATGAAAGCTTGGTGTCTAGCTCCCGTGGTCATGGGTTCGAATCATTATCCAGGCGCATTTTTAAAGATTGGTCTGGGTCCTTATGTTGTCCCAGTCTAAAATGGGTATTAGGAAATTTATTGGGAAGTAAAGTCGGCCAGTGTGTTGTAGACCACACCACCCATCCAGTGACATAATATGTCTCAAGGTTGTAAACGTGTTTAATACTGTGTTTACTTAGGTCTTGTGTGTTTGTATGAGTGTGTGTGTGTGTGTTTGTATGAGTGTGTGTGTGTGTGACAGACAGACAGACAGACAGAGACGGTTAGAGAGATAGAAGAGAGAGAGAGAGAGAGAGAGATAGAGAGAGAGAGAGAGAGAGAGAGAGAGACTGGGTGATTGAGAAATGTGATAGATATATAGAAGTACTAATATTGACCGACACAGAGACGATTATGATTGTCATTTGTGATAAGGTGTTTGTGTTTGTTGAGATAGAAAGTTATGTGTATGTCTTCATGTTTTCCGCTTCTTCTTCGTCGTGCTCCTCCTTTTCTTTTTTTTTTTAAAGTAATGTTGTATCTTCCACTACATCATAAACTTTTCTTTAAAAAACAAAAACAAAAAACATCTTTTGTGGTTCCTTCCATGACTTTCTTATATTTTATTTCTTGAGTGAAGACATTTCGTATTGCTTTTTTGCTGGTTGCTGCCAAGAATGGTATACGGAATGAGGTGAGCTGATGTATGTATGTGTGTGTGTGTGTGTGTGTGCGGGGGGAGGGGGTCGTGTGTGTGTGAGAGAGAGAGTGTCAGACAGACAGACAGACAGAGAGTATGTGTGTGAGAGAGTTTTTTTTTTTCAAGCGCGAACAGCTCATCTCCTGATAACCAGTTTCAAGTATAGACAAATAAACATTGTGTTGTCACCAAGATTTCTTATCGTTAATTTGAGAATTGGTAGCGGTTCTCTCCGCGTCGGTAACTTACGGGGTATGCGAGCCGGTCGTTCAGAAAGCAATGGCAAACTACTGAGCGTAATCGGATATGAGGAGAAGAAATGTGATTTTACCCAATTCTATATATTATATATCTAACCGATAAATATGACCCGCATCCACTGCTCCTAATAATACACGCTTGTAACTCATTTATTCCCAGAAAGTTATTAGATTACCAAATAAAACGGAGTTAAAATGATAACGAAGACAAAAGGGACTTCGGTAACAAAATATTGGTAGGCCACAGTTGTTAAAGAATTAATACAACAACGAAGGGAACTGAAACAGAAAGGAGGTGAATCCGATAACAGCAGGATGAAGTATAAATCTTTAACTCGAGAAATAAGAAAGAACACAAGAAAGGACAAAAATCAATATATACAAGATAGCTGTACCCGAATAGAGCAATATCATAAGACTGGAAGAGATTATGAAATGTTCAAAGGAATGAAGTTATTGACAAGAAATGTTCAACCTCAATTGAATGTTATCTGTGACAAGATGGGAAATACCTTAACAGAATCTAGACAAATTCTAGAAAGATGGCAGGAGTACTGCAGTGGAATGTATGATTTGAGTGACAGTGAGGATATGAATGAGGTACATGAGCCAATGGCAGCAGAGACAGAACCTGAACCCTCATTAGATGAAATTTCTTGGGCTATAAAGAACCTGAAGAATGGTAAATCACCTGGATGTGATGAGATACCAGCAGAACTAATTAAAGCGGGAGGAGAAGAAAGCATACACATATATCATGCATTATGTACAAAGATTTGGAAATATGGTATATGGCCAAAAGATTGGAAGAGAACTATCTTCATTCCAATACCAAAAAAGGGCAACCTGAAATTATGCACCAACTATAGAACTGTTGCCCTGATCAGTCATGCAAGTAAAATTCTACTAAAAGTCATAATGGGAAGACTTTGTAAGAAAATGGAAGAAGAGATTAACGTAGTTCAAGCTGGATTTAGACAAGGAAGAGGAACAAGAGATCACATATTCAACATGCGTTTAATAATAGAGAAGTGCAGAGAATTTAATGTAAACCTATTCTCATGTTTTGTGGATTATTCAAAAGCATTTGACTGTGTACAACATCAGAAACTTTGGGAAATCATGAGGAATATGGGCTTTCCATCACATGTAGTACAACTAATACAAATGCTCTATCTAGACCAACAAGCAGCAGTTAGAATAGATGGCGAGGCATCAGATTGGTTTGACATCAAGCAAGGAGTCCGTCAGGGCTGCGTGCTGTCACCCTATTTGTTTAACCTGTACGCCGAAAATATAATGATAAATGTAAGAGATGGTATAAACAGTGAGCTATATGATGCCCTAATTATCGGCGGTCATGACATACCGGAGATTCGATATGCTGATGATACAGTATTACTATCCACAACACAGAATGGCATAGAAAACCTAATTGCTTCAACCCAATTGAATAGTGAAAATCACAACTTATATCTTAACATAGCAAAAACAAAGATAATGCATACAGATAAAACTACTATGGAGAAAGAAATATACATTAATGGGGAAAAATTGGCGGTAGTGGAAAATTTTGAATATCTTGGTTCATTGATTACCAACAACGGTGACACAATGAAAGAAATTAAACGGCGACTATCAATTGCTCTTCAAAGACTAAAACAGCTGAATAAATTATGGAGTGCGACAGATAGAACTACAAAAATTAGATTTTTAAGAGCATGCATCTTTCCCATTGCAACATACGCCTGTGAGACATGGACACTTACTAAACAAGCTGAACAGCGCATAAACGCCTTTGAATATAAATGTTGTAGCCGAGTTCTAAGAATATCTTGGGTAAAGAAAAGAACAAATGCAACCATACTTCAAGAGTTGAATATTGAAGAAGGTTGGCTATTAAAGACGATAAAACAAAGAAAATTGAAATATTTTGGTCACTTGAAACGTCACGAAAGTCTGGAGAGAACAATAATGGAGGGGTATATGCCCGGGAAGAGAGGAAGAGGAAGGCCAAAGAGAAGATGGGTGCAGGATGTGGCGGATAATCTCCAGATGGGTGTATCAGACGCGGGACATCTTGCTTATGATCGAGAGGTTTTCCGGAAGGTTGTTATGGAAGCGAGGTTCTGCAAAGGACATGCTACTGAATGAATGAATGAACAGTTGTTAAATTAATAACGAGGTCAACGCATCCGTTGACTGGGACAGAAAGAGCTGGGTAGTGCACCGAGTTCATTTAACTTACGGTAACGTGTCGCCGCGATGGCAAGAACGGAAACGGTTTCACGTTGACCAAATCTCCGAGCAGTTTCTCGTGGGACGATCTTTCCACAGACCGTGTCCCCAGTCTGGCTAACTTTCTCAGGGTCGACGTGCCTCTGCGCACATATGAAGCTTCAGTTCCGACCTTGCACACCCCGCCTATTTAATTAGATTGGAGAGGGGAAGGAGAACATTGCAACACAGCCCCCCGTAGAGATCTTATATTGGTCCGGAGAAAAGTCTCTAAACCAGTGTTTCCCAACCTTTTTTGTGCTATGCCCCACCTAAGCCTTTCTAAAATTCTTATGCCCCCCCCCCCCCTTCCATATGCATCATTTTTAATATTCAAAAATTGAAATGTTCACTAAAAAAACTTGATTTTTTTTTTAATTTTAGAAGGGCTCACGGTTCCAAGAGGCCCCTCCCCCCCCCCCCCCCCCGGGGGGCGTCCCTGTGTGTCGGGAGAATTTTTGTTTTGGGGTTGGCGGTTACCTCAGACAAGCTTGTTCCCCGCCTCCCCCTTTTTGTGTGTGGATCCTTAGTCTCACTGTGAGCTGTTGACCACAGTGGTCCACCAGTCCCACATCTAAGGTGAAGACATGTGATGGGTTTTTATTTGATCATCCCGGCCCCCGACCAGATGGGCGGACAACAGCAAATGCACCCGATCCTAGCCAAAGGACCGATAATCACTAGGAAATTATTTAGCAAACACAGTAAGTAAATTTTCAAAACATATAATGGAGAACTGAAATTCAAGTACAAAATAATTTTAATGAAAGATTTTTCTATACTATTTTAATTATTAATAATTATTTAAATTTAGTGAGATCCTAGCGCTTGATGCTTGCAGCAAAGAGATTTTATGTCAGGTTCCAATTTAGTTAACTTCAGTCTCAAGTCTCCCCGTTTTGTTATATCCAGCCGATTTCTTCCATTTTCGAATTGCCCCCCTTAACAAACGATTTGCTCCCCTGTGGGGCGTGGGCCCCACTGCTCTAAACCAACTTCACTTCCATAGATGCAAGCCTTCTCAAGGCTCTGAGGAAAATGAACGTTAACGCTGCGAATTTGAAAGTTGTCACTCAGTTTTCATTGAGATCCTCAAATAGCCAGAAAACCGACAAACCAATTAAACACCCAATCGACTAATCAACAACCAGTAAGTCAACCCACTCATCTAACCTAGCTACAAGCCAACCCACTGTCTGCCTGTCTGTCTGCCTGCGTGCGTGTCTGCCTGCCTGCGTGTCTGTCTGTCTGTCTGTCTGTCTGTCTGTCTGTCTGTCTGCATAAAATGAAACGGACATGTATGTTACGATTATGCGATGAAACAACCACCACAAAAGCAGACGAATCTTACGAGGGTAAGTTAATAAGTAAGTCACAAATGGCTGCAGAAAAATAACTAACTAAGATAACAACTTGAAACCAGTTTATTTTTATACATACATTGTCCCTTAATTTCTCAACATAAGTTCCACCAACATCGATGCATTTATCCCATCGTTTTATTAGTCCTCCCAAACCGGCTGCATAGAACTGCGTGCTTTGTTGTCATTTACCTGCCATCCCACAGAACTGTGTGACTTACTTATTGACTCGTAATTTTTTTCTACCCAGCTATGCACCGCTTTACGGGAAATCGCTGGAGTCAACTAGACAGGCGGTGGTATCATGCTGTATGGGTTACACACAGTCTCTAAATTATCTGTAAATTCTGTCACCAACAGCGCGGCTGGATTATATTCTTATATGTACAGCTAGCTGTAAGCCATTACCAAACAGGACCACTACAAAACAGTTAGCGCGCAAAACTGCACGTACAACGCCTTTCTACTAAATTGTTAGCTACCGTCTACTCGTGACCGAGAAACCGCTAAAACAGATGTGTTGGAGACTGCTGATTTTTGCTGTGTGTCCGTAGGGTTTTATTGCCAGGAGGTGTCAGTTGCATGTCGAGAGGTGGTGTCAGTTGTTTGTCGCTGACAAGACACGCTGATATGACACGTTGACTCCAATGCAAGCATGGCAAACAAGTTTACCTAGCTGCCTTATGAAATATTTATGGAATCTAACAGATTCGCGACTCCCGACACAGGGGACCATACGAACATTTGGTGTCAGGCCAGTAAAAGCGCCCATAACTTAATTCGTTGTCCGGGGAAGAGGGGGGGGGGGGACAATTACAGGAAAATCACAAGCCCATGACTTTCAGGGGGGACAAAAGTAAACACCTTGTAAAACAAATATGTTGTCGTAATTCATAGTATGCCATGACTAAACGTGAGAATCTCTTCTTCTTCTGCGTTCATCAGGAGTTTTTTTTTCTTTTTCGGACGTGATTGCGTTGCGCCGTTAGCCGACACATCCGACTTCTGCGGGCATTTGTTGACCGGGTTAGCCTTCCCGGAAACGTGAGAATGACAACAGCACATGTCACAACAAATTACGTTGTTTTGTACACGTGAAGAAAAGCAAATCAGTCATGTCACGTTGACTGATACATGAAGAAAGACCAGTCACAGATGCTTCTTCTTCTGCTTCTGCTTCTGCTTCAAAGCGAATGGTCCCGTTCAACTGTTTTGAAAACTTGTTGTATTTGGGGCCTTTATTGCGTAGCTTGTGTTGAAACTTTCAAATATCTGGTTGCTTGTTGTCAGCTTCCTGGTTTCTGATTGGTTAATTTCGTTCATAAAGTCTTGATAAAGTTTTACATGTCTGATGTCTGGACAGAGTCGCGCACTTGTTGAGGCCTGGAGTCATTGTGTACCCACCCCGTCGTATGGTGCTGTTTCTTTCAGGGAGCTTTTATCCTTCGTCTTTCCGTCTGATGTTTCTCTTCCCTCCACGTCTTGGAGCTTCGGCGACTCTGTTTGTTCGTCTTTGGTTTGTCTTGTCTTCCTGATCGCTCGGTCCTGGTATGGGGCGACTTGCCATCGCCGGACCAGGGTTGCCCCCTTTTTTTGACCAAAACTATCTAGAAACGGCCCAAACTACATCCATAAATATCTAGATTTCGTTGGAAAGTATCTAGGAAAAATATCCAGATTGAGAAAGTAAGCAAATACGTATGTATTGATGTGACTGCGGCTCTCCCTGGCGAAAAAGTTTACGCGCCCAAACCGAAAGCGGTTCGAGCCGCGCTGGTAACTTACAGGGGTATGTGAGCCGGTCGCTCAGAAAGCATCACTGAGCGTAATCTTGCCTTGTACATCAACAGCAGCTGAAAAATTCTGATGTTGACTGCACCGTCCTATGTGTAAGGGATATGCAACATTAAAAAGAAAATTGATGTGACTTACCTATAGAATCATGTCCTCATCTTCACTGATGCCTGTCTCTCAAGATGCACTTAGCTTGAATGATGTAGTTGAAGCTTCAGATTCAAAATGACTCTGGTATGCTTTAGCTGTTACAATTTCTTTTATTACACGATCAGGGAGCGGATACTGATAAGTTGAACAGCATTTCCTGCTCTCATCAGGCCAAATCTTATTGTCAATATAGCATTTAAGATAGCAAGTTTCATCCTGTTTCTTAGTTTACATTTTGTATAATTCACAGTACTGAAAACTCTTTACGCATCAGCATTTGAATGGGGTAGTATCATGGCAGACATCGCACATTCAAAGAACTCACAGAATGGACTGTTATCTGAGTCATCTTTAAATTGTCTTACTTCACCCCAAAAAGCTTCAGTTTCTGTTTTGTTTGTCCACTCAACCTAATTTATTTTTGTTAACTAATATTCTGCCTCCGCCAAACTATTATCAGTAGCCCCTAAAAATGTAATAACTTGACAATATTTAGGTATGTCCTTTACTGGCTGAGGTATGTTGTTAATAGAAAAGATTGAAATATTTTTCAATACATCTAAATTTTCAGGAAGTCTCTGCTTCAGTTGATCGAATAATGAGACAAGAAAATCTTGACAGCGCTTTCTTAAGTTGTTCTCTTCATTTTCTGTTAACAGTCCTTTTGTTTTTAAACCATCAATTTTTGATTCGATTTGGTATCTCAGGTATGGCTTGGGAGCCAAATAGCTCTCTATAGTGCAATTGAACAAGTCAGCTTTACAAGTTGGCAATATAAGTATTTTACCAATTGAGTGAAATAGCAAAGTAAGATCGTCAAGTAATTTAACTTTATCAACATTTTGAGATTCAAATAGTTTATTAACTTTTTGCACTTCACTTAAAATGGGTTGTGAAAAGAGAAAAATGCCAAATTTGTATCATCACTGTACATTCCATATAGTATTTCAGCTGTGTAGCACTTTTCATTTTGTCTTGTTATTTCGAAGTGTGTCTTCAACTCCAACCATCGGTTCACAATTACTTCAACAGTCTTGCAATATGACAGAATTTTCAATGGTGTGGAACTATCATTTAATGCTTTATATAAATTATTATATTGCTGTTGTCTGACAGATGATTTGGAGAACCAGTTATGTGTTTCAACAATAAGGAATTCCAAATTCCTTGGTAAACATTCTGACTGATGAGGCATGCGATAATGCTAGCTGCAAGGAATGACACGCACATTTTATGAGGATTAAAGATGGGATATCTTCCTTCAATTTTGCATACACGCCATGGTTGATACCGACCATTACCGATGCATTATCGGTTCCAATTGCAGCCAAATTCTTTAAGTTTAAATGTTTACTGACCAAAAGTTTCTTCAGTGCCCTTATGCTCCCGTTTACTCATTACCGGGGGGGGGGGGGTTGCCAGATTGTTGGCAGTTACCATAATTTACGCTCGTCCAGATTGTTGAGCGTTGACCCAAGTCAGTTCAAAGTTTAAATAATGGCAGTTACCGTAATTTACGCTCGTCCAGATTGTTGAGCGTTGACCCAAGTCAGTTCAAAGTTTAAATAATGGCAGTTACCATAATTTACGCTCGTCCAGATTGTTGAGCGTTGACCCAAGTCAGTTCAAAGTTTAAATAATGGCAGTTACCATAATTTACGCTCGTCCAGATTGTTGAGCGTTGACCCAAGTCAGTTCAAAGTTTAAATAATGGCAGTTACCATAATTTACGCTCGTCCAGATTGTTGAGCGTTGACCCAAGTCAGTTCAAAGTTTAAATAATGGCAGTTACCATAATTTACGCTCGTCCAGATTGTTGAGCGTTGACCCAAGTCAGTTCAAAGTTTAAATAATGGCAGTTACCATAATTTACGCTCGTCCAGATTGTTGAGCGTTGACCCAAGTCAGTTCAAAGTTTAAATAATGGCAGTTACCATAATTTACGCTCGTCCAGATAGTTGAGCGTTGACCCAAGTCAGTTCAAAGTTTAAATAATGGCAGTTCCCATAATTTACGCGCGTCCAGACCAAACATAAAATGGGTAAATGACATCGAAAGAAAAGTAAAATCTAGAAAGTATTCAAAATATCCGACTCCAAATGAAAAGTATCTAGAATTGCATCCAGCATCCAAATGTCAGAAAACGGTATCCAGACGCCGGCAAAAACCTCTAGATCTGGATATAAAATATCTAGAATGGCAACTATGCGCCGGACTGATTTGCTCTTGGTCTGAGTTGCCGTCCTCATCCAGTTCGCTCGCCGTTTCCTCTTCTGATGATACTCCGTATTTTTTCAGCATCTTTATCTTGATTCTTTCTTCTTGAATTTGCTTTAGCTTCATGTCTATCTTTATTCTTTCCGCAATCATCTTCGACAGAGTGTCGTCAGCGTCTTTTTTTAAGGTATCCATTCGAGCGACAGCCTTCGCTATCTTCTGCTGTACTTGCTTCAGGTCGTCCAGGATGCGCTGAACAGCCGTTATCTGGGTTTCTTGTGTCTTGTCCTTTTTTTCTTCCAGGTTTTTGACCTGTGTTCTCAGCTCCTTCAGGTTGCCTTCCAATTGCGCTTTGTCACTCTTAGTGAGTCTGTTGGTGGTCTCGTACTGCCTCCTGGCCTCCTTATATGGCAGGTTTGACTTTATAGCTATCTTCATAGTTTCTTTGCTGTCTTGGTGGCAGGGGCAGCCGAGGTA
The DNA here is from genome assembly GCA_963921405.1 of Cepaea hortensis. Taxonomy (NCBI): domain Eukaryota; kingdom Metazoa; phylum Mollusca; class Gastropoda; order Stylommatophora; family Helicidae; genus Cepaea; species Cepaea hortensis. The sequence continues at coordinate 143,928,531 of OY992878.1, forward strand.
CCGGGCGCCATGGTTGCCGAGGCAGTTGGCGCACTTTCTGTTGGTGTTAGGCCTCCTGAAGTCTGAGTCTTTCTTTGCTTGTTGGCACTGACTGTAGGTGTGGGGACCAGAGCAGTACCTGCACACCTCCACACCACTCTTGCAGGTGGCTCGGGTGTGCCAAAATTTCTGGCACTTGGAGCACTGCAGCACTCTTGGTATGTAGTGCTCTGGTCTTTGATCTCTTCCGCCCCATACGATGTACGGAGGGATCACTCGGTCCTCTGATGTAACAATGACCACTGTAGAGGGGATGTTGTTCTTCCCGATGATCCGCTCCGTCCTGGTAATCTTGAGCTTCTTATTCTCTTCTAGCAGCATCTCCCTGATTTTGTCATCTGAGTGATGGGTCTGGACTCGTCTGATGACCCATCGTATCGCACAGATGCCACGTTGGTAAGCACACATGAAGAACCGCGTCAAACATTCCACGTCGATTGATATACATGAAGAATAGTCAATGACACATGCCTTGTTCGATCCCTCGGTAAGGTGTGGGATTTTTTTTCTGTCGGGGCACAAATGAAAATCCTAACCTGCACAGTTCGCGGCGACTGCACTAGCCAGGCGGCCTTAATTCCTCAGGCTCAAAGATCCCTCTACCATACACCGCAAGATACTATCTTCTTCTTCTTCTTCAGCGTCCCGAGCCATTGAGGTTCTTTGCTGCAGATACAATCCGTCTCCATTCGTCTCTCTGGTGGACCTTCTCTTGCCAGTCATTGATTCCAAGTGCTTGTAGGTCTGTACATGTATTATCTCTCCACCGCCTTCTTGGTCTACCTTGGGGTCGGTCTACGGTCATTTATTTCCTGAGTGTAAGCGAGTTTTGTTTCCCTATTATCTTCCATTCTTTCTATATCACCAGACTATGCCTCCATACTATGTTGGCAGTAAATGACAGTTTTTTATGACATGCCTTGTTAATTGGTACACACGAAGAAAAGGCAATGACACGCGCACCTTTGATTGATATCCATGAAAAACAAACAATCGCGCGTGCCACGATGGTTTGAACACAATAACAGGCAACCACACATGAGAGCCGCAGTAGCGTTGTGACTAAACGCTTGCTTACGGGTCCGGTGATCATGGGCTCGAACCCGCATTGAAACAGGTTTTAAAAGCTGTCCCGGGATCCCAGGTCTACACAAACTAAAGTGTGCACCAGGAAATACCTTGGGCAGTAAAGGCAGCAGGCATCGTGTTTTAAAATAAAACACGCAGTTCGCATGTGTGTGTATGTATGTTAATGTGTGCGTGTGAGAAGGTTTGCCATATCATTTTCATAGCTTCGACCACCTTTGTAAACATACCGCCCCATATCTGGACTGACCCCTTGTACTGAATGTATATCTTGATAACAGAAAGTGGCTGCCGCGGTCCGACACTTCGTGTGGTTGGTTAATTATTCTGGTCAAATGATAACATATCTTTGTTGTGTGATGTTACATCCTGCTGTTTGTGTCTATGTGTGTGTGTGTTTGTGTGGGTGTATGCACGCATGTGCCCGCTCGTATGTGTGTACGTGTGTGCGCGCTTGTGTGTGCGCGCTTGTGAGTGCGCGTTCGTGTGTGTGCGCTCGTGCGTGTGTGTGTGTGTGTATGTGTGTGTGCTCGCGCGCTTGTGAGTCTGCCTGTGTGTGTGCATGCATTTATGTCAAATAGTTCACATATAGGAACCCCTAGAATAGGAACCCCTAGAATAAAGCGGCAGGAGTAGAAAAACGTATACAGTGAAAATATTTTCAGAAATGTAGAAGACATAAATGGAATCAGCATTGGAGGACGAAACATAAATAACATTAGATATGCAGATGATACAGTATTGATTGCAGACAATGCACATGATCTGCAACAATTGGTAGACGCGGTTGTTGTCCACAGTGGGCAGCTGGGGTTAGAATTAAATTGTAAGAAGACACAGATTATGGTCGTCACTAGGAAGAACGAAGTACCACAATGTAATATACAAGTAAATGGAAATATTCTTCAACAGGTGAATAGGTACAATTATCTCGGAACAGTCATAACATCTGATGGGAGGTGCCTTGAGGAGATTAGAACAATAATCGCCATGGCGAAGGTGGCCTTTAGCAAGATGAAAAACATTCTTACCAATAAAAAGATGTCAATTGAAACGAGAAAAAGAGTGTTGAGGTGATACATAGAGCCTGTTCTTTTGTATGGATGTGAAACTTGGACAATGTGCTGTCAAGCTGAAAAACATCTGATGGCTGCAAAAATGTGGTTTCTGAGGAAAATGCTAATAATTCCATGGACAGATAGAAAAACCAATGACCAAGTACTACAGGAGACAAATGAAAATCGTAGATTGATTAGAGAAATTAGACGTAGAGTCAAAATTTTTTGGACATGTTATGAGAAGAAATGGACTGGGGAACTTAGTGACAACTGGCAAGATCGAAGGGAACAGACCAAGAGGAAGACCGAGAGGAAAATATCTGGATGGCTTGGCCACATGGCATGGACGAGACAGGAACACTGAGCTGATCCACGACTCTGGTAATCGAGTGAAATGGCGAATCATGACCGCCCACACTTTCCGGCATGGCACATGATTGATTGATTGAGTAGAAAAACAAAGGAGATATGTGACAACCGTAAACCTGATTCTACTTAGATTCAACCATTCAAATGATGATGGCGCCGGGTTACAGACCCAAGTGTAATAAAAATAACAGGACATTAATTGTGTCCATATTCCATATTATAGGTTTAGATGAGGTCAGTGCGGCCGAACGTTTACAAACGCTCGTTCTTAAATGTCCTGTGATCAGGTAGCGGGGTAGTGAGTTCATTCCTAACACTGGTCACTTGGACACAAACGTTGACTTCTCGTTAAAAAAGCAATGGCAAATCACTGAATGTAAAAATGTCTAGAAAATGAAACTGGGGTTGACTGCAACTACCTGCACAGGACCTGCAACATTAGGTCCACTTGAATGCTAAACCAGAATAGCGATAATACTGTATTATATTAAGGAAGTTCTAGCTAGCCTTTTGTTGGCGTGATGTTTCGATAACCCCCTCCACGGGACCTTCCTGATTTCGCCCTTATTCTAGAAGGTTAGCTATCTTATCTCACTACCCAAGAGATAAGTGGGACGTGTTAAGTAGGTACTACTTGTTCGTGCACAAATTTCCAGCCCAATGCCGGGATCGAACCCGGGACCTTTTGAGCGCAAGACGGGCGCCTTAACCTCTGACTCACGGCTCCTCCTTAGTGCTGATTCAATAGCACCGTCATCTTTAAAATGAAGATGAAGTGGACAGTGGGGCAAAACGAAACAAAGACAAAAAGAAACATATTTGTTTCGGTAGCGAGTCACTGTCGTCATATGAAAACCAAGGATTCGAAATGCGGTGTGTCTATGTTCATAGTTAGAAATACTGACTCCAAATTCTGGCCTACCAACATTCACAAGGTAGTTTTCCGCTGAACACTGTTCATGTTATATTCAAGGACATTCTTGTCTCACTGTAATACTTTATACACAAAATTCGATCAATGGAATGTTAGCATTTACACTGTCTGTATACCCATGTGTTATGTTCAATGTCTTTAACATTTGGCTTTTGTACTTTGTAACCTATAATAACCAGATCAGTATGGACGGATAGAAAGAAAAATGAAGATATACTGAAAGAATTTTACTCACAAAGAGAACTGCGTACTCGCATCAGACGTAGACAGTCCACATTCTTTGAACATGTCATAAGTAGAGAAAAGCTTGAGTATGTCGCCACAACGGGGAAGTTGGAGGAGAAGAGAGGCAGACTAAGAGAGAAGATGCTGGACAATTTCACATCATGACATGCGGCACCATCAGCATCATAAATTATTGCCAGTACACGGAACAGAAGGCTGTGGAAGGACATGATTACCAACGCCCACGGCATGGATTGTTAGAAGAAGACGGTATACTAGCCATATTTTGTTCAAAGGTTTGTTAGCTTGACTGCTACTCTTTGTGGGCTAGCCGTGATGTGTTCAATGAAATGTTTGTTAAATGCATTTGATTTCATTGCCAAAGTAGGCAACGTAAAGGCGAGTAACGTCACCGGTGGCTATGGCGAGGGTGATAGGGATAAAAGAGATTACAGGTTTTTAGCACGGGCAGAACATCATGAAATGGTAGTAGGTAATGCCTGGTTCGCAGGTCCGTATGGACGAATGGATGAAAACGCGTGTTCTTAAACATCCGGTGTGCTGATGCCGCCGAAGTAAGCGGTTCAGCCCCTACACCGGACAGCTGGACTAAAATGTTGGCCTGTCGTCCTTGACTTGGGGACGTTAATTACAAGTACTTTTGTTTCCGGGTTCCGGGTTTGGTTCCGGGTCCTGTCAAGGATATGCACTACTGGCGAGCTCAAGTGAGAGCGAAAATCGAGTCTAGTGCTTCCACATTGAAGTGGATGGGCCTTGGGTTCATGCCAGGATACGATCAGCGTTGCCAGTCGTGGGTTGTGCTGAATATTTAAATCTCAGATCCCGAAACAACCAAATAAATCAATTGCAAGTACCTCTGAAGCCGGAATGGGTTCGCCTGATGGCGAGAGACACTGTTAATAGGTAATGCTAACCCACACACAAAATTCAGTCCATCACTACTATAAATAGTGTGTATGGACTACGCTTGAATTCAAAGCGAGAGAGAGCAAAACCAAAAACAAAAATACATACCTTGTTCAAACACCAGCCTTGACGATTATATACGCGTAAAAGCCATGGAGATATTATTCGCAATAAAATTATCTATATACTGATTTCAAAGAGATTCAGAAGCAGTTTTGTAGGAGCGAAAACTAGACCAGGGGCAGGTGGTCAAAGCGACCAGTTATAGGAAAGATAACGTTAAGACTTAAAGCTATAAAGATAATAATAAGAACATCAAGTTAGATCTAGCATAACTGAAAACAAACACAGAATTTAGAGAAAGGTACAGTTGTTGTTGTTTTGGATGAAGAATTACTTGCGCGATGACTTTGATTAAAGTGAGAAAGAGTTGCGCAATTCGTCGACCTCACTCTCTCGCCTGAGTCCATCTAAGTCCAGTGGCAAGACAAGTCGAGACGACTGGAGACGAATACAGGTGCAGTGGATGACCAGGGCGCTCTACGTGCCTTGCCGTGCACATTACGTTCCACAACGCTTTGCAGGTAAACACCGTCTTGCCCGTTGAATGAGGAATGATTTCCTTCTGCGCAGTCTGTCGAATCCTGTCTTCACATGCTGGGTAGGCATACCCTAGTTTACCGCTTGGTTTGACACCAAATCGGCTACCCATGCCTGGTTTAGCCAGCCTCTCACAGCTGTTGCCCGGGGGGTGGCCGCTGTCGCATGCTGACAGCTACTAGGAGCCACAGGCACGAGCTGGGTGTCAGACTTGGACCAGTGGGGGATGGGTCATGAAAAGGACATGAGAGTCATCCTTACCAAAGGTGCTACCAATGCCTGACACCCCGTACCCCCCCCCCCCCGTACAGAACATATATAATACCATGGGGATAATACAGACCAATTATGAACAATGGGGTATTGTTGCGGGAATCAATTAAACAAACTTCAAAATAAATCATTCCACCTAAACAGTGAATCGCAAAAAAAAAAAAATAATAATAATAATAATAATAAAAGAAATGACTGATGACGTTCCTCAGGTAATCGATACACGAAGAAAGAAAAGGCAAGATAAAGAAGAATATAATTAGAATACAGAAAGAAATAGTAAACAAATGCAAAGAGGCTTTTTAAAAAAAAAAAAAAAACTGAATCAACAATGCATGGAGATTGGGACAAACTATGTAAAAGATTCACATTCCATGTACCAGCAAATAAATACACTAACTGGTAGGGAAGCACGAAACACCACTGGTTGTTTGAAATCGAGGAATTGTGCAATATTAATGGGACAAGATGATATAGTCAATAGATGGACGGAATATCTCGAAGAGCTGTATGATGATAGGAGACCGGATGTAAATATTTAAAACAGTGGCCACGGTCCACCAATACTTGCAGCAGAGGTTGAAGATGAACTACTTCACACGAGGAAAGGAAGGGCACCCGGTCCTGACAACATTACATTGGAGGAAATTCTGGCCCTAGGAGAGCTTGGAATCGAAATATTGACACCTTGTCTTAATGACATCTACACTAGTGGGTACATTCCTAGTGATCTATTAAAATCAATCTTTATAGCTCTGGAGACGAGATGCAGCGAAATATGCCAGGCCAGAAATCGTGCAACATGTTGTTCGTGTTTAAATGCTATATATATATATATATTCTCAGGACACTATTAGAAAAAGATATAGAAGTAACACAGATCTGTACTCATGCCTCATTGACTACACAAAATCATTATACAGTGTGAAACAAGAGGAAGTAATCAAACTACTAGAGCTACGAAGCAGTGACTGCGAAGATCTACGAATGATAAAGAACAGTAAAATGGAAACAAACATCAGTCATAAAAATCAACAACCTTTTAGGAAGATTTAAGTATATAAAGAAGGGCGTCAAACAATATTGTGTGATGTTTACCCGATTTGTTCTCATCGTTCAGTGAACAAATGAAGAGATCTACATAAAATATGTCAGGGATCCTGGGTGGTGGACATAATATAAATAACTTACGTTATGCTGATGACACCGTCTTGATATTAATAGGCCAGAAGAAAATACATAAAATTATAGATACAGTGGTTGTAGAAAGTGTAAAAATGGGCCGTAGCCTGAATAATAGGAAGCAATTGGTCTTTGTGGACGTTATTTTGGGGTAAGTGCAGAAATTCAAATATCTAGAGTTTAGACACATGGATAACATCAGATGGAATATACATCACTGAGTTAAAGAACAGAATAGGACAAGCAAAGACTGTATTTTGTCAAATGATGCACAGTTTATGCAATAAGCCCTTGCCATTAGAAATTAAAAAGAGAATTCCCGCGTTACATAGAACCAGTTTTAACAAGCGGCTGCCAATCCTAGACAATTAGTAAATAAGCGAAATATCCATAGAAGCCTTGAAGATGTCGTTTTATAGAAGAATGCTAAATATTCCTTGGACAAAAACTGAAGCATCTTGAGACAACCAGAAAGATTTGTGGAAAGAGAGATAGAGGGAGAAAGCGAGAGAAAATTGTTGACAGTCTTTGGTCATAGTACGGAAGGAAATCAACACATGAACTGATCGATGCCGTCGGAGATGGCAAATTTGTGGCGAAGCATGATCGCCTATATCAGTCGACAAGGCAATTTATGATGTTCATGTGGTGTATTGGTAATCTCATGTTGTTGTTTGCTAATGAAGGATTGTCGCAGCAAAGCCCTCTGTTTTTTTTTTTTAATGCTATTGTGTAATATTGCCCTATACTTCCAGTTTTTTTTTTTTATTGAATAAATTTTCACAGATTTACCACAGCTAAACATATTTCACGTAAATCCCTCTTAGAAACTACAGTAACTATTATAACGGGTTGAGAAAGGGCCATCTAAAACACGGACATGTGTGTGTGTGTGGGGGGTGTGTGTGTGTGTGGGTGGGCGGGGGGGGGGGGTGTATGGTTAGTCACAGTAACAATGGATATTCAGTCAGGTTAAAGATGGACCAACGAACCGACAGACGCGCGTGTGCATGTGTGAGTGTGTGTATGTTTGTGTGCGTGTGGTTATTCATCTCTGATTTAACAATAGTTATTCAAATAGAATGACCAGTTAAATTACAGACACGCGTGTGTGTGTGTGTGTGTATGTGTGTGTGTGTGTGTGTGAGAGAGAGAGAAAGAGACTGTTAGGCATTCATGCATCTCCAAAACTCTCTGTCCCTTGTGATCAGGACAATTTCTACTGATGATATTCCTTCAATCCCCCATCTTACGCCATCCAACATCATTTCTACTGGTGATATTTCTCCATGCCCCCGTCTTACACCATCCAACATCATTTCTACTGGTGATATTTCTCCATGCCCCCGTCTTACACCATCCAATATCATTTCTACTGATATTCCTCCATGCCTCCGTCTTGCACCATCCAATATCATTTCTACTGATATTCCTCCATGCCTCCGTCTTGCACCATCCAACATCATTTCTACTGATGATATTCCTTCATGCCTCCGTCTTGCACCATCCAACATCATTTCTACTGATGATATTCCTTCATGCCTCCGTCTACCACCATTCAACATCATTTCTACTGGTGATATTTCTCCATGCCCCCGTCTTACACCATCCAACATCATTTCTACTGATGATATTCCTCCATGCCTCCGTCTTGCACCATCCAACATCATTTCTACTGATGATATTCCTTCATGCCCCCGTCTTGCACCATCCAACATCATTTCTACTGGTGATATTTCTCCATGCCCCCGTCTTACACCATCCAATATCATTTCTACTGATATTCCTCCATGCCTCCGTCTTGCACCATCCAACATCATTTCTACTGATGATATTCCTTCAATCCCCCGTCTTACACCATCCAACATCATTTCTACTGATGATATTCCTTCATGCCTCCGTCTACCACCATTCAACATCATTTCCACTGAAGATATTCCTCCATACCCCCGTCCTTCACCATCCAACATCATTTCTACTTATGATATTCCTCCATGCCCCCGTCTTACGCCATCCAACATCATTTCTACAGGTGATATACCTCCATGCCTCCGTCTTACACCATCCAACATCATTTCTACTGATGATATTCCTCCATGCCTCCGTCTTACACCATCCAACATCATTTCTACTGATGATATTCCTTCATGCCCCCGTCTTAAACCATCCAACATCATTTCTACTGATGATATTCCCCCATGCCTCCGTCTTGCACCATCCAACATCATTTCTACTGATGATATTCCTTCATGCCTCCGTCTACCACCATTCAACATCATTTCCACTGAAGATATTCCTCCATACCCCCGTCCTTCACCATCCAACATCATTTCTACTGATGATATTCCTCCATGCCCCCGTCTTACACCATCCAACATCATTTCTACTGATGATATTCCTTCATGCCTCCGTCTACCACCATTCAACATCATTTCCACTGAAGATATTCCTCCATACCCCCGTCCTTCACCATCCAACATCATTTCTACTGATGATATTCCTCCATGCCCCTGTCTTACACCATCCAACATCATTTCTACTGATGATATTCCTTCATGCCTCCGTCTACCACCATTCAACATCATTTCCACTGAAGATATTCCTCCATACCCCCGTCCTTCACCATCCAACATCATTTCTACTGATGATATTCCTCCATGCCCCCGTCTTACACCATCCAACATCATTTCTACAGATGATTATCCTCCATGCCTCCGTCTTACACCATCCAACATCATTTCTACTGGTGATATTCCTCCATGCCCCCGTCTTACACCATCCAACATCATTTGCTTCGTTGTGCCTCTCCTATTTCTACCGCTGATCCCCCTAGTCGGGACAATGCTTTCCAGTGCCTCTCTTTTCATTACGTGACTAACCAACATTGTTTGTTGCTTTCTTATAGTTGTATATAATGTTGTACTTTCATTTGTCACTTCCAAACACTGGTGGGTTTGTTTTTTTTTTTTTGGTTTTTGTTTTTACTCTGGGAGTCCATTGTATTCGCAACATTCGTCTCAGAAATCAGATCTTCGTGTTGCTTCCAATTGCTTCCTGATTTGTTTGTTCACACTCCAACATTCACAACCATAAAGCAACACAGGTGCTATATAACATTTCAATACTCTCTTCATCCCTTGAACTTCTAACTCCCTGTATGTCATTCGGATGACCGTCTCTCTCTCTCTCTCTCTCTCTCTCTCTCTCTCTCTCTCTCTCTCTCTCTCTCTCTCTCTCTCTCTCTCTCCTATCTGTGCGCGCGCGCGCGCGCGTGTGTGTGTGTTTAATAACAGTGATGTTTTACATAAAATACTTTACATCTTCTGCAAGACCGCTTTTGATTGTCCTAATCTGCCCTTAATCTCTGTCACGCAGCTTCCTATCGATTGTCCCCAGATATTTGAATTAATACATGTGATGAAACATTTTTCCTACTATTTACCTTCTATTTCCCTACTATGTCACGTCATGCTTGGGTCCCCTAATATTTGAATGAATAGATTTTATAAAGCATTTCCCATTTCCCTTCTATGTCACATCTTATATATAAATTAGGATGTGCGTATCTCTGTCTGTCTGTATGTCTGTATGTATGTATGTCCTTTATACGCTCGCGAACGGCCCATCCGATTGAGATGAAATTTTCTACACGCCTTCCTTTCATTCCAGAGATGCCAACTGTCGTAGTTTTTTTTTCTTCTTCCTCCTCCTCCCTCCTCCCTCCTCCCCCTCCCAAAATACGTACGTCCAGGAAATGGTCTTCTACATAGACACTTCTCTCTGAGGTCCGCGATAACATCGGGAACGAGAACTTATATGACTACTTATATAAATTAAATGAGATGCTTCACACCAGGAGCTGGGCGATGTCGGGCCGGGTCAGACAGACAGACAGACAGACAGACAGACAGATAGTCGGTAACGGGAACGGGAACTTATATGACTACTTATATGAATTAAATGAGATGCTCCCCACCAGGGTCTGGGCGAAGCCGGGCAGGGTCAGCTAGTATATTATAATAATCATCGTTTGTCATGCCAGTAAGTGTGCGCGGGTAGGTTTCGCCATCTTACACGATTACCAGAGTCGTGGATCGGCTCTGTAATCTGTCCCGACCATGACACATGGCCAAGCCATCCAGGTATTTGCTTCACTGCCTTCTCTTTGTTCTTTTCTCCTCAATCTTGCTAATTGTCACCAAGTCCTCTAGTTTATTTCTTCTCATAACGTGCCCCCCCCCCCCCCAAAAAAAAATAAAATACTTTCTACTTCTAATTTCTCCAATCTCTAATCTAACGGACATTCAAATAGACTTAGAGTGGCCCAATGAACCAACAAATGTGAGCCTGTGTTTCGGTATGTATGCCTAGTGTTGTTAGTCGCGTCTATTTTTAACAAGAGTCACAAGAGTCACCTGAACAGTTTGAATAGGGACCACTTAATCAACTCACATGTGTGTACGGTGGTGGTGGTGGTGGTGTATGTGTGTGTGTGCATGTGTGTGTGTGTGTGCGCGTGTATGTGTGATCAGTTTCCCCCTTCTCAAATCCGGTGTGCAATTAGAGTGTGAGTAGAAAGGTAGGGGCGGAGATATTTCCGGCCCCTTGTGGTTTTTCAACGTCCCATTTATGGAATGAGGAAAGTCCCCGTTAAAAGAAATATCATTGTTACCGTCACAATGACCTTGCTCTACATAGCTGCTCATATTGTCCAGATTGTCACACTTCCTGCGCGGCAAGCCACCCCCCCCCCCCCCCCCCGCCCCAGCTATTGGTCAAGTGTTCGTGTCATCACAAGTGTTCGTGTCATCACAAGTATTCGTGTCGTCACTCGTGCTGACCATTCCTGTGTCCAGGTCAGTATTCGATTGTTGCTAGACTAGACCGCGTCCTTCGTATTCCTGGACAGTTGCGCCATCCTTACAGCCCCAACAGGGCAGACGTTGATTGTGTCCCTGCTTTGTGGCAAAGATCAGCGTGGTTTTTGATCTAGCCTTGGCCACGAGCACAGGCGGTCATCCGAATGACACACGGGGACTTAAAACTTCATGGGGCGACACTTGCCACTGGGGGAACTTTAAGCCCTAAAATAAATATTGTAATACTGTACAGAATACACAAGTTGCGAGTCAATGTGTACAGGGTATCCTACAACAATGTTGCCGTCTGTCCAACATTAGTTTAGTTTAGTTTAGTCGACGGATCAACATCACGGCACACGGGTGTAACCCATAAGTGCCCCGTTCTACTCCTAACTCAAGCCGGAGTCCGGAGAATTTCAGCTCAGTGCACGAACTCCGTAGCACCGGCGATGGTCCTGAAATACTTTGCGTAGATGTTAAACTCGAAATTTTGCCTGGGCAGCGCCGTTAGGCTAGTCTTTTTCGATTTCCAACTGCCAAGGGTTTTTCATTTTTTTTGGGTGGGTACAACAATACATACGGGCGTCCGATCTCACTACCAAGAGACAAGGGGAAATTTTGTTACTAGAAGTCCACGTGAAAAATCCTGGGGTTTGAGCCCGGGACCTCCAGCACTCGATGCGGACACCATACCTCGAGACCACTCACCCCCACCCCTCCCAACTGACTGTCCAACATATGTCTTCGATATAGCCAGGTTGGAAGTACATTCACAGGTAGCGACTGGTGCCTTTAGACATAAAGGAAGTAAGTACAGATCAAAAGACGCTGGACAATATGAATATTGTAAGATTATCTGCGTATCGGCATTTTAACCCGCCGCTTCCGACAGAGCATAGCTCCGCCCCGTTGAAGGAAAAAGGATATTTCAACGCAAAGTAAACCAACCATGCCTTAAAGGTGTCATCGTTAGATAGATTTGTCTTAATCCACATAAAATAACAGCAAAGCCCGTTTCTGTCACGTTCTGGAATTAAAAGTTAGTTGCATGTCCTTTATAGAACGTTGCAGTCAACCCCAGCATTTATTGGCGGTGATTGATTTAGGAGTGTTATTTACTATGTAATTGTATGTTCAGTAGTTTGACATTGCTTTCTGAACGGCCGGCGGTTTAAACCATATACATTAAAGAAAAGCGATCTGCTTCCAAATCGCACGCGAATGGTTTCTAACCCCCAGACTCGGCATTTCCGGGAATTCTCAAACTGCATTTCACCATCCCCCTTTCGACTTCACTTGTGAATGACAACAGGACAGGAAGAGCTTCGTGGTAAAACACTAGTAGGGATGTCAGCATGGTCGAATGGATAAGAACGCTTGTTCTTAAACCTCCGGTGTGCTGATGCCGAGGTAGCCAGTCCAACCCTTCACCGGTCATTTGGACTAAAATGTTGACCTGGGGACGTAAATTGCAAATACCTTAGAAGTCGACGTGGGTTCGCCTGATGGCGAGTGACACTGGTAATAAGAAAAGCTAATCCACACGCAAAAACATGAGTCCAGTGTACTAGAAGTAGTAAACGTGTATGGACTACGCTTGAGTTCAAAGCGAGCGAATGCAAAAAAAAAAATCATAAATAAATAAATAAAACTCTGGTAGGATGCCGTCTCCACACAGTGAGAACCATTTGTGTAGCCCAGTGGTTCTCCATATTTTTTGGCCCATGCCCCCCCTTTACCACATGTTCAGAACGTCTTCCCCCCCCCCCACCCCCTTTTCGAATTTCCTCCCTATAAATCCCCCACCCTTACACAGTATACATAAAAATGGAAGCTAAATTTAATAACACATACTAGAACAAGTCTAGACATCTACATAAAACGTGAGTTGCGGGTCTACGTACGTTATAAAACGAATTTCATTAGGGCGAGAAGTACAGAACCGTAAAATTTAGATGGAAAAACAATATCAAGTAACTGGTTCTTGTATTAATGGATCTTGAAATAATTTTAATTTCCCCCCCCCCCCCCCGAAACCCTAAAATTCCCATCGGGGGGGGGGGGATTCCCCACTGGTTGAGAACCACTGGCGTAGCTTGTAATCTTTTACCGTAATCAATACAATGTGAGGTCACAATGTCAAGTGTCAGGCCCAGCTCTGCTAACTAGATGTAGGACCAGGATATCAAACCACCACAGGACGTACGTAGCTTGTACAAGTCTGGCAGTATCACGTGTAATACATATGTCAGAAGAAAACAACGTCATAATTCAGCTGTCTGCGACGCCAGCTAGATCCCATTTCATCATCATAGTCAAGTGCCATGCCGATAAGCGTGGACGGTCATGGTTCGCCATCTCATACGATCACCTGAGTCGCAGATCAGGCCTGTGTTCCCGTATTAATTATGTCAGATGTCTACTCCATCCGGATATTTACCGCTGTGTCTTCCCTTTGCTTTTTTTATTCACCCTTCAACCCTACAAATGTCCACTAAATGTTCCAATTTATTTCTCCTCTTAACGTGACTAACATATCTTTACTGTTTGCGCCTAATTTTTCGAATCAATAGACGGCTGACTTTTGTCTCTTGTAGGACTGCGTAGGACCTTGTAGGTTCTTCTGTGTATACCAGAATCAAACACGCTGTACAATTTATTTCTACGTAGGTTTTATAATTTGAAATGTATCTATGGCATCGGCCTCTTCGGTCTACTCTTTTCAATGTTTCACGACAGGGTACTTTTAAGATGCTCAGCGCACAGGAGCGGGAGCGTTAGTGTAACAGTTAGGACGTGACGCTGACCATTACATCAGCCCCGTCCTGATAACGTTTCGATGAAGCTTTCGACTTTCACTGCGGGAGGGAAAAATTGGCCACCTATTCCTTCATGCACTCAGGCATATAACATGTGATATGGCCTTACGTCGTCCCATTTACAAAGGGAAATTCCCGTTAGAAATCACACGTTTACCGTTAATGACCTTGACCTAATAACCGCCCATATTGTCCAGATGGTCACACGACTCGCGCAGCCATCCCCCACCTAATGGTCACGTTGTTCGTTCCGTCACTCCTGATGACCATTCTAGTGTCGAGAATGTGAGGGTCCTAAAGCTTCTTTATACCCACAGTAAGTTCCGGTTAAGAGACCTATTGTTGTTATTTTTCAACGTGCAGGGTGCCTTCAAATATTTCGTCCTTATCTGAGAGGGGTAAACGTTCGATCCACTACTTGATGTGAACTGAAGCACCACATCGTTTCCACAACTCCCCGGGAGGGTTACCCCTGTCAACATATGCCCGCAGAAGTCGGATGTGTCGGCCTAACGGCGCAAGAACGCAGCTCTGCTGTAAACAGGCACAACTCAATCACGTCCGAAAAAAAAAACTCTCCGGATGAACGCAGCAGAAGAAGAAGTTTCCACAGCTAAGAAATAAATTACGTATAAAGCAATACTGTTTAAAATTTTATTTTAATTTCAATAAAGCTCTATTTAAGAGTGATGAAAAATAGTGGACTTGTAAGACTTTTTTTTTTTATTCACATGCAATGCTTCTGTGATAAGTTTCTTTTGAGATTCTATAACCAAACCTGCAGAGAGTCTTCGGGAAATTTAACCCCATGAAAGCAGGAGAAACAAATTCACATGTATTAATCTGCACTCATTTTTTTTTTCTTTGGTTTGATTTTTTTCTCGCTTTGAACTCGGGCGTAATCTATACACGACTTGCTGCTGCTTCTAGTGCACGTGGTTGATTTTTGCGTGTGGATTAGCTTTCCCTATTACCAGTGTCCCTTGCCATCAGGTGAACCCACTCCGACTTCAGAGATACCTGTAATGTACATCCCCAAGTCAAGGACGAGAAGTCAACATTTTAATACAAATAACCAGTGTATGGGATTGAACCCGCTACCTCGGCATCAGCGCATCGGAAGTTTAAGAACTGATGATCGTATCCATTCTGCCATGCTAACCCCATTGGCACTTATAGAAGTACATGAACGCAGCATGTTGAACCCACTAGTTGTTATGTCCAGTTCTAGCGCTCCTCCCGCTGGCCAGTCATGGTTCCAACATTACACGTCCTTTAATGCTGGATATATATAATTCCCCATGGATTGGACGGCTCACCAACTAATAGCATTTCACACGAATCCGTTTACACCAGTCTGGCAGCTTCCGCCAAGATATTGGCCTCTCTCCAAGACTTTTTGAAGTGTTATCAGAGTTAGCTGTACATCCTTTACAGGGTGTAGCAGTCAACCCCATCATTGTTTGGCTATTTGTGATTTATTGGCAAGTTTACTTTCAGTAGTTTGCCATTGCCTTTGAATGTGGACTCCTCAAAAGAAGTCAGATGGAGACAGACTACAACAGCTCACATCCAGCAAACAAATTAAAGCTATTGCGAGCATGTATATTTCTTGTGGCGAAATATGCAAGTGAGACAAGGGCCATTTCGCAATCACCAAATAAGAAAATCGGGTTTTTGGACTTAAATGTTACAGAAATGTTCTCAGACTTCCGTGGATCTAGCAGAAGAAGCATGTTTGCATTCAACGAGATCTAAGCAGCGAAGAAACATGGAAGCCGCAGTGGCTTAGCCGCTAGATGTTCTCCTGTAGGTTCGAATCTACATCGGGGCACGTTTGGCCTGGGCTGCCAGGCAGATCTAGTTTAAAACAAGTACTAGAACATGTATTGGGAAGTAAAAGCGGAAATGATATGCAAGCCAAGTTGAACCAGCAGAAGAAGATGGCCATGTGAACGATGGGCAGAGAGAATTGGGAATCTGGATATATGAAGCCCATAAACGAGTACTCTCCAGCTGTTTATGATTTAACTCTACACCGCAAGGTACAAGAGGAACAAGATGAGATGATGAGAATCCCTTCCTCGGTGGGGAATTCAAACACATTATGTTCGGGCCGGCAGGCAAGCGGGAACACCTCAATACCCAAAAGATTTGCTCAAATGACATGTTTTTTTTTTTAAGTCTTAAAATGTCGAGAGGATCGACTTCATTGCAACGGATTTTATCCTACATGGCTCGGTCTCTTTTCTTAGGCCAACCTGCCGAAAGCGTCATACAAAGCACGAACTCAGTAGCTCCAGAGACGACCCCCAGGAGTCTCCGAGAAAAATGCACTCGTGAACCGAAAGTGTCAGCTCGGAATTGAACCCACAACCTTCGAAGCGCGAGGCAGACGGATTGACCTCTTCGCCACAATGACATAATTGGGACAAAAAACAAACCCGTCCCGAGACATTAGTGACGGTGTGAGGTGTCGAATAATGATTA